>JABCMI010000132.1:0-436261 GCA_026261945.1 Hirschfeldia incana | reverse complement strand
CCCGAGATGACTATAAAGATCAGACGTGAAGGTCGATATCCAGAGATACATATTGATCGATACACATCCTGTGTAATCGATCGACGACGCATCCGAAGAAACAATGACGAGATACTCCATCGATCGATGTACGCCTAGTACTATCGATCGATATCGAGCGTGCAGAAGAATAATTAATATTCTCAATCGACTTGAAGCCCAAGATTTCCCATTATTTGAATAATGCCCCTGACGAGTTTTTAACCTAATTGAACTCAGTATTTATACATTTGCCTATGTGTTTTGGCAAAGTATGTGTTATAGTGCTTTCAATACCTTCTAGTTCTTTCATTGTTCTAAGTACTTTTATTTATCAATCTAAAGTATTCTTTTCCTCTTATTCTCTATTCATCAAAGGTTACAGAATTCTAAGATCTAGAAGAAGATACAAAGAGATTTGTTATCTATTGAAACTTAATTTTTGATCTTCTACCTTATGAATCTCTATTATTTCCTAGATGCTATGAATCATTCAGCTATGTCTGAGTAGATTCCTTTGTTAGATTTAGGGTTCAAATAGTTATGAGGGATTAGCCCCAACTATAGATTGTTGAGTTGTACACTCATTATCATGATGAACCTTAATGCTTATTCTAGAGTAGTTAACTAGAATATGATCTTGGAAGTGATTTAATTCATAAATCATTCTCCTGACATCATCTTGTATGAGATCCTCTGGGGTTAAGCGAGAGCCAGTCTAAGATCTTGGTGAACATATATTCAATTCGATCTGAAGCTTTATCGATCGATACTCAAATAGAGTAATCGATCGACGACAAACATATCGATCGATACAAGCTGTCAAAACATCGATCGATATTTTCAGCAGTCAGGTCAATATACGAGTCTAATAACGATAGATATTAGACAAATCTAAGAATTGAAGTTCTTTAGGATCTGCAAGCAACTCATTAAAAGATCTACAACATTATAATCCTGAATTAACTGAATAGTAACCTTGAATCTAACAACTTTCTTTTAATTGTTTACAACCTAAATCCATTCTCTTGAGCAACTTATCATTGCTCACAACTGCAATTTACATTTAAACATATTTCAACCTAGCTTAGTCTCTAAAGATTACAATCTTTTGTGTTCCTTAGCTCCTCGTGATTTGATCCCTAAGTACTACATCTGAACCTCTTATTTGAGAGAGTAATTCACTCCTTAGGGTAATTTGAGTGATATCAATTCCACAATACTACTCTTTTCTCAATTTATGCATCTAAGGTGGTCTTAAGAATAATTCGCACTTGCTATCGACCATTTGTTCCATTCTTATTGCTGATACTATTGAATTCTCAAATTGTCGCCAAATATGATTTTTCTCATAGCGCTACTTTAACATTTTTCCAAGAAAAAATTACACTAATTGACACTTTTCGACTTGTCAATTACAGAAACAAACACTTCTTGCGGGTAGCACACTTTTACTATATAAAATGTCACAATTATTTATTCAACTACAAAAGAAACAAACAAATTAAAAACTCTTTTACTTCCTTTTTTATCTTTGAATCGAGTCACTTTAACAAACTTATCTTATAATCATTTTCTATAACCACTTTTCAGCAAAAAAAAAATGAAGATGCTCTGGACAGTGAAATGATTCCGGTGAGATGATATGGAGATCTGGAAGCTCAATCAGAGATAGTTTAGGAGATCCAACGAGCCAGATCTGTGCTGGTGACGAGGTTTGCATATTCTTAGAGCACATTATGAATGAATGGAAACCATGGAGAATAGGCCTAAGATCAAAGCTGGTGGTGGAAACGAGTAAAGTGACGATCTTTTTTCTCCTAACTCTCAGATCCAAGTTCTTGAATCTATCAACATAAATTTTTTTGTTTCTTTTTTTTGTGAGAGAGAACCTCATACTTAGTCTTCAATGGTGCGTTAAATGTCAAGATTTCTTGGTGATATTGTAAGGTTTTTTTTTTTGTAAAGTTCTTTTTCTAGCTGGGTGACCCTTGAAATCAAATCTTGTGGTGTAGTAGATACATACATAGATTTGAGTACTAGATACAGTCAACGGTGTGTTTATGTCTTCTACTTAGCTTTTGATGCAGCAGCTTGTCTTAGCCAGTTTGGCAACTCTGTTGTACCCTCCATATATGGAGAGTAAGCTTTTATTGATAAAATCTGGGTTTGATTAATTATGTTCACATTCACGTTTGTATAGTTTTAGTGTGTCCATGTCCACATTTTCACTCTATCCACAACATATACTGTTGTACCCTCCATATATGGAGCGTAAGCATTTATTTATAAAATCTGCGTTTGAATAATTATGTTCACGTTCAGGTTTGTATAGTTTTAGTGTGTCCATGTCCACATTTTCACTCTATCCACAACATATACTGTTGTACCCTCCATATATGAAGTGTAAGATTTTATTTATAAAATCTTGGTTTGATTGATTGTTCAGACTATAATTTTAGTGTGTTCAAGTCCACATTTTCATTCTATGTTTCTATCTACAACATATATATCCACCTTTCATTTGTCCATAAACGTTAGTGTACATATTGTTTTGTTTTTTGTTTTTGAGTTGATATGTTTTCTTATATTTAAATTGTTAAAATATACTAAAATGGATCTTAAAATATCGAAGATAAAAAGTTACAGTTTATTATATTACAATTATTTATTTATATACTTGAATATTTGCAAATTATCACATTAAGTAGTAGATAAATAACATTAATTATCGTATCTCTACGATGTACATCTACAAACCACATCTAACGATTCACAAAGTCTCTTCTTTCTAGCTGGTTGTTTTAACACAATCAATTGACATTGTCCTTTTTCGTTGGACACAAGGACTTATTCATCCAATATTTCATCTCTCTCTTCCATATTGTGCTTCACCAGCGGATTGTGCTATATTCTGTAATGAAAGACACAAATGTGTCTAAATAAGTAAAGCACCCACAATCCATGATAACATGACATTGATCCAATCAACACACTCCAAGAATTTCTTTGAATCATTTATCTGGTAGCATGATCAAGTTATTAAATATATTTTCCCCCTCCATCATCACTGAAATATCTTGATAAATAACATGCGACTTGAAAATCACCATGCATTCTGTGTGACCAAATCTGTTCCCTTCCCCAAACCTATTCTTATGCGACCGACAACTTCCTGCCACACAAGGAATGAGACTTCTATAGTCGAACTAAGTTTGGCTTTCACCACCACACCACTAATAAGTGGATTGAATACGTCATTGGGTCCAACTTACCATCCGTCGATTCCTTTTGGTCTTTCACTCTTTCCAGAAAACGCTCCAGTCCACCATAAACCTGGCCGATCCTTCCTTCGGGTCGCAAAGACAGTACCGAAGTACAGTTAAAATCGCACTCCATTTGTTGTTCCTCTGCCTTACTGCTGATTTCAGTCTCGTCTAAGAGCACTGGCCGTCTGATAAGAATCATGATCCCTCATCATGCTCGCGGTATGCATCATAACCGCCGCATCGTCAAGTATACCTGCGATCCAACAGTTCATGGTTCCACAACTCGTAAATTAAGATGGTACATCCTTATCCATGGTTCACGCTTGCTTCAGCACTGCCATGGCAAGAGACGGATCGGTTCTTCCTATTAACCGTTCAGTAATAGTCAGATAGATGTTCCCACCATTTTACTTAGCTTATCAGTAAACGTTCAGATCGGTATCGATTCCCACCATACCTATATCAGTCAGTCTATACCTAGACTAACTTTTCTTGGAAGACAAGTCCGACTGCTTTGTTTGAATCCAACCAGCTCAGTCCGACAATCTCAACTGCTATCAATGGACCCACAATATTGTCTTAATCCGACCAGCACTATCCAGACGACATGTCATACGTGTAAGGTTCGACTGATAGGCCATACTAACACTCGACCTTGGACTGATCCAGGTCAGACTGCAGGATGGGGATGCTACAAGCCCAGTCAATAACCATCAATCCATGCTGCCTATTGCTTCGTTCATTCTATCATCGTATCTACTGATTCCCTAACATTGACATATCTTGCTCCATCACGCACGACTTTAATCATATTACCTATTTTAACTGAATCAACCTGATACCTTTCTTACCTACCCTTTCAATAATCCGACAGTCGACATTAACACTATGTTAGACGTAAGTTAGTTTTCACTAACTTCTTGCAAACTCTTTAAAAAAATTTTGCTTAGCCATTTACTAAGCAGTCCAATCATAAACACATACCAGGAAATACCTTAGAAAAATCATACCACACATCCTTCGTGAGACATAAACCGTCGGTTCCTTTCCACCCTTACCCACAAATCGCATTTTCAAAAAACAGCCAGCCAGGACAGAACTGGCTGGCCAACCCAATTCTGATCCCAAATTGAAACACCCCAACCCATGAATCTGTAAAAACACGTTAAAATTTCTAAGTAAAAGATCAGTCAAATTTTATCGGCTGAACATGAGAAATGCCCAACTTTATAAATGTAACATGAGACTAAGTATTTAAAATCATATAGTTTACAATAGAATATCTTTTACAAAACCTCTCAACATTACCCAAGTTTAAAACACCCTTTCCCCGATGGGTATTTATAGCCTCACGCTCCGGTTCACACAATCAACCTTACTTGCATCGCAAAAGACGGCATGAGCATACAAAAGTACTCAGTGAGAAAACGCCCACCACAACCCATTAATGAAATACTCAATCAATACTAACACCCTAGCATCCGGTTCTATCATTCATTTACTTAACTAGCTCCATTACTTTAACATTTCTTAACCTTTTGACCCGAAGTTCTATAATCATGCGGCCGTAGCCAACCTGCAGCCGAAGCCAAACCTGCACCCAAAGCCAAACCTGTGACCAAAGCCATACCAGCGGCCGTAGCCAAACATGTGACCTGTCGGTCAATTACATTCCCGTAACCTTTTTCTTAACCTTTTTCCATAACCTTTTTCCTTAACCTTTCTCCTCAACATTTTTTCTTATATTAACTCAATTTAACGCATTATAATTTCCTGACCTAGGTTCTCAAGATCAAACATTCATTTCTCACATAAACATCCTAACATAACTCGATAATCCATCCCTCAAATCCATAGCATACATTTCTAAAGAATACAATGAACACACTTTCCATAAACAATTCATATCATACATCTTCTAATAACATGAAGAGCAAACTTTCCTTAAACGAAATCTATAAAACATTTTCCTATGAACACGATGAACAAACTTTCCATTAACGAATTATATCCAAGCATAAACACGTTCATACTGAATCAAAGTAGACAAAATAATTCTTATTGGACTGCGACGAATCACGTCGTCACCTTAGCTGAATCTCTAGGATTCGAAGACTCTGAACTTCCTATCGTTTTTGAAGAAGAACTCCTTAGCTCCTCCTCGTTTGATCCCTCTTCTGAAACTTCTCCTTCTACCAACTCCTTCTTGTTATCACTTCTCTCTACATATGTTTTTCTTTGTTGTGTGTAAGAAATAAGAGCTCAAGGAGTCAATATATATGATTTCCCAAGTTTTCTCAGCAAGCCAGTTTCCTTATTTGGCTTGGTCAAAGATCACCATCAATGGCTTGACTTGATATCTTTGATTCTTTCCTTAACTGATCCCGCAGATCCGACCTTCTTTTTGTGTTATCCCACAATGATGGCTAGTCAAACGTTTCTTATTTGGAACCCGCATTGCCCAACGGCCGAACATTCATTAATTAGCCATGTGGTCTCGACCTTTCCTTATGTACGTTTGGATTATATCATGTTGATAAAAAATACTAAACATAAACTGAAGAACTTCGGACCCGCTGCATCTGTTTTGCTTCCATGTTCACTAACCGCTTGGAAGCACTCGGTCCAAGTGATGGTTGGAACATCCAGAATCTTTGTAGCCAGTTCCTATGAAAGCTGTGAATGACATAACACATGAGAGAGGCTATGAAAGCTCTACTATAGCGTATTTCGTGAGCTAAGAGATGGAGATTTCTAGACGATACCGGTGGGTAGCCTTCTTGGTGAGCCGGGAGGCATTGCGTCTAAGCCGCTTATAGGGTAAGTCTTACTTCTGACCTTTGTTAATTAGTGCCACTTTCATCTTACATCTCTTTGTATTATTTTCTCCAAAGAATATTTTCAGGCTTTCAGTGTCAGCTATCTATGATGAGTATTAAAAGGCCAAAACACCGAGAAGGGATCCTTCTTCCACTACCGTCTTTTCTTCAACTTTGGCGGCTTAGACCAAGGACTCGAGTGGCCGAGAGGCATCACATTCTCAACGCAATTTTCTGACGAAAGATCATCGAAGGCTACTCGATGAGTTTGTTTTTCTTCGTGCCCGGGGTGCAAAATATGATGGCTTAATGAGACCTGTCGATTCATGATGTTTGGACTTCTCAAGGGTCCGTAACCAAATGATGTAGTGTAAAAGATCTTCGAACCAATCTTAGGTGATTCTAAAGCAAAGGGAATGCAAGTTTATGCTTAAACTAAGTGCAATCAATAAGTGAAGTGATATGAACTAAGAACTATGCTAAAAATGTAATAAAGTAATGATCTCTCTTCAATACGAAGCAAGATGAATCATGGGATAAAGGAATTGACATTGGGTGATAAAGTTTCAACCTAAAGGTGATGGCTTTTTAATCTATCAACCTTATGCTAAGATACAATCCTAAACAAACTCTATCTCTAGATGAATGCTCATTTGCAAAGATAACTCAAGCATCTAATCTCTTAGGTTGAATATTATCTAAGAAATCATGGAGAACAAGTTTAATAGCAATCCTAGCACATTTGACATCAAATCTCTTTGGCAAAGTAAGGTAAAAGCATTGAAGAGTTGGATAAGGTAAATAAGGTATCATCTATTCTCAGGCAAATAAGCTTTTTAGTAAAGCCCAATTTTTTCAATGAAGTAAAACAAATCATCTTCTTTTTATTGTCAACGAAACAAATTATCTTCAAATTGTTATCAATTAATGTTTTGAGCGAGTTTTTTTTTTTTTTTTTTTTTTGACTTATTAAGAGGTAGTAGCAGTAATTTAGTTAAAATTAGTGCGGTTGGCTCCAGACAAGTTCCTACTCCGGCGTCTAATTGGAAAGGCCCCCGCGTTTTAGAACCTGGGTATTAACAAAAACTGGTTCTAGGCCGGGAAGAAATCTTAGACCCAAGTCTCCAACTCCTTAAAAAATAAATTATTCTTGTTCCTACTTTATGTATTCTTTACATTCTTTTTATATCGTGTGCCCTATGTAGTTGTTTGAATTTTCTTATATTTTCTTTACTAATATAAGCATTGGTTTAAGATGAACGAAAATCATTGGTCTGAAATCAGTGAAAAGATATAGATGTTTCCTTTTAAACCTTCAGACATAACATTTTGCAATTTTCTATATACGCCTTTGGAAACGCGTCTCTGTGTTTCCTTTGCCGTTTACTCTATCCTTACCTTGTCTAAATATGAACAAAAGTCGCCAGAGCTTAATATTATAATTCAAAATAGTCTACAATTTTTTCTGCTTGGAGAAATCAATCTTGACGTGGTAGCGATGGAGTCGAGGATAAAGTTTTGTGTTGCGGTTGCAGTTTTCATAATTTTGATCGAATTTGCATCATGCCATTTCGTGTTTAAGGTACAACACAAGTTTGCAGGGAAGGGGAAGAAGCTTGGTCACTTCAAGTCTCATGATACACGACGCCACTCTCGCATGCTCGCGTCTGTTGATCTTCCTCTGGGTGGAGACAGCCGCGTCGATTCCGTCGGGTTTTGTTCTTTCTCCATCTCTTTCATCCCTGTCTCGAATTCTAACGATCGGCGATAATGTTGTTTCTATTGAACGTGAACCTCTCCATTAGGACACAAATGATACCCAAAATCTATAACTATTATGATCTCGTCACGATTTTACATGTTTCTTTTCTGCTTTTTTTTTATTTTTTTTGTCGGTAAGACATTGTTGATGTGTGAAATGGAAGTATCTGGGAAGACAATGAGAAAGTTTCCATTGGTAAATTTGTTTCAGATTATACTTCACTAGAATCAAGCTAGGAACGCCACCAAAGGAATATCATGTTCAAGTTGATACAGGAAGTGATATACTATGGATCAACTGCTCTCCCTGTCCAAAATGTCCCTCCAAAACGAATTTGGGTGTAATGCTTCATTTTATTAAAATAAATGTCTAAACTCTAAGATTCGATCATCCTCGTTTTTGGCATTGCAGTTTAGTTTATCAGTATATGACGTGAATGCTTCCTCGACATCTACGAAGGTTGGCTGTGACGATGATTTTTGCTCTTATATATCGAATTCGGACAGCTGTCAGCCTGATCTTGGATGTAGCTATCATATTGTGTATGCGGACCAGAGTACAAGTGAAGGAAACTTTATAAGAGACAATTTATCACTCGACCAAGTTACCGGAGATCTTCTGACCAGACCACTGGGTCAAGAAGTTGTATTTGGGTGAGAACTTAATAACTTGATTTTGTGGTACATTAGTATTTGGAAGAATACTTTTTTATGTTTCATGTTGACATTTATTTTCATGTCTGTTCCGATTTGGTACTTGCATTGCTAAAAATTATTTCTACTTTTGCCTTCTCACGAGGACTCTTCTTTTGCGACAGATGTGGGAGTGATCAGTCTGGACAACTTGGGAAATCCGAGTCAGCAGTCGATGGCGTAATGGGATTTGGACAAGCAAATACCTCTGTCCTTTCACAACTTGCTGTCGCTGGTGATGCGAAAAGAGTTTTTTCCCATTGCTTGGATAATGTGAAAGGAGGTGGGATTTTTGCTATTGGTGTAGTCGACTCTCCAGCAGTTAAAACGACCCCTATGGTACCTAATCAGTATGTGATGCCTTCTCAAGCATTTTTATCCTTTTTCTTTTCAAAGTAAATCCTTTAGATTGAATAGTTTTTTTATAAAACTATGCTACAATTTCATACCTTTGTGTGGTATGTATTGATGATTCTTGTTTTAACAAAATAAGCTAGAAATATCTTCACAAGTGAATCAATAACTTTAGTGAATCTAAAGACTAAGACATTGTTATATCTATTAGGGATGTTAATGTATCATGAATCTTGTAATAACAGTATGTGCTGCTCAACAATTTGTAGGATGCATTACAATGTTATTTTGCTGGAAATGGATGTGGATGGTGCTCCTCTTGATCTTCCACCAAGTATTGTCAGGAAAGGAGGGACAATTGTCGACAGTGGTACAACTTTGGCTTACTTACCACAGGCTCTATACGATTCCCTAATAGAAACAGTAATTTTCTCTACTCATAGGAGTATTAATTTATAGTTTGTGTATCAAACATGTGTTTTGTTGTGTAGATTACTGCTCGTCAACCAGTAAAGCTTCATATAGTAGAAGAAACCTTCCAATGTTTCACCTTCACTAAAGAGTAAGACGAATTAGATAAGCTGCTCCGGAACTAGATTGAACTTCTTCTGCTTATATGCAAAAAAAAAAAAATCTTCTCCCTGTAATTTGCAGTGTGGATCAGGCCTTCCCTGCAGTAAACTTTCATTTTGAGGACTCTCTCAAACTGACTGTTTATCCCCATGATTATCTGTTTTCACTTGAGGTCAGTGAATTTAATTGGTAGCAGCAAGAATGTTGGATTAGGAATATAACTCTGATTGTCGATTTGCCAACAGTCAGACATATTTTGCTTTGGTTGGCAAGTTGGTGGAATGACAACTGAGGATAGATCAGAAGTGATTCTCTTAGGAGGTAAAGTTCTAAATGGCACACAAAAACATTCTATATGCTAGACAATACAATAAGCGGTTATTTTTATTCTCTCATGTGTTACATAAAACACAAGTAGCGTAATATTTACTTATTACTTTGTAGATATGGTGCTCTCGAACAAGTTAGTAGTATATGATCTGGAGAACGAGGTGATTGGATGGACAGATCATAATTGTAAGTATCTCTAGATCCCAATAAAACAAACCAAACTCTCTTTTCATTCTATTATTTTCTCATATAAACAAATGGGTTTATGCAGGTTCATCAAGCATCAAAGTAAAAGACGGATCAGGAGGAGTATACTCGGTCGGAGCAGACAATCTCTCATTAGCTCCTCCTTTGTTGATGATAGGAAAACTTCTTGCAATTTTGTCAACATTCATCGCAGTGGGTTTTACTTAGCTCACCACTAATATAATTATATGAGCATCGTTTTGGGGATTGGAAGTTGTGAGAATATTAAATAATGTAACAGGTCTTCTCAACACACACAAAACACATATATATTCTTGTTTCTGTTTTTATATATAATATATAGCATAATATATAGACATCATACTCCGCTTAATTGAAAACATTATAATTTGATTGATTCAATATTTCACAATGTTGATTCAGCTATTTCACAATGGCTACTATGCTATTTCACAATGGTGACATGGCTTTTTGATTAATTCACTCTAAACTTGCTGCCTTGATATGTGATTAGACAAGACTTTGATTTCAAAATAAACAAATAAAGACCCACTAAATCTAATCCACCTTTGTAGACAAACCAATATATTGATCAAATATCAAAAATTAGTTCACTCACTAGATTATTATTACATACAATCTTATCATTATTTTTAAGACATTATTAATAAACAATTTTATTATAAAATATGATTTTAAACAATTTTATTATAGGGATTTTTGCAAAAGTAACTCAAAACTTGGAGTCAAAAGAAAATGACTCATTTTTTTTTGAGATTTTCACCCCACACCTGCATTTTATCTACGAAAATGCCATTAACTTTTTTTTCGAAAATGGCTTATTTACTGTCTCAACCTCATATTCTTCAAGTATTTACAATAGTGCCACTACCATGAATAGTTCAACAACTTTGTACTAACTGTTTGGAGCTTTTAATGTCCTTTAATGCACGTAAATCTTTTTACACTCTCTCTGTTTCAATTGTTATGAACTAAAAACAACATTTCTTTTACTTTCTCTCTATATTCATCCAAAAAACTCAAGCTTTTGATTCAAAATATTTTATGGTTGACAGAGTCATATTTCTTTCGCTTTGACTTACGGTTGCTTTCGTTTGAGGTTATGGGTGGTTGGAGAAGACCATGTGTGCAAACGAACTCATCTCACCTAGTTTAAGGTATGAATTTGAATTTTTTTCAAGATCTGTTCGCGTAGAAGACTTACTAGTAAGTCATCTGTATGTAGAAGACTTACTGATAAGTCTTCTGGTCAAACGAAAGATTTAATCTAAGTCGTCCGGCTTTGTTTGTTAAAAAAAAAAAACTCCAGACGACATATATATAAGTTGTCTACGAGAAACGGGCTAGTTTTGCATTTGACCGAATCGTGTCAGATCTTTGACTATTTCTGGACGACTTATAATTCGGTCGTCTCTGGGAAAGTTAAAATTTCAATATTTTATTAAACTACAAAACTTGAAATATAACTTTTACCAGACGTCATAATTTAAAGTCGTCCGGCCAGAAGACTTAATTTAAAGTCTTCCGGGGAAAGCAAAGTCGTCTAGATTTTTTTCCAATTTTCTGGTCAAACCTTGCTTATCTCGGACGACCTTAAATTAAGTCGTCTAGCTGGACGACTTTAAATTAAGTCGTCTAGCTGGACGACTTTAAATTAAGTCGTCTGGAGAAAGTTAAATTTCAAGTTTTATTTTTCAATTACAAAACTAACCTAGGATGACTTACGTTTAAGTCGTCTAGTTTGAATAAAATATTAAAATTTTAACTTTTCCAGAGATGACTGAATTATAAGTCGTCCAAAAATAGTCAAAGATCTGACACGATTCGGTCAAATGCAAAACTAGTCCGTTTTTCGTAGACCACTTATATATAAGTCGTCTGGAGTTTTTTTTAACAAACAAAGCCGGACGACTTAGAATTAAGTCATCCCATTTAATTTTCAATTGCAAAAGTGACCTCTTTAGACGACTTACCTTTAAGTCTTCTGGACGACTTAATTTTAAGTCTTCTGGACGACTTAATTTTAAGTCGTCTGCGGCTATGTTTATTGAACTTCTTCATTTTCTCTATGTTTACTAATGTGTTTTATTTTGAATATTTGCAGATGATTCGTCAATTACATGCAGTGTAAGGAGAATGGTTGTTGAGAGATTGCCGTTGGGATTTTGTGGTTGATGATCTCAAAGGAGCATGATTGTTTTTATTGAATGAAGATTCAACACATGCTGAACTTGTTGCAACGACTCAAGAAGATTATAACCTGTACATGAGAACAGTGACTGTGGAGATTAGCTACTCAGTACCAGCAGAAATGATGATGGCTCCAGGCAGTACTCCCATTCATGTTACAAGTGATAGACAAGTTCAAAACTTGCTCGAGATACTCAAAACACATAGAGTATTTCTTTGTGTATCAAGCCGCAGCAAGGTGGAAAAGGTTTCAGAGAAAAGGGAAGAAGCTGGTGAATGGTTTGAAGATGTTGGTAATAATTATGAAGCTGGTGAATGGGAAGAAGATGTTGGTGATAATGATGAAGCTGATGAATGGGAAGAAGATGTTGGTGATAATGAGTTTGTTGAAGATGAAAATCAAGATGGGGAGGAGTAAAATGGGGAGGAGGATGCTGATAACTCTATTGTTGGTGAAATGGATCAGAATGGTGGGGATTACATTCTTTATGGAAAGGTTCGAGGACGAGGAAGATGATGATAATATTTGTTTTGAAGAAATTGAAAAGACATATGCTAAGATAAATGCTATTGAAGGAAGAAAATCGGATGGTACCAGTATCTATATCAACCAGAGTTTTGTTAGCAAGGATGCACTGCTTTCAGAGCTGCGGTTGGCAGCAGTGAGGGGTAGGATTTCTTTCAGAATATACAAATCAACGAAAACTATCCTTGTGGCAACATGTCGGGTTAGCGGTTGTGGATGGAAGATCAGAGCGAGTGTGAAACATGGGACAAACATGTTTTGGGTAACAAAGTATGTGGAAAAACATTTATGCTCAGTGGGAGACCGAATCGCTCAGCGGAGACACTGTACTCCGAAGTATGTTGGTAGTCTTTTCATTGATCGTGTTAAAATCATTGATGGGATAACTCTGCAACATATCACTGATGCAATGAGGAACATGTTTGACATGGCGCTTGATTACACCACTTCATACAGAGCACTGTTATATGCACAAATATTGGTGAGAGGATCAGCAGAAGAAGGGGATTCGCGTCTGCCATCATATCTCGAGCAAATCTCCATTCCAAATCATGATTCTATCACGGCTATAGAACTTGATTCTATTAAAAGATTTAAGTATCTATTTCTCTCTTTTGGAGCTTCTATCAAAGGTTTTAAGTATCAGAGAAGGGTCATTGTGGTGGATGGAACTCACCTAAGTGGAAAGTATGGAGGTGTTATGTTAGTTGCAGCCGCACAAGATGGAATTTTCAGATATTCCCATTGGCTTTTGGGATCGTGGATGCTGAAGATGATCCTTCTTGGGAATGGGTTTTCAAAAAATTGGCTAGTTGTATATCTCATGACAAGCCTCTGGTGATAGTCTCCGACCGGCACGCGGCCATTAAAAGTGCGTGTGATAAGGTGTTTCCTTGGGCAACCCGAGGAATATGTTATTATCATCTTCAAGATAACATTGTCAAAAAGTTTAAAGGGAAACATCTCTTGTACTTGGTGAAAGGGGCTGCTTATGCTCACACAGTTTACGATTTTGACCGGTACATGGCTGAGATACGGAGTGCAAGCCCGAAACTTGCAACGTATTTGGAGAATGCCGACGCCAGCCTATACGATGACGGGGTGTTGAATACTTGCTTGCTGTTTGAACAGAGATAGCGGATACGATGACGGTCCAACCAATTGATGGATGGCGATTCTTTGTCAAAGGTGGCAAAATGGACTGTGTGGTTGATTTGGAACATGCAAAGTGTGATTGTGGTGTCTATGGAGTGGAGAAAATACTTTGCTCTCATGCTATAGCTGCTGGAACTCATGTTGGTTTGTATATCTCCACACTTGTATGTCCAGTGTACTCAAAGAATTATTTGTATGCAGAATACTCAGAGAATATATATCCTACCGTGTCACAACATATTGAGGAGCGAGAATGCTTTCCTCCAGAAGTAAAGCGTGGTCCGGGGAGACAGAAGAAATCATGATGACAATCTTGGTTGGAGCTATCTAGGATGAGAGGACACAAACCCAGGACGAAACACATGGCAAGGAGATGCTCAATCTGTAAGGAAACTGGCCATACGAAACCATAATGTACACAACCAGTTGACTAGTCGTCCAGACGACCTAAATTTAAGTCGTCCAGTCTTCATTACCCGTCCAGACGACTTATATATAAGTCGTCCAGTGTTTCGTCTACCAGACAACCTTCAAGTAAGTCGTCTAGAAGACCTTCTACTAAGTCGTCTAGTATATTTTATTTATAGACTACCTTTTACTATCCCTTCAACTGTATTTTATTTTTAGACGACCTTCTACTAAGTCGTCCAGTGTATTTTATTTTTAGACTACTTTATACTATCCCTTCAAGTGTATTTTATAAAATTTAGAAGTCCAGTGTATTTTATAAAATTTAGAAGTCGTCCATCTAAAAGACCTTCCAGACGACTTAACTGTAACTCGTCCAGCTGGAAGACCTTCCAGACGACTTAAATGTAAGTCGTCCATCTAAAAGACCTTCCAAACGACTTAACTGTAAGTCGTCCAGCTGGAAGACCTTCCAAACGACTTAACTGTAAATTGTCCAGCTGGAAAACCTTCCAGACGATTTACTGTAAGTCATCCAGCTGGAACACCTTCCAGACGACTTATACTTAAGTCGTCTGGAAGATCATTCAGCTGGACGACTTAACAGACGACTTATATATTTACAAATCTATACCAAATCAATTTCAAATATAAAGAGGAGTTCAAATACAAATACAAATACAAATCGTTACAAAATCATGTTCAAATACAAAGACAAGTTCAAAGCCATACACAAATCTAATCATACATGCCCACGAAATTATCACCATCCTGGTTTTCTTTCAAATGCTTATCAAGAAGCTCTGTCCATATATCCACCTCCATCTTATCCCTCGTATTTTTCGCATTGGACCTAGCAAAGTCTTTTTCCTTACAGAGGACCCCAAGAGCATGACATTCAATGTACTTTAGAGCGTACACGCCACAATCACCATTGTTGGCCGTGGGTACATCTTTCATCTGTCTCTCATATGTGTATGGCTTCAACCCGTATCTGATCCATATTTCGTCGGTGGCAGCACAATCAATAAGCAGATAAGGGACTATCTCGAAAAAAGGCTGCATTATCTCATCCCATGCTTCTGCTGCCGTAGCTGAAGGTATGCTGTCCCAGACGACTATGTGCCTCTTAGGGATCGATCTCCAAATAGCAACCCAATGAGTGTTGTTCAAGTTCACTGGCGCATAGATATCATCAATGTCCTCCCCCCCCCCCCACACCTTGTTTGATTGGCAAAATGAAGGTACTGATCCGTCATAATAATTCCACGCCCCACTAGGTAGAGCTCTTCCTAAACCATTGTGATCGGGTTCCGATAATTTGAATATCGGATAGTGGTCTCTCCAAGTCTGGGAAAAGTTGTGATCCAGAAAGCACATTCGCTCGCTCCCGAAAGCTTGTGTGTTCTCCTGATACCTCTGCCTCAGCAAATTAATCCAAGCATCTATATGCTGCATATAAAATAATACAAGTTAGAAGATACCAGACGACTTATATTTACCAGACGACTTATCGGTAAGTCGTCTACTTGGACGACTTTGTAGACGACTTTCTAGACGACTTATCTTTAAGTCGTCTGGAAAGTCGTCTACTTTGACGTCTTTGTAGACGACTTTCTAGACGACATATATTTAAGTCCAGACGACAAAGATACAAGATAAGCATAAGACTTACACAGTCTTCCAGCCATGCTCTGGCTGTCCGGGGGATGTGATACCACCAAGTTGGTGATGTACGTGGTTTGTCATCATGCTTTGTGAAATAATGACTGCAAACAAAAAAAAGCAATCAGTTTTGGTAGACTAAATCAAGCTATTATGGGTAAAGCAATCACTTACGGATCAGTTTTCAACCAATCATCGAGTTCCTTTAACTTAGGTATGTTTTGTGGGGGAAATGGATTATAGGCTGCCACTTTATCTTTCTTTTTCTCTGCCGTATAAGGAGATATCTGCGTGGGAGCAGGTTTTTTCACTCGTTCACTCCTTGCACGCACAGAAGCATCCAACTTCTCTCTGTATCTAGCACCCGCCAGCTCTGCGTCCGAAGCAGTGGGAGCTGTTTTGTCCAATACAACCAGGCTCGATTCTGAAACTGGAACGCTTGATTATGCAACTGGAACGCTTGATACGGTGGAAGCGACGCTCGGTTGTTGATCGGTGGAAGCGATGCTCGGTTGGTCAGTGGAAGTGACAGCAACAATCTCTTTGGAGGAGACACCATCTGCATTATCCTCCGGCAAGATCTTCTTTCCCGAGTTTACCTCATCGCGAATTTCTCTCTGCAATATAAATAGCACACTAGTTAACCTTGGACGACTTAAATAAAAGTTGTCTGGACGACTAGTTGACCATGAATGACTTAAATGTAAGTTGTTTGGACGACTATTTGACCCTGGACGACTTAAATGTAAGTTGTTTGGACGACTAGTTGACTACGGACGACTTAATCCGTGGTCAACTAGTCGTCCAGACAACTTACATTTAAGTCGTCCAGGGTCAACTAGTCATCCAGACGACTTACAGCTAGTTAACCATGGACGGCTTAATTCTTGTTGGGAGAGGAATTGTTACTAACCTCGGGTTGTTTGGCTTGAGGGTTAGTCGGTTTGGCTAGAGGGGTAGGCTGTTTCGTTTGAGGAGTAGGCTGTTTCGTTTGAGGAGTAGGCTGTTTGTTTTGAGGAGTAGGCTGTTTACTAACCTTAGTTTGTTTGGCTTGAGGGGTTGTCTGTTTGGTTAGAGGTGTAGTCGGTTTGGCTTGAGGGGTTGTCTGTTTGTTACTAACCCCGGATTCTTTGGTGACACCAACCTTTTTCTCCACAGCTTCCACCCTATCGGACAACTTCCATATCTCCTTGAGGCACTTCGTAAACCCTTCTTTCATGCATTCAACTACGTCTTTGAACATATTTTCCAACTCCTCTCTGGTCATCCAACTAGTCTCTTCTCTAGCCTCTTCACTAGCCTCTTTAGGAGCCTCTTTACGAGCTTTCTTCAGAGGTCTTGGATTGTCTTCTTCCTCCTCCACCATCTCTTTGGCTTTCTTCGATGGAATCACAACTTTAGGTTTTGAATAGACCTTAGTACCAGTGACTTCCCAGCAATTCATGGTCCACTTCCACAGTCTCCGATCATACATGACTTTAATGATGTTCTCCGCGGGCAGGTCCTCAACCTCAGAGTCCCATTTTGGCCACATTTCACTAATGTCCTTCTCAACAAAGTTGATCACGCGGGTCTGCAGTAAATAGAAGAATCGAGTTAGATATTTGAAAAAAAGACTAATTAGACGACTTTATTATAAGTCGTTTGGAAAGTCGTCCAGCTGGAAGACTTTCCAGACTTTAATAAGTCGTCTACTAAGTCGTCCAGCTGGACGACCTTCCAGACGACTTTAATATAAGTCGTTTGCGCAGTCTTTTGGATTAAAGTAAATACCTAACTCAAGATAGCAGCTTTCATGCATCTGCGGCCTCTGCTGCCCTCGTAAGCCAGTATCGGAGGAGACGGACTGTTTGCTCTGGGAACACCAATACTAGCACCCAATTCCGGCATAGCTGTGTACACCCAGACCTGACGAACTTGTATAAACCCATCCACGGTGTAACAGCCAGTAATATCTTTGTTCCACAAAGAGTCCATCAGCACCTTAAACGCGAATCTTCCCCATAGACGGTGGTGAGGGCGATGGTTTTTCGGAAATAATGGAAGCGGCGGCGCTAGGGTTTACAGGAAGCGGCAGCGCTAGGGTTTAGAAGAATCGGCGGCGCTAGTGTTCAGAGGAAGCGGCGGTGAAAACGTTGGTGAGCACGGCGGCGAGGGCGACGGTTTGTTCGGAAATAGTGGAAGCGGCGGCGCTAGGGTTAAGAGGAAGCAGCGGCGCTAGGGTTTAGAAGAAGCGGCGGCGCTGCGGCGCTGAGAACGGTGAGAATGAAGTGAGATAGATAGCCGACATTGAGAACGATGGTTTGTTTGGAAATAGTGGGAATTCGAAATCGCCTTTGATATCGCCTTTGAGAGAGAACTGTTAGGGTTTCTAAATTTCGCGAGAAATGAACTAAAAAATCACCTTATATATTGGGTAAATAATCCGGTTAGCTTTAAAAGTACATTGGTAAAATTTAAGGTTTGGTCCGGTTTAGACGACTTACAAATAAGTCATCTGGCGGATAATTTGCATCAGAAGACTTAATATTTAGTCGTCTCTTTACAGACGACTAAATATTAAGTCGTCCCAGACCCTAAAATGAACCCCTAAACTAAAATGACTAAATTAACTAACTAACCACGTTATAAAATCAAATTATACTTCAATAGTGTTTACTATACACAGAAATGAACACGCTTAGGTAATTTTTAAATTTTTCAAAAACGGTTTTAATGCTTTCCAAAATCTAACCCTAAGAATACATACAATACTACAACATATGTTGATGAAACATAAACTAAAGAATATCACGACTCACTACTTTCACTCATCTATGCTGAAAACAATTGAAATTTGTTATATCTTAATGTATATATCTTAAGACATATTTTAATTACATAATTCCTATTTTTCACTTATTAAGTCATCTGGACGACTTATTTTCAAGTCGTCTGAACAGACGATTTTTAGTTAAGTCGTCTGAACAGACGACTTTCAGTTAAGTTGTCTGGACGACTTATTTTCAAGTCGTTTGAACATACGACTTGCGAGGGTTAGAAACATAAAAAAAAATTCAATAGCCTTTTAAGTTACTTTTGCCTTTGACCCAAGTTTGGGTATTCTTTTGGGTTTGACTCCAAGTTTTGAGTCACACTTGGCAATTCTCCCTTTATTATATTATAAAGTATATGATATCTTTATCATACTATATAAAGAACCACGAGAATCATTTAGGAATGCTTGGTCAAGATTTAAGTATTATCAGCAAGATTGTACCCAACACGGATATTCGGAACCAGAACTCCTTATATTTTTTTTTACGGAGGCCTCAAATTGGATTACCAAATCACGTTTGATAATGCGAGTAACGGAAACTTTAGCTCCATAAACTCTGAAGATGCTAAACATCTAAATGAAAACATAACCATGGGAAAATCTTATGAAAATAAAAATAAAGAAAGAGGTGCTAGATCCAAGAACGACCTTCAAATGCAAGAGATAAAGCAATCTTTGGATTCGCTTCATTCCCTAATAAAAGAAAAACCTGAAACAATCCAAAACACTGAAGATACCCAATTCATCGGACATATGTTCTTTGGACAGGAACCCCAGCAGGAAAGCATCCTAAACATAGACAATTTTGCCCATGACTATGACGCCCTAATCAGATCATACCAAGGAAGGGATAGAGCTAGGTTTAACCACGCTTCTACAGGAACTTAGAAATTGAGTAACAATCTAGACACCAGACTAAATCGCATTATTGGCATAATGTCAAGAAAAATCAAAACCCTGACTGATCAAGTTAGGCGTCTAGAAAGTAATACAACCAATACGCTATAGCCATAAAAAGGGAAGATGGATGTCTTTCGGGGATGACTGTTGCAAACCCGAGACGCCAGGTGAGTGCTACAGTGTTGAGAAGCGGGAAACAACTAATTCCAAATTTTGAACCCAACGAGAATTCTGTAATCCAAGAAACAAAAACTCCCAAACCCCTCCCAAATCCAGTACTACTCTCTTATCTGAGAAACAGATCACCTCAGGACAAAAGAAAGATTACTAATTCTAAAGAAACTGAGACGGAAGTGATCATTATCTATGAGGATGAGGAGAGTGTAGCGGACCCGATTGATGAAACATAAACTAAAGAATATCATGACTCACTACTTTCACTCATCTATGCTGAAAACAATTGAAATTTGTTATATCTTAATTTATATATCTTAAGACATATGTTAATTACATAATCCCCATTTTTTCACTTATCAAAATATTTTTTACAAAATTTTAAAATTATGTTTAAGAATAACTGTCCAGACGACTTTTAGTTAAGTCGTCTGGACGACTTATTTTCAAGTCGTCTGAACAGACGACTTGCGAGGGTTAGAAACATCAAAAAAATTCCGTTTTTTTTGTTTGTACACAAAGGGATAGTTGTAATTTCAATAGTCTTTTAAGTTACTTTTGCCTTTGATCCAAGTTTGAGTATTCTTTTGGGTTTGACTCCAAGTTTTGAGTCACACTTGGCAATTCTCCCTTATATTATATTATAAAGTATATGATATCTTTATCATACTATATATATATATATATATATATATATATGAGAAATATACTATACAAACTATATTGTTTTATGTCAAATTATGTAATCAATAAATTTATACTGTATAGTTTAGTATTACAAATTTATCAATAATTATGATATGATTAATCATATTAGATATTTTACTCAAAATATAATAAAATGAAGATATGATAATGGTAATATATAAAACGGAATTTTTAACATGTTTTTGTGGGATTTTTACAGTAAAACATAGAATAGGATATTTATAGCATGGTTTATATGATTATTTTGTTAGTTAAAAAAGTTGTTACATAATTTGATTGGTATATTGTAGATTTATAATATGATATTTATAAAATATTTTTGACTAACAAGATATTCCATAAACATTCTTACCTTATAAATCTATATATATAAAATAGACTTTTCTCTTTTCATGTGACATGTGGAAGGGGGGTTTGGTGACATGTGTCCCTTTTTTATTTATTTTTACATTTTAGCTCCTTCATCTTTTATATTACTACAATTTGGTTCACCACTTTCTAATTATGCACTATTTAATCTTTCTCACAATAATCATCATCATTTGAAGTGTTATAATCTATTTTATCAGTCCAAAAAATACATGCTGAATTAAAAAAATAATTAAAGTAATATAAATATATTTTAACTATTTAATTCATTCACAACTAAAAATAACATAAACATTCACTGTTTTATTATTTTACTATTTTTGATTTACTTATTTACAAATTATACATATTTAATTTTAATATTAACTAAACTAAAAAGGAATAAACTAGATCACAACACATAATTTAAACATAAAACCTCCATAATCAGAAATAAAATCAAACTGCCGAAGTAACACTAACTCAATAAAAATCTAAAACTGAAAGAAAATCAAGAACAAAGACTAACGTACCTCGGTTTAATATATAGTGTCACAGCTAGAACAAACAAAAGTCAGGAAATGGTTGAAAGATAAACTTTGAAGCAAAGCAATCTCTCGAACACAAAGAAGTGCGATCAAAGACTAACACAAAAATAAGAAAACATATGTCCAAACCTTCGAAACCTACAAAGCATACACATATCCAAACCTAGATTGGCAAGCATGGCGAAAGAGAGAGCCACAAGAGACGCGAACAGATGACGATAGAGAGAGTCACAAGAGACGAGGACAGCGATGAAAGCTGCAAAGAGATGAAAAAAAAGAGAGGGAACGGTAGACGAAATGAAATCGATAAACCGTGGAACCTTCTTTAAGCTTCGTAAGAGAACATACAAGTTAGATCACTATAATCCAAATCTTGAAAACTAGTACAAGCATGGACTATTAATAGTAAACCAACGACGAGGATAACAACATCAAAGACGACTAAACTCAGACCCAACTCAAGGAGATGCAGTTCCTAACTTTAGAACAAAGCAATCTCTCGAGCACAAAGAAATACGATCAAAGACCAACAAAAAAAAAACATGATACATAAAGAATAATCAACAGAAGACCAAATTGCTACGAAGCAGGAAGACACTTTCGTAACGCACCATAAGCACAACTACCAGCTAAAAAGTAAGAAGCACCTCATAAACTAATTAAAAAAAGACAAACAAAAAGCTCATGCCAACAAAGAACCACAAAGCTCTGGATAGAAGGGACCAAAGCTCCAGGAGACTAACTCCGCACATTTATACTAAAGGAAGCAGGAGAAGAAAATAAACAACCTGAGGGAGAAAGAATGAAGGCCAACTACCGCCAAAGCAGATCGCAAGCTTGAGACTAGAAACAATCATCGAAACTTACAAAGCATACACATAGGAAAACACTATTGAAACCTAGAGTGGCAAGCATGGTGAAAGAGAGAGCCACAAGAGACGCGGGCAGCGATGAAAGCTGCAACGAGATGAAAAAACAGAGAGGGAATGGTAGATGAAATGAAATCGATAAACCGTGGAGCCTTCCTGGAGCTACAAACGAGAACATACAAGTTAGATCACTAGAATCCAAATCTTGAAAACTAAGACAAGCATGGACTATTGAAAGTAAACCAACGACAAGGATAACAACATCAAAGACGACTAAACTCAGACCCAACCCAAGGAGATGCAGTTCCTAATATTCGTTGAAAATTAAGGAATAGGAGGAGTAGCCAATATTGACTGGAACAGCTTACAATACCGTTATAAACAACCGCATAACTAGAAACTTATAAATCCGATCTATAACAAATATCAAATAATCTCACATGAAAAAATGTGAGGAAGAACAAGAGCATGGTGGTAAGTCTTTTTCCAGTGATGGTGAGAAATACATCACACCAAAATGGTAAACGGAATACATAGATGGTGACCGTTCAATATCAAAATATGGAGAGACGGCACAAAACATCTAAAATGTTCAAATAATTTTTTTTTAAAACATAAAATACATTTTTTTTACTGCTAAAACTGTTAATCTTAGATCAATTAAGCAAATTTATTGAAATTCAATATGCTTTACATCATAGGCTTTAATATGCTTCACATCATAAGCTCAATTCTCCACTAATAAGTACTACTATATACACAACAACACATTATTGAAAAGCAACACTGAATATATATTAACTGATTACCTATTACTACATAGCACATTCAAAACACCAAATAGTGCACTTAATTAATAAAAACAAACACATGATTACATCATCCAAAAAATCATAGTTAACAACACTTGAACAATATTCCGCGCGAAGCGCGGACACGCCTCTAGTATGATAGATTTTATGATTAATTAGAGAACCTTAAATATTTAGAGTAATATTTGTAAATTAAAATTTTGGGGGTAATCGATTCTGAGATATTCTTTTTTTTTGTTCTTGAAATATACATTTACCAACAAGATATTCCATGAAAAATATTACCTTATAAATATGATATAATTTATGATTATTTAGAAAATATTTTTTTTTGTCATCAACATATCCAGAGTCATATAGACTCTTCAAACAAAGCTTGTAGCTCTGCCTACATATAGACAAAAAATGACAGTTGTTTTCTTGCACTGTGTGCGAGACTGTCCGCCCTTGAACTCTTCATATGTGGTATATGAATGATGTCAGAGCTTATGAAATTTTTCTTCAAGATCTTTATGTCTTCCAAATAACTTGCAAAGCTGGCAATTCTACTGGTTATAAATAAATCTCACCAATCAAGAACAATGTGTTGCAAAAGTAATAGAAAATTGACTTAGATTACTCATACATTCCATTGGCCAAATGAGAGCCTCCATATCTGAGTGAAGTGGCGACTGACTCGCTCTTAATCTAAAGGATTGATATCACTCAAATTACCCTAAGGAGTGAATTACTCTCATCAAAAGAGGTCGAATCGTAGTACTTAGGGATCGAATCCACAAGGAGCTAAGGAACCTAATAGATCTAATAGTTATATGATTAAGCTAGGCTAATAGGTTTAATGCAGTAAATAAATATAGCAAAACAGTAAACAAGATGAACAATATAATTGTTCAGCTTGGCAAGGAGTTGTTTGATGGAAGGATGGTTGCTAGATCTAGGGTTTCTATTCAGGTAATTAAGATTATAATGATATAGGTTACTAAGCTGCTAGATATATTAGAACTCAACTGGGAGTACAAATCTAACAACTGTCGTTGTATAGATAGTCTAATATCTAGATCTTGGATCTCAACCACTCGGTTATTGATCACAAGAAAGTGTCGATCGATGATTCTATAGGAATATCGATCGATACACCTTTCACAATATCGATCGATTAATCTATTGGATTATCGATCGATATGCTTCTAGCAAGCTTTACGAACGGGTTGAACACACGTTCACTAGGGTTTACTAAATCAGCTATCGCTGTATTTATCAACCCTAGCTCAAAAGGATGGATTCAGGGTGAGTTACAAGCTCTCGCTGGTCTCTACAATCCCTAGGATCAAGGTTCTAGTTCGCGACTCTAGAAACAAGCATTAATAACAATCCTATTGATGAATACCACAACTTAGCAATTCTATATTGGGGGCTAATCCCAAATAACCTATCTGAACCCTAAACCTAACAGGTAGATCTATTCAGACATGAAACTTGTAATAGAAATCATAGATGAATAGATAAGAAATTGCAATAGATATAAAAACCAAAACCAATGGAGTTCCAGGAGGACTCTGATAGGAGTTCCTCCCTTCTCTCCTAACAAAGAGAATAATAATCAAAGAAAGCTCCGATAGGTCTAGCCGTCAACAATGGCTTATAAATATGATAAAATAGGGTTTCTGGTCGTCCAAGGGTATTCTGGTAATTTGGGTTGCTTTAGGGCTTCTGGCGGTCATGAAATATAGTTAGCCACGTCCTGACATTCATATCGATCGATATGGGTGATTTTCCATCGATCGATATGCATTCATCTTCTCGACAGCCTTTTCTCGCGAGGCAGACTGACCACTCTTCAGTAAAACGGGCATAACTTCTGATCTAACTGTCGGATTTACTTCAAACCGGTGGCATTGGAAAGCTAACTCAAAGATATATCTTGTGCCCAAATATCAGCTCAATCTCACCGTGGGAAGGTTTCCATCCATATCTAAACATCTGACGCGTCTGCGCGATTCTGCACTTAAAGGCTCCAAAAGACACCAAAAACACCATATTTCTCCAAGTCGTACCTGAACCTGTAAATACTCTAAATAGACCCTATTTCGTAGTAAATATATGTAAAATCGCTAATATACCATGGGTAAAAGTGGGTCAAAATCATGGTATAGCAAGGATCTACCGCTGGATAGATACGTTGAGCAGCTAATTCGCTCCCATTAAGCCATCAAAACCTTCCAACATTCTATACCACCCTTGTCCTGAATAATTTTCCTGATTTTTTTTTGATCCATCCATAAAACACCATCTACCTACGATATACGGTACTATTGGTAATCGACTTTGATTGATTTCATGCGCAAGTGAAGTATGTGTCTCAACCCAAAGTAAGGAATATGTTTCCGCCAGTTTGAGAGTATCTATATGATCAATATCCAAATTGCTAAAAACTTTATTGTTTCTTCATTTTCATATGTACCATAAAATTTAAGCAAATTGATGATCTTCTAATTCCGGAGAAACCCTCCAAAATAAATGATCCATATTTGCAAACAGTTATTTCGTGGGAAATATGTTTGGGTTCGATGGGATTCCCTAGAATGCCCAAACCTTAACCACTGGATTAATAAATAACATGATTTATGGATTCTTTTGGTTTGTTCTCATCGTGCACATGTTGTATCCCCTTGTAGTCCTCTTGATCTTAAAATTTTCTTTACCGCTATACATCCTGATACCAGTTGCCATAAAGAGTGTTTCATCTCAGGTGGACAGTTTACCTTCCAGCAGTGAGCCTTTAGTGGAGTTACCGAAGAACCATATCCTGGTAGCGTTTTGTCTGAATACAGATACATTTGTTCTACTTGGTATCTAGATTTAACCGTCTATCTCTCATTAGTAGTCGAATGCCAACCATCTCGATTTGTTGTTTAACTTGACTTAAGTGGTATTTAAATGGTATACTTTCAATTATTTTCGCATCTCGAGGATCCAACAGAGTCTGAATGGCCTGTAAATTCCATGATCTTGATGTTTCATTGATGAGTGAATCCACTGTAAGGTCCGGGTAAATATTATGTTGATTTTTGTTTGCTGGTCTCGGGCGAGTGGATGGGAGCCAAGGATAATTCCATACTGAGATATATGATCATGATCCAACCCTTTTAATTAGTCATTTCCTAACCAGAGATCTAGCTGAGAAAATACTGCACCAACTGTAGGATTAATCATATTAGAAAGATCAGTCATATTTGAAAGTTTACCAAATTATCAATAGTTATCAAATGATTAATTTTCTTACAAAGTATAGTCAATTAATTATAAACTTAAGATATGGTAATGGTAATATATAATATGGTATCTGTAACATGTTTAATATGATTTAGATATTAAAGCTTAGAATATGATATTTATAGCATGGTTTATAGGATTATAAAAAAAGTTTTTGCATAATATTATTGGGATATTGTAAATTTAGAATATGATATTTATAAAAAAATTGGTTAACAAGATATTCCATAAACAATCTTACTTTATAAATATGATATATTTTATGATTAATTAGAGAATTTTATTTTCCTAATATCATACATTTAACATTTAAATATTTATAGTAAGATTTGTCAGTTAGATCTGTGGGTGTAATCTACTTTGAGATATTCGCTTTTTGTTTTCAAAAAGATATATATATATATATATATATATATATATATATATATATATATATATATATATATATATATATATATATATATATATATATATTTTTTTTTTTTTGTCGGCAAGATTACAGACTCATGTGGATTCTGTAAACCAAATTGGTTGCTCTTTATCTATATGGACAGTAAACGACGTCTGTTGCCTCACACCACGTGCTAAGCTATCCGCCTTTTTGTTTTGCATCCTTGATATATGAATAATTTCCGAGCTGTAAAAACTTCTCTTGAGACTTCTGATGTCTTCTAAGTAAGTTGCAAAAGCCGGTCATTCTTCTGGTTCCGAAACCTCTTCACCAATTGAGAACAATCTGTTGCAAAAGTAACATTGTATTGTCTAAAGTTCCTCATACATTCCATCACCCATATGAGAGCTTCTACCTCCGTGTGTAAGGGTGATTGACTTGCTCTTGTATTTCTAGCTCCCAGTAAACCTTCAAATCCTTCCAAAGTACTATACCATCCTTGGCCTCAAAAAGTATCTTCCGATTTCCATGATCCATCCGTGAAACACCATCGTCCTGGTCGAAGCGGTAAAACAACATCAGTCGGTTGTATAATCTGGGTCTTCTGTATTATTGCTTTTTGGGCATCTAACTAGAGTCGAGCTTCAGTCATAGCCAGCTTAAGAGTATCCCTTGGATCTATATCCAAATTACTGAACACCTTATTATTTCTTTCTTTCCATGTGTACCAAAGTATCCACACGAAATGATGATCCTCCATCTTTGGCGTTATTCTCCAGAATAAATAATCCATATTCGTGAACAAAGCTTGTCCTGGAAAAAAAACTGGATGTGATGGAATCCCCAAAAGAGCCCAAATCTGAACTGCTGGTGGACATTTAAAAAGACGTGGTTTATAGACTCTTCTGCTGCCCCACATCTATCACACCCTATATCTCCCTTGAGATCTCGGGCCTTGAGATTTTTTTTAACAGCTATACATCCCGACAGCAACTGCCACAAAAAGTGCTTCATTTTCGGTGGACAATGCACTTTCCAGCAATGAGCTTTAAGATCTGTAACTGTTGGACCAATCTCTATTATCCCCTTTCCCCTATCCGAATATGCTCTTTCAATTTTGTATCCTGATTTAACCATATATTTTCCATTTTTCGTAAAGTGCCATCCATACCGATCCACTGTTTGTACCCTGCTCAAAGGTATACTTTCAACAATCTAAACATCTGCGGGTTCCATTATTTCCTGTAATTCCAATGAATTCCAAGTACGTGGCGAGCTATGAATGAGAGAATCGACCGTGAGGTCTGGTCAGAAAACATTTTGTTTTTTATTTGCTGGTCTCGGGTGGTTGGTTGGGAGCCAGGGATCATTCCAAACTGATATGGAAGATCCTGATCCCACCCTTTTGATTAGTCCTTTGCTAACCAGAGATCTAGCAGAGATTATACTGCGCCACCCATAGGAGGATGAGTACGATCTGGCCGGTTCAAGGGGTGAAGTATTCCTAAAATACAGACCTTTGAAGACACGAGAAAATAGATAATTTGGTTTCTCTATGAATCTCCATAATTGCTTTCCGAGCATTGATGTGTTGACATCCGTGAGATCTCTAAACCCCAGCCCTCCATCATCCTTATCTAAACAAACCTTATCCCAAGATTTCCAGTGCAATCCTTTTGTGTTACCGCTAGGACTCCACCAAAATTGAGCTACCGCACTCGTAAGTTTCTTCATCACCGTTTTCGGTATTCGATAACAGGACATAACATGGTTAGGAAGAGCAGTTACCACCGATTTAATTATAACCTCTTTTCCTCCTTTAGTAAAAAATTGAAAAATCCATCAATTTATTCTATTGTTTAATCGTTCCTGTACAAAGGCAAAAAACTGGACTTTAGACCCTCCTAAACTCTTCGGCATTCCTAGGTATGTTCCCATACCTCCCCGATTTTGAATTCCCAAAATATCCCGAAGTTCCTGACGGGTATCCTCGTCAATCGTATGTCCAAATTAAATTAACGCCTTCTGAAAATTAATTTGTTGGCCCGAAACCTTTTCATACTCTTTAAGAATTCCCAAAATGGCCTGGCACTCTTCTTTTTGCGCTCTATAGAAGAAAAGGCTATCGTCTGCAAAGAGTAGATGAGATATAGATGGACAAGCCCTTGCCACTTTTATTCCAGTCAGCCGTTTTTCATTTTCCGCCTTCTTAATATTTGGTGTTAATGCTTCCGTACACATAATGAATAGATAAGGAGACAATGGATCTCTCTAGCGTAATCCTCTGTTCGGGACTATGTGTCCTCGTGGTTGCCCGTTCAATAGAACTCTATATTGGACCGAAGAGACACTCCATCATCAACTGGATCCAATGATTATCAAATCCCATCTTCTGTAGTAAAGCCTGAATAAAACTCCATTCACGCGATCATAAGCCTTACTCATATACGTTTTTATAGCCATGAATTTATTTTTGCAAGCGTAATTTGTCCGTAGTCCATGAAACATTTCTTGTGCAATTAGGATATTGTCTTATATCAGTCTCCCAGCTACAAAAGCTGACTGTGTTTCCGAAATCAGTGCCGGTAGACAGGCCTTAAGCCGTTGGCACAATATCTTTGATATAATTTTATATCCTACATTACAGAGGCTTATTGGTCTAAGCTTTGTCATCCTTGTCGGCCTCTCTGTTTTGGGAATCAAGCAAATATTCTAAATTATTAACCAGTTCCAAAATATCATGTTTAATGATGTGCCACGAGTGTTGGAAAAAAAGTGCCGTCATACCATCTGGCCCCGGTGCCTTTTCCGGATGCATCATTATTAATGCCTGTGCACTTCTTCCTCTGTAGCAAGTTGTACCAATTGCTGGTTCATTTGCTGAGAAATAGATGGTTTAATTTAATCTAAAAAATCATCAAATTCCGAAGGCGATGTAGTACTAAAGAGAGCATCAAAATAACCCACTGCGACCCTCTCACTTCCATTTTCCTCCACCACCCAATTTCCACTAGCATCATATAAACCCACAATACGATTGCGTGTCCGCCGCTGTTTTGTCAATGCATGAAAAAAATTTGTACTAAGATCCCCTGCCGTATTCCATGTATTTCTATTTTTTTGTTGCCAGTATTGTTCATCATCCTTGTATGCCTCTTGTAATTTCCTAGACACCTCCAGAATATCCTCTTGCGATCTATTATCATCTGTTTGAACCTCCTCCAAAGCCTTTTGAAGTTCTGCTATTTTATCTTTTCAATACGGGAGATTATTCTTGTTCCAGTTAGAGATCTCGTGTCGATAATTGATAATTCTTGACACGAAATCTCCCCTATCACCTCTTGTATTCCTCATCTCCTTTGTCCAGCCTCTGGTAATGGATTCGATAAACCCCTCCCTTCCAAGCCATCGTTTGTCGAACCTAAACTGTCCTTTATGTTTAACAATTTTATCTTCTAGGTATGCCACTACCGGTCTATGATCTGTTCCCACCAATTTTAAATATTCTGTGTGCGACTTTGGAAACATTGAATGCCATTCTTAGTTTGCCAACGTACGGTCTAGTCGACATTGGATCATTGTTACTGTACCGTTTACTTTCCTTCTTCCTTGCCAAGATAATTTATTTCCCCGCGCCGGGAATTCCAAGAGCCCACTGTTACGTATCATATTATTAAATGAGACAAAAGAATCTGGACTTCGCAGCGGTCCCCCTTCTTTTTCATGGTTCCCCGTAATCTCATTAAGGTCCCCAATAATGAACCATGGGTCATTTCTTGAAATACCATATCTTGTTAATCTTTCACATACTTGATCCCTTAGCTTCTGAATTGGATCCCCATATACAAAAGTCATAAAAATTCTCTCTCCCAGTGTCGCTGCCTCCACATCTATCATTCTGGCACTAGAGTATAAAATGTTAACTTGGTACTCATTATTATAGAATAGTATCAATCCTCCACTTGATCCGTTTGGATCCACCGTCATCAAGTTATCATATCCAAAATGTGATTGAAATCCTTGAACAAAAGCAAAATCCTGCTTTGTTTCTGATAAAAATAAAAAATCTGGTTTATGTTGATGCCATATTTCCCGTAAATAACTGATTGTCCATTTACTTCCCATACCTCGGCAATTCCAGCTTAGAACTTTCATCTATAAAATAAATAAAAAATTACTCCTTCGAGTCAAAGATTCGTAGGCATGATGCAGCCTGTAATATCCCATCTTCCATAAATTGCTAAATTCTCCTTTGGAGCAATATCTCATATTTCATGTTCCCATACGCCTTAAGAATTCCTTTCTTGATGTTCCTATTTTGTTCCCATATGAAGCAAGTAATATTTAAGTATTTGAACCACCACTTGTCCGTCACTAACCAGAACGATCCCCCTTTGACCAAGTTATTAAAATAATAACTTGTGATTTGTACACAACTTGGGTAGATAAACAACGTAATATTCTCATAACCACAAGACCCTATTATCCATCGTGCATCCATTAGTATCCTTCCTTCCCAAGCCCAAATCGAATCATCACATCTTTTTATCCCATGAAAGTTAATAGTACAATCCTTTAATAATTCCAGTGTCTTTTGTAATAGCTTGGATATGCACAGATGTACTTGGTTTGAAGAGACCAAAGTGGACATCTCCAACAGAACACCTATATCAGACTGTGTAAACCATCTGTTTCCTTGTACCTCAAACCAGAATGCCCAAATCTGTAAATCATTCCCACAATAAGCAGGAAACAAATTATTTGTAATATCTATGCTCATAACAGACTGAACCCACACTGTCCTCTGACTCAGATACCAAATCCAACCATTCGTAACACTCTCTTTATTCCAAACTTTAAAATAAGATCAGGAACTCCCCAAAAACCAACAGGAACATAATAAAATTTGAAGCAATGAGCATCTAACAAAATACCCAAAGACAACCATAATAAAATTTATTGAATACAAAAAGACAATAACGCTAGCATCCCAAAGCTCCCTGCAGCTCAACTCTTCTTTGGCTCTTCTTATCATTAACTAAGGATTGGGTAAAGTAGAGCTGGAGTTTGATGAACCCCTTTCTTCCGCCTGCTTGGAGCCTTCTCCACGATGAGCCCCCGGCTTTGGAACGTTCTTTTTCGGATTAGCAAGCATTGTTTGAACCAAGCACAGCTTCGTAGAACCTTCAGTCACAAAAGGTCCTTTACGGGTCCCATGTTTTTTCCCAATCTCCCCCTGTCCCTTTTCTTTTGCCTCTTTGAGTTCACCCTGCTTCCCGTCTCCTACCTTGGGAAGGGTTGTTTCCTTCAGTCCTTCTTCCTCAAGCTCCTCCTCTGTTAGATCCTGAAACTCCCCTTCCGTAACCTCGTGATCCCCTATTAAAGCATCAAGGTCCATCCAATCCTCTTCTACCGATAACTCAACAGTTCTATTATCATTCGGTTCCGACATCACTTCCAGATTCAAGTTCTGTTCCATGTCGAAGATGTTACCTTAAGAGGGTCCTCCTGAGTGGCACGTAGAGCTTCCTGAAACTCCCGAGAAAGAAGAGTCTGAGAGCCCATTTCCGCATCTGTGTCTTTCAAGGCACTTGTCTGAATCTCCCCTTCTTCACGCTCCATCACTGGTTCCGTTTGGTAAGGAACTCTGCCTCTTATTTCATTGTTGTTTCTCCCCCTAGTCTGGTGAGAAGAGACAGACTGATGCTCTTTGGACGGCTCTCTGCGTCTGGATGAGTCCCCCTCCGGAGTGGCTCCAATTAGAATATGTGTGCTTATTCTCCACTTTGGCCCATCTGGAGTTAGACCCCTCCACCATCTTTCCCTTTCCTTTCCCCTGGTAATCTCGAGTTCCTCTTTCTCTTTCTTGGTGATCAATGTTTCCATTAATCACCACGCCTCTGTAACTTCACGCCCTTGCATCATGTCCTCTTGTATCCTCCCTCTTGTGCGCTTGTTTGACCACCGGAGCCTTCATCGTCAAGGGGCATTTGATAGTCTTGTGACACAAGCTGTAGCAAGTCTCACAGAATCCAAACAGCTTCTCGTATTCCAACGAAGCCCACTCCTCCTGCCCATCATGGAACTCCCCACCAGTGAAGTCAACTGTGGTATCAAACACAAGCTCTTTGAAGGCGTCCAGCACCACCTTGATACGACCAAAATCTAAGTCCACTGTATCCGTTCTCCCAATAGCATCCCCAATAGACTGGAATGATGGATCTCCCCAGTAGTCGCCAGGCACGCCCACCACTCTGATCCAGAAAGTGATCTCCGAAGGGAAGTTGCGAGACTTCTTTGGTTGCCAACGAGCAAGGGATAGCATCCAATAATCGATGTGGTATGGCTGATTGTTGAGAACTTCCACAATGTCCTCCTCAGCATCAAAGTCAAATTGGAACCTTCCCTGTCCCAAATCGACACCAGCAACTCGGTTCTCCAGGTTCCAAATCTTTGGGAGATTAGACAACAATGCCGTCATGTTCTGCTCCGCCGGGTTCATGCACCTGCCGACCAAAGTCTTCGCGTAATTCTTGATGATCTCAGAATTTTCGAAGTGAGGGACTGAAATTCGCAACCTTTTCCGTGCCCCTTCACCATTTTTCAAGTCTCCACCTTTCCCCACCAGCTGGCTCTGCATCTTTGAGTTCACAAAATAGAGAGGAATGGAGCTTTTGTTAGAAGATTATACCAAAGAGAGTTGAGTATGATATAATGAATTATGAAATTCCTCATTCTTAAATATAAGTCTCAGAATTTATATAGACTCTCAAATCAAATGGGTAGCTCTGCATCTATATGGACAACAAATGTCGGTTGTTTTCTTGCATTGTGTGCGGGACTGTCCGCGCTTGAATTATGTATCCGTGGTATACGGATGGTCTTTGAGCTGTTGAAACTTATCTTCAAGATCTTTATATCTTCCAAATAACATGAAAAAGCTGGTCATTCTTCTGGTTCTGAAACCATCTTCACCAATTGAAAACAATTTGTTTCAAAAGTAACAAAAAAACAGTGTAAGATTCTTCATACATCAATATCCCAAATGAGAGTGATACCACTCAAATTACCCGAATTACTCTCATTAAAAGATGTTCAATTGTAATCGTAGGGATTTCTATCCAAAAAGAAAACATAATTGTGTTCTCTCTGGCAACTGCCATGGCGATTTGTTTGATAAACTAGGTTTTCATGGTTTCCGATCAGTGGGATCCGGGAATTGATTCACAATCTCGAATTCGATGGGGAGTAAAAGGATTACAACAGAAGAAGGGAACATATTCGATTTTGAATCGAATATGAGACTTGGAAAGAGGATCACCTTCAGATCCGAGCGGTATCGCGAATGATAAAGGGGGGGGGGATTATGGGGTAATATTCGGGAGATCAAGGAATGATGCATCAGGATCTGGGAACGCTGTCGTCTTTAAAACAGAACCCCTCTCTTGCGAAGGTATACAAGGTAAAGGGTGTAAGTTAAAGGCTCGATTGGGTATTGAGGAGATAACAAAGGATTGGTCAAATCTTTTGAATCCTACACTTTATAAAGTCGTGGGGTGTTCTCTTATCTGTTTTACTTTTCGAATTTTACACTTTAGAATATTTTCTAGAGATATGATATGCAAGATCAGGTTAGGGAGATACATGATTTATGAGGAAATATATTTGCTTGGGGAAAAGGCGTGCTGGAACATATATTTAAAGATGATAATATTGGACATTCACAATATCACTATCATCTCTATTTGGTTTACCGTTATCACTAAAGCTTTGTTCATTCTCTTTTCTGTGAATTCAAGGATGCAAAGTCAACTGGTGGGGAAGAGTGGAGACCTGAAAAATGGAGAAGGGGCTCGGAAAAGGTTGAGGATTTCAGTCCCTCATTTTGACAACACGTAAATCATCAAGAACTATGTAAAGACTCTAATGGAAAGGTGTATTAACCCGATGGAGCAAAACATGGAGGCGCTGGTCACGTATTTACCGAAAATCTAAAATATGGAGAACCGGGTTGCTGGTGTCGATTTGGGGCAGGGGAGGTTCCAGTTTGATTTCGAGGCTGAGGAAGACATTGAGGAGGTCCTTAAGAATCAACCATATCTTTTCGACTACTGGATGCTCTCATTAGCTCAGTGGCAGCCAAAGAAGTCACACAACTATCCCTCTGACATCCCCTTCTAGATTAGAGTGGTGGGCGTACCTGGTGATTACTGGGGGGAACCATCATTTCAGTCTACAGGAGATGCCATAGGGAGAACGGTGGACGTAGACCTAGATTTTGTTCGAGTCAAGGTGGTATTGGATGATTCAAGGAATAGGTTTTTGATATGACAGTAGATTTCACTTTTGGCGAGTTCCACGATGGGCAGGAGGAATGGGTCTCACTGGAATACGAGAAGCTGTTCGGGTACTGCAATACCTGTTATAGCTTGTACAACACAACAACTAAATGTCCCCTGAAATCGAAGACGTCAGTGGCCAAGCAAGGATACAAGATGGAGGATAACAGAGGACATGATGTGAGGGCACGAAGCTATAGAGAGGTTGTACTTAATGGAACAAGGACCATCAAGAGAGGGAAAGAGGAAACAGAGAATACTATGGGAAAGGTAAGGGTAAGCTGATAGAAGAGACAAATTCTCGCTGGACGAAGGTGGAAAATAAGAGGCCCATTTCAAACCGGAGCTACTCTGGTGGAGAGTGAGAAGGCTCCAGGCGTCGAGGTCCAGCTAAGGAGTATCAACAAGTATCTTCTCCAGAGAATACAGAGAGGAACAATAGCGAGTTGAGGGAGAGAGACACTAAATGTGTCGAATATGTAACAGAGCGGGAAGAAGGTGAAATCCAGAAGAGTGCATCGAGAGGCACGTATGAGCCAGCAAGCACAAATCAGATACCTCCTTCTCGTGAGTTTCAAGAGTCATTACGCGACACTCAAGAGGAAACAACAAAGGTAAATCCGCAGGTACATGAACAGAACTTGAGTCTAGAGGTGATGAAGGATTTGATTGTCGATAAAACTGATGAGTTATCAGTTGAAAAGGATAGAATGGATATAGATGGTATCATAGGTGATCAGGAGGCAATAGAAGGGGATTTTCAGGACCTTACGAAAGAAGGTCCGAAGAAAACTATCAACAAAGTAGGGGAAGGGAAACAGGGTATTCTCAAGGAAGTAAAAAGAGAAAGGAACTGGGGAGATTGGGAAGAAACAGGGGCTCCGCAAGAGTGCTTTTGTGGCAGGACGCTCGACAAAGATGTGCATGGTCCAAACGATGTTGGCTAACCAAAAGAAGAATGCTCCCAAAGCAAGCACTCGTCGTGGAGAAGGCACCAAGCAAGCGGAGGAGAGGGGTCCATCACACTCCAGCTCTACTTTACCAACTACTTAAATTTTATGATACGAAGTAAAGAAAAGGAGTGGAGATGCAGGAAGCACTGGGTCAGCAAATTTTATGTTTTTATCATTTCAGAAAAATTAATAAGTATTGTTATTGGATATTTTGTGGGGTGCAAATTGGTTAGTATTTTTCTATGTTTCTCTGGGGCATTGGGGCATTGGGGCATTAGTTTCTCAAAAATTAATAATCTATTTTTGGTTTGTTTGAGTTGCTTGGATTGGCATGTGTTTCAGTGGAGGGTTGGGTTTTATTCTGTCAGAAAGAAAAGCACTTCAGCGAGTTCATACCTAGCTCTTTTTTTGGACAGGTTTGAGAATGAAGGTTTCATGGCTTGGGGTTCAAGGAAGGATTTGGTCTTTAAAGGTTGAGGATGCCACTTTCTTTGGGATGTTCACTTTGGTCTCATCAAACCAAGTGCATCTATATGGATGGAAACATTATATTGGAATTCTCTTTATACAAGAAAAGGATAATGAAGGAATTGTTTTGGAGATTTGCTTGAGTGACGAGGGTACCAACGGATACATTGCGGAAGATAGGAAATTTATTTACTGAGCTTTTAAAGATGTTCTGGCAGTGGGTTTGGAATAATTATATAGCTTGTAAATTGATTTTATGGTATCGAAGAATAATAAAATCTCCATTTGGCATCGAATTTTATCATCATTTCTCAGATGATTGTTTTGTTGATTGGTGGTGGTCCTGGTTATGGGGTTGGGAGTGGGAATGGGAACATTATAATGCTAATCAATTGGTACCGGAACAAAACTGGACGACAGGAGGTGGAGTATCTAAAGGGTGTGTAAATATTGGTTACAACACAATTTTCTGTCGGAGGGATATTTGGATATATGAATATGGCGGGTCTCATCATGCCCATGTACTATTAGCTCAAAGGAGCAAGATAAATTTTTCTATATGAAGGTATTAAGTTGAAATTGTAGAGGCATGGGAAGTAAATTGACTATTAGTTATCTTCGGAAGATATGTCATCAACACAAACCAGATTTTCTATTTTTATCAGAAACAAAGCAGGATTTTGCCTTTATTCAAGGATTCCAATCTCATTTTAGATATGATAATTTAATAACGGTGGACCCGAATGGATCAAGTGGAGGGTTGGCATTATATTACAATAATGAATATCAGGTCAACATTGTATACACAGGTAACATATTGACAGATGTGGAGCCAGTGGCATTAGGGAAGCAGATTTATATGACTTTTGTATATGGAGAACCAATCTAGAAATTGAGAAATCAAGCTTGGGGAAAATTACCAAGATATAGCATTGCAAGAGAAGACCCTTGGTTTATTATTGGTGATCTAAACGAGATCATTGGAAACCATGAAAAGGAAGGGGGACCATTACGTGGCGCAGATTATTTTGTGTCTTTTAATGATATGATCCGCAATAGTGGACTCCTAGAATTTCCATCGCGGGAAAATAAGTTATCCTGGCAATAATGATCCGGTGTCGACTAGATCGTGCTCTAGCAAACCTCAAAATCGTATACAAAATATTTAAAATTGGTGGGTGTGGGAACCGAAATTCGCACCGTCAATTATTACTAAGTAAAACGTAGGAAAACTAAGTTGACCTAGTTTTTCCCGAGGATCTCGGCTATCTGCTGGGCCACGCACGACAAAGTTAAAACATGCTAAGTTGAGAACAAATGCGTAAAATAAATAGAGCAAAAAGAAAGAATTTTATTTCCGAATTCGCGGAGAGCGTTGGAACAATAGGTCGAGATCGCGGCCGTAAGAGCTGTCGATCGTCGCTAGTCTCAAAACCCTAGATCTAACCTAATTGAGTCGCAGCTCGCTAAAAAGGAAATAAACGCCTAAGTTCTAAATTGCTCTGAGAGTAGTTTTTCTTGTGATTTTCGGATCCCCCTTCCTCTGCTCCTAGACTTGCTTATATACTCCCATATGACGGTCTATTCCTGATGGGCCGCCGCGAGCTGGGCTTTCTTCATGTTTATCGGGAAACTTGACATTTATCTTTTTGGAAACTTGATGTTTATCTTCTGGAAAATTGACATTTATCTTGTTTAGGAGGATAATCGGAAGCTGTCGTATCTATCTTTTTTAGAAAATCGTAAAATGGTTATCCGATCATGTTTGGTCCCCTTTGGGCCGTATCTCGGATTTCCGCTATTTTTACGATTTCTTTGAGAGAACGCTCCTACTCGGATATTGAATCTTTCGGAAGATCTTCGGCTCTTTTGTGAGGCGAATGGTGTTTTTAGATAACCATCGCCGTTTTCTACGAAGTTTTTCCATCCGTCGACGTCTTACGGGTTTTCCGAAGGCTAGGAGAAAGAAAAGGAGTTTGGTTTGCGGGATTTCAGAAAGTCGCAAAACTTGGATTTCCGGCGGTTCGAGAACCTAGAACTTACGCACGAAGACTAGCCGTCCGACAACTCGAACTAGCATGGCGCTAGGCGCCCGACGCCTAGAGGCAGCACGGGCGCTAGGCGCCCGGCGCCTAGAGGCAGCACGGGCGCTAGGCGATTTTATCTTTCCGGAGATTTTTATCGTGTAGAGAATGTTTCTAATCGTTGATTTCAGAACGACTTAACATCTTCCCGAGTTTTAGATAGAAACTTAATCTCTTAAAGCTCCTCTAACGTCTTTTGTGTTTTGTCCGAACTTTTCGGACATTGATTTCGTCTTGACCGATTTTGACCCCAAAAGTTAGCCCCCCAGCTAGCTAGGAGCCGTAGCGGTCGTAGGTCTTAGCTTGCTGTATGGTTCGTGAGGAAAGTATGGAGACGAAATCGTGTCGAAGGTCGGGGTAAATAGTTAAATTCATGCCTATAAAGACTTGTGAATCCTTTACCATTCTTATTTCACCCAAGAATCCTAAGTCAATCCCTCCCTTACAGATTCTCTCTCTACTTTTAAGAAAAGAATGACTTCAAAATCAAAATCCTCGAGGAGACAGTCTCGCTCTTCTTCGGATAGTTTCCACGCCGAGGAGGAAGTTCCGAAGCCCGAGGTTTCAGAGGTTGAGAGGAATGCGTATTGTGACACCGTCTTCGGTTCTGATCCCCCTCTTCCTGTGATTCCGATTCCCCGGCGACCTGTGAAGGCGCGTGTGGAAGCTGATTCGCCGAGCGACGTATCCCCCGAGTATCTTGGAATTCTTCGAAGGTTTTATAATGTTCTGGAGAAAGTCGTATTTCGCATTCCCCTTGGGGATGAGAGTCCAGAGCGCCCTCCGGAGGGTTACTTTACTTGTTACGAGGCATTCCTGACGCAGTGTCGACTATGGTTCCCGATCCCTGGGGTCATTGTTCAAGCTCTCGACCGCTTCGGAATTTCGATCAGCCAGTTGAACGTGCCGGCTTTAGGGCTTGGCGTTGTGATTCTGAGCTACGAGTTAGGAATGGATCTTAGCCCTTCGGACTTCGAAGGGTTGTGGATTTCCAAGAGCGTGAGCACCAATGGAATATTTGCCATGAAATCGAGGACCGATCATTCGGTAATTCGTGGACTTACCTCGCATGCTAAGGATTTCGTCGATCGTTTCTTTTTTGTGAGGATAGATGGAGAGTCTGTCGAGGAAGGCTTTCTTCATCTATTCCCGACGGAGTGGTTGTACCGACGTAGTAAGATTATCGTAATCCTTTTTTTTTTTTTAGAATCCGAAAGGCGAACTCTGAACGCACATACACATTTTTTTTTATTGTTCAGAGAACAGGTGTCTCACGCATGTCCCTTCCGATCTTTCCATCAAGAGAGACATATTCAGGTCAAGGGCCTGTTCCTGGAATTCTTTGGATCTTGACCGGATTCGAAAGGCGGTCGCGCTTCACCGATCGCGAGGCGGCACGCGACCTATCATCAATGATGTATCCTTCGTGTTTGCTCCTCCGAGGCGGAGGGGGAAATCATCGAAGGGCAAAGGGATCGCTTTCGAGGCCTCGTCGGGAAACAACGAGCCGACGAGGTACGACCCTGACTTTTTCGCAGAAAACGGGGGTACTCCCGGTCCGAACCCTCCCCCAAATGACTTCTTTGATGAGCTCCCTCCGGCTTTTACCCGTGACGGGTCTTTGGACAACGAGGAGAGGGATAAGGTGACCGCGGAGGGCGCTCGTTTGGTCAACGAGGTTTGTTTCCGAAACTTGAGCAAATTCTTTCTATCCTTTTATTTGACCTTGACTTCTTTGCAGGCCGTGAGAGTATGGAACGCGTCAATCGACGGAAGTTTCCGCACTGCTCGATTGGCCCGCTTCAAAGCGGAGGAGACTGAAAGGGAGTTTGCCAAGTATCGGTTGGAGGTTGAGGAGCAAAACCGCCGGAATGCCGAGGTCCAGGCTCGGGCCCTCGTCCGTGCAGAAAGGAGAGGGCGGAGAAGAGCTGCTGCCGAATTGAACTGAAGGGCGGAAATCTTTTCTACTGAATTTGAGGCGTACAAAGAGGCTCAGGACTTTGTAGGCGATTTTCGCGAGTGTCGTGGTTCGGTCGGTACTCTTCACAAGATGCAGCGTGAGGGTTTCTCGCTTGCCAGCGAACTTGCCGCGATGGATGGTTCGATGAGAGTATGTGCTAACTCCGAATCCTCTGTTCCTCCGATCGAGGGAAGAATTCGAGAGTTGTGAAATCCTATTCAAGTCTCGGAAGATACAGCGGATGCCGGTGTAGATGCGAATGCAGGTGACGGGGGCGAAGATGTCGACCAGCCCGATTCCTCGTATGGAATATCTTTTACTGATTGTGATAAGCCAAGTGGGGCTGTTTGTATGTATTGCGACCCTTAGGAGGTTGCGTGACTTTATGTTTTTCGGGATTGGCCGTTGCTGGCCTTTGAACCCTTATTATGAATGCTTTTATGAATTATGCGTTTTGATTTATACTTTCGTCAAGTGCAGAGGATTTTGAATATGCGTAGTCACTTCGTATTCAAGCTCTCTTTTTTTTGTCGCTTAACCTGCAGGTTACTTTGTAGCGAACGTTAGGTTTGTAAGCGATAAGAGGCAAGTTTTGGAATCTCGTATCCTGGATACTTATGCCTATGAGATGTTTTAGATACCAGCAAGGCTGGGTTTAGGGCAAGACCTAGGTCTAGTTTCGGACTAAAGCTATGCGATGACAAATCGGCTTTTCGTTTTGCTTGTTCGCGATATCGACCTGACTCGTACCGTTTTAGAATCCGCGAAGTGCTTATCGGCTTATATGATTCGTTTGGGTACGAGTCGAGCTACTTCCTTTACGAAGAGCTAACAAAAATTTGAATTTCTTGTATAGCACGCTATGATATCCTTGTCGGATGCAAAAGGACTTCGTTGGAAGCCAGACTACGAATTTGATTGAGTGAAACGTTTCTATGTTTTTCCGTCGGGGCCAATCGACGGAACGGGATTTTTAGAGTCGCGAAAAGACTGTTTGATAGAGTTTTTTGGAGGAGAATAGAGAATCGAAACTGGTCAGGAACTTGCGACGTCTCGCGTTCCTTAAAGATACGATTTTTGTTTTCCGTAATGTTTGTGCCTTGGATAAGCATTCGAATTTAAGACTTTATTAAAAGTTTCAAGAATGTAGAATACATGTAAAGAGTATTTTTGCGGGAGTAGGAGAGTATTAGTTCCCATCTCCCCCCCCCCTTTTTGGTGAGGGGGATAGCTGAACTCGTCGGGTTTTGACGAGCTGCCTACGTACCTCTTGCGAGGATCAAGCCATCTCGTAGTTCTGTTTATATCGCGGATGCTATTACTCCACGATTTCCGGTGCCTCGACTGTCTTAGCTAAGTCGGTGGCCGCGTTGGGAGTTGGGTCATCCGTTCCGTCGGCGATGGACTCGAGGATTTGCTTATCATCCTGAGTCGTGGCCTTTTTGGACAAGTCCGAGTCGTCCTTTGCCGAGTTCTCGGAGATACTCGGATGCTTCTTAGTTCGCTTTGGGTTAGCCACTGGAGCGTTCCGGTTGCTGCGCAATATATGTTTAGCCAGGAAGCAGAGTCGCGACTATTTTTGGCTTCCCCAGATGACCACCGTTCCAGTTGGTGTTGGAAACTTGACGCTGAGATGGTAAGTGGACGGGACTGCCTTCATGGCGTTTATCCAAGGAGTTCCTATTATGGCGTTATAGATGGTCGGGTTATCCACTACCGCGAACTCGACGATCTTTGTGACTTCTTTTGCCCGAGAATCCAGTCAACGGTCTTGGTTCTGGGACGACTTCTCCGAGGGGTATGTTCATCCTCTGGAGAGTATCGCGGAACATGATGTTGACCGTGCTTCCTGTGTCGATGAGGATGCGGCTGACTTCGAGATCTTGAATCACCAAGTCGATGACCAGAGGATCGTAGTGGGGTTTGTCGAGTCCGGCCGTGTCCTGTTCCTCGAAAACGATCGTGTGATTGGGAACGTCGTCTTCTGGGCACCATCCGGGACTTGTTTCGGCCTTCCGTCTGTAGGCTTTGATCGACGAAACAGAGTCCTGGTAGAAGTGCGATCCTCCGATGATCATGTTGATCCTCTGGCGATTGTTGTTGTTTCCTTCGCCGTCTTGCCTTCGTCCGCGTTTTTCGCCTGATTGGGTTCCGGGAGCGTTATTCTCGGGATTGGCTCCGTCAGTCTTCGGCGGACGGTCAGAATCTAGGAGCAGGTCTTTCACGCTTCTGACCGTTGCTAGTTCGCCGGCGAGCAGCTTTGTAATGAGTCTAGCGCCGAGAACTTTGCAATTGGCGGTAGAGTGACCTCTCGTCTGATGGAACTCGAAGCTGGAGTTGTCCTTGTACGAGTTCCGCGTCCAAGTGTTTCCGGCGGTCCTCCCTTGCTCGGAGTTGACGGCGTAGTTATGCTCGCCTTGGACGTCTTCCCCCTCGTGATGGACGTACTTGTCGTTACGTGAGGTTTTCTTCTTGCCGGACGCTTTCTGCGGTCCGTGCTTTTGCGCCAGGACTTTCATCTCTTCTTCCATGATGATGAAATCCGTCGCCTTGTGGAGAGTGTCCTGGATGGTGCGCGGCCTCTCCAGAGAAATCCACTTTCGGATTTTCGATTTGTACCAGAGGTTTTTTCTCAGGGCGTCGATGGCGACTCTATCGCTGAGGCCTGTTACCCTGGACATTACGAGTTTGAACCTCCTTATGTAGTTGCGGAGCGGTTCGTCTTCCTTTTGAATCAGGCTCCAAAGATCTACGTCGGAAGTTTCCCTGTCCATGAACATGGAAAACTGCTTCAGGAAGGCTGAAGCCAGCTGGCGGAAACTTCCGATGGAGTTTCTTTTCAAGTGCGAGAACCACTCGAGCGCAGCACCTCTGAGGTTCTCGACAAACAGGAGACAGCAGCCGACGTCCTTTTCCCGCTCCGGAAGTTTAGACCTAGGCATTGCAATCTGAAAGGATTGCAGATGTGCCTTCGGGTCTGTGGTTCCGTCGTAGGTGGGAAGCTTTATTTTCCCGGGATCCGAAACTCGTGCGTCTGTGATTCGAGACGTGAACGGAGTCTTTCTCGATTCTTCGAGGAGCAGGTCGATCTCGGGAGCGGTGCTGGTTGCGTGGTGAATCTGCAATTTTACCGCTTTCACCTCGGCTGCAGTCTTCGCGATGTATTCGCGTAAATCGTGGATCTCGTTGGCGCCGTTTGCGCTTCTTTGTCTACGTTGGCTGCGATAGGCCCGAGTCTGGTCTTCGGCTAGCCTCTCTTGCTCTGACCAGTAGAGGTCTTCTTCCTCTTCTGTCATCGGTTTTTCGAAGGCTGCCGCCAGTCGAGCCGACTGACTTCGGGTCCTTCTGTGGTGGACGTCGGTGTCTTCGTCGGATGGATCCGATTGATCGCTGATATCCAGGTTGATTCTTTCGACGTCGACTCCTTCGTTTTCCCTCGCGGGAGGTGGAAGGTTATCCGTCGTTTTCTTCTGCCCCGCCGGAGCGGTATCGTCAGGGATGAGTTCCGGGGATTCTCTCGGGGCATCTTTATCTTTGTCTCCGGAAGTTCCGAAGTGAAGTCTCCTGACACGCCTCACCTTGGTGGATCCGGGCGGGAGTTTGCTTTTCGCTGTTAAGGTACTGACCTGTTTAGCGAGTGAAGCCATTAGTTTCACTTGTTCTTCCGACCGTTTCTGGGCGGTGGCGAACAGTTCCTTCACCTGGTCCAGCATCGCGGTGTTTGCCTCGGCAGTGACTGTGGATACGTTTCCAGCGGGAGTCTTCTCAGCGTTGGCATCGGCAGTTGGTCCGTCGTGCGTTTGCTTGTCTTTTTCCGCGTTAGCAGACATGTTTAACTGGGCGTGCGTAGTTGCGAGAAAGATAATTCCGTGTATCCCCCTCCTTCTAGCGCCAAACTGTGGGAACCGAAATTCGCACCGTCAAATATTACTAAGTAAAACGTAGGAAAACTAAGTTGACCTAGTTTTCCCCGAGGATCCCGGCTATCTGCTGGGCCACGCACGACAAAGTTAAAACATGCTAAGTTAAGAACAAATGCGTAAAATAAAGAGAGCAAAAAGAAAGAATTTTATTTCCGAATTCGCGGAGAGCGTTGGAACAATAGGTCGAGATCGCGGCCGTAAGAGCTGTCGATCGTCGCTAGTCTCAAAACCCTAGATCTAACCTAATTGAGTCGCAGCTCGCTAAAAAGGAAATAAACGCCTAAGTTCTAAATTGCTCTGAGAGTAGTTTTTCTTGTGATTTTCGGATCCCCCTTCCTCTGCTCCTACACTTGCTTATATACTCCCATATGACGGTCTATTCCTGATGGGCCGCCGCGAGCTGGGCTTTCTTCATGTTTATCGGGAAACTTGACATTTATCTTTTTGGAAACTTGATGTTTATCTTCTGGAAAATTGACATTTATCTTGTTTAGGAGGATAATCGGAAGCTGTCGTATCTATCTTTTTTAGAAAATCGTAAAATGGTTATCCGATCATGTTTGGTCCCCTTTGGGCCGTATCTCGGATTTCCGCTATTTTCACGATTTCTTTGAGAGAACGCTCCTACTCGGATATTGAATCTTTCGGAAGATCTTCGGCTCTTTTGTGAGGCGAATGGTGTTTTTAGATAACCATCGCCGTTTTCTACCAAGTTTTTCCATCCGTCGACGTCTTACGGGTTTTCCGAAGGCTAGGAGAAAGAAAAGGAGTTTGGTTTGCGGGATTTCAGAAAGTCACAAAACTTGGATTTCCGGCGGTTCGAGAACCTGGAACTTACGCATGAAGACTAGCCGTCCGACAACTCGAACTAGCATGGCGCTAGGCGCCCGACGCCTAGAGGCAGCACGGGCGCTAGGCGCCCGGTGCCTAGAGGCAGCACGGGCGCTAGGCGCCCGGTGCCTAGAGGCAGCACGGGCGCTAGGCGCCCGGCGCTAGGCGCCCGGCGCCTAGAGGCAGCGCGGGCGCTAGGCGCCCGGCGCCTAGAGGCAGCGCGGGCGCTAGGCGCCCGGCGCCTAGAGGCAGCACGGGCGCTAGGCACCCGGCGCCTAGAGGCAGCACGGGCGCTAGGCGCCCGGCGCCTAGAGGCAGCACGTGCGCTAGGCGCCCGGAGCCTAGAGGCAGCACGGGCGCTAGGCGCCCAGCGCCTAGAGGCAGCTCGGGCGCTAGGCGCCCGGCGCCTAGAGGCAGCACGGGCGCTAGGCACCCGGCGCCTAGAGGCAGCACGGGCGCTAGGCGCCCGGCGCCTAGAGGCAGCCCAGGGTCGTCACTCGTTTCTTTCGGTTCGTGCGAGTTTTTTGCGTTCTTTTAGCTTTCCGGAGATTTTTATCGTGTAGAGAATGTTTCTAATCGTTGATTTCGGAACGACTTAACATCTTCCCGAGTTTTCTAGATATAAACTTAATCTCTTAAAGCTCCTCTAACGTCTTTTGTGTTTTGTCCGAACTTTTCGGACATTGATTTCGTCTTGACCGATTTTGACCCCAACAGTGGGCTCATATCATAGACCGGTTGTGGCATTTCCTGAAGACAAAGTCACTAAACATAAAAGACAGTTTAGGTTTTTATATACCATGAATTTTACCCACTTCCAGCCATGGTATATAAGTGTGTTAATATAGGTTTACTACAATATAGAGTCTATTTAAAGTATTTATAGGTTGAGGGACGATTTGAAGGAATATGGTGATTTTAGTGTCTTTTGGAGACTTTTGAGATGCAGGAATACACTGACACGTCATATTTTTAGCTATGGATGGAGACTTTCCCACCGATAGATGGAGCCCATATTTGGACACAATATAAAGCTTTGAGTTATCTTTCAATTTCTACCGGTATCAGGTCAATCAGCATCATGTAGAAGAAGTTATGCCCATTTTACTGAAAAGTGGTCAGTCTGCCTCGCCAGAGGAAGCTTTCGAGAAGAGGAATCCATGTCGATCGATGCAGCACTCTGCACATCGATCAACAGAGATGTCAGAACGCGGATCGAGCATGATTTACGAATGACTTAAGTCCAAAAGCAACCACAAATTACCAGAATATCTTTAGTCGACCATAACCCCTATTTATGTTATTCTAAGCCATTATTGACGGCTAGACTTTCTTTACGATTCATTTTTCTTGTTCTTATTGTTGGGAGAGAACGGACGAAATCCTATAAGAGTCCTCCTAGAGCTCCATTGGTTTTTATATCTATTGCTTTCAGTTTTACATCTGTTCATCTATGATTTCTGGGGCAAACTTCATGTCTGAATAGATCCACCTGTTAGGTTTAGGGTTCAGACAGGTTAGAGAGATTAGTCCCAAACTATAGATTTGTTAAGTTTGGATATTAATTTATAGGTTGTTTATAATGCTTGTTTTAGAGTCATGAACTAGAACATTGAATCTAGGAATTTGCATGTGTCAAGCATCGTTAAGCATCCAACCCCGAAACCCTAACCTGTCTTGCTATGAGTACTAGAGAAAGGCGAGAGCTGATCTAGGAAAGTAGTGGGCATTATCAACTCGCGCCTAGGATTAGCTAGAAGCGTATCGATCGATACTGTCTATCGACAATCGATCGATATAGTGAAAGGTGCATCGATCGATATTCCTATAGGATCATCGATCGACACTTTCTTCTGTCAACAGACAAGAGTTGAGGCATGGGATCTAGTAAGTTAACCAGTGAAACACTACTATCGCATGATCACTGTGTTAAGGGATTGAGCTTTAATATATCATGCATGCAACTGTTAGGCATCTATATGATTTATAATCTCCAACACCTGAATAGAAACCCTAGATCTAGCAACCATCATTCCATCAAACAAATCATTGCCAAGCTGAACAATTATATTGTTAATCTTGTTTACTGGTTTCTATCTATTATATTTATTTATTGCTTTATTAAATATTAGCCTAGCTAAATCATATAACTATTAGATCTATTAGGTTCCCTAGCTCCTTGTGAATTTGATCCCTAAGTACTACAATTGAACCTCTTTTGATGAGAGTAATTCACTCTTAGGGTAATTTGAGTGGTATCAAATTTGGCGCCGTTGCCGGGGAGCTTTGATCGCCATTAGATCTTGTTTAGTTAGATTTATTCAAGTTTTTGCACTGTTCGAAAAACTCATAATTTTTTTTCTTCTTTTTCAGTTACATACATCTCAGTACCAGGAAGAAATGAAGAGATAATTTCTAGGTCTTTCAAAGACGGAGCCTGCTGGTTTATGCACGATTCGTAAGTCTACGAGGGATGTATGGATCTCACCCTCCAAGCAGCATCGATCGACAGCGTACACCAGAAATCAATCGACAACACACACCATCAATCGATCGATAACCTACATGAAGCGGTGATCGATAGAGTCAACCAACCGACAAACAACATTGTTCGACCAAACACTGTTCATCTGGCTACTGTTCATTTCACAACTATTCATCAGGCTACTGTTCATCCAGGTACTGTTCATACGAGCACTAATCATCCATGTACTGTTCATCTCGACAATATTTATCACGTGATATCACTCAAATTACCCTAAGGAGTGAATTACTCTCATCAAAATAGGTTCAATTGTAGTACTTAGGGATTGAATCCCCAGAGACTCTAGGACTACACAACAGATTGTTTAGTTTTCGAAATAAAGCTAGACTGAAAGGGTTTAAAACAGTAAATTAAATGATAAACAAGTAATTGCTTGGTTTATTTCTTTGGTTTGTTTTATAGGTTTAAAGGGTAGTTAGATTTAGGTGTTTCTCAGGTATAACATGTATCTAGGCTGTTAGGGTTTTTAATGTTCATAATTCTGAACTCAAACTAAAGGGTTATCTCCAACTAGATCTCGGGTCAAGTACTATCGTATGATAACCGAAAGAAAGTATCGATCGATACTTGAGTAAAGATATCGATCGATTTACCTTTCGCTATATCGATCGATCAGATGGATACCTTATCGATCGATATAGTTTCTAGTGAATCTTAAGGACGAGTTTGAATTGGTTCTATAGTCATTACTAAGCAGAGACTTGTCATTTAAGCTTAGTAGAAATAGATCTAGCTAGTTTGGGTTCAGGTATTTTCCAAGTTCTCACTTAGACAAATTAATCCTATGATCTAGGTTAAGGGTGATCAATCCTTAGCATAGCAATAAGAACAATTAGAAGAAGAATTATATTTTAAAAACCCTAACAATAAATTGATTTAATATATTAGTTAACCATGGTTAGAAACCTAAATCTAACAGTAGAGATTACTCAAACATATTCATGAGAGACAAAATCATGATGGTTTTAATAATACTTTTAAATATAAATAATCTGAGAAACAGTAAATAAGTAAAACAAAGGGAGTTCAAGATCTTCTTTGTGATTGCAGTTCAGATCTCTCTCTCTCTACTCCTAAGCTCTCTCAATAGTGTAACATGGTGCTTCTCTTCAACTTAAGTCTTCCAAAAAGGTCTCTAGGCAAGTCTGCCTCTAAACTAGTATAAAACCCTATTAATATGGCCTAACAGGCAGCCAGGGACTTAAGGTGTAATTAACAAAACCTTTAGAAGCAATCAGGGCTTCTAATTTGTAATTAATGACTCGAGAGACTTTAGTATCGATCGATGTTGAAATGCTTCAATCGATAGATCTTGGTCAACTTCTATCGGTCGATATCCTCAACGTATATCGGTCGATGGCGTAAAGTGTCGTTAGGCTAATATCTTCATAAAGTCTCCATTTTAGCTCCATTTTAGCTATTTTACACCAATGAGTACCTGAACCTGAAAAAGCTCTAAAAATGCACTAAAAGTATCCTTTTGTTTCCAAAAACATATATAAATCATGGTTAAAAGTGGGTAAAATCCATGACATATCAACTCCCGCAGACTTATCATTTTGCTTGTCCTCAAGAAAATAACAGGACATTGGTCTAGAAAAGGTTTTAAAGGCGGAAGTTCCTGTGATCTAAAACTCAAAATCATCACCTCTCATTTATCGCAAACCACATCGTATATCTATCAATCTTAGAAGTACATTATGCCATATCCTAGCTTAGCAACTAAATTCATCTAGCCAATAACTTAGCAATCCTGTTTGTCTTTCCTCTGTACTGATTTCATTTATGCATAAAATCAAGGTGCAGGCTTTACCTTGGGAGTATCGATCAAAGTACACATGGACTCAACTCAAGCAAGTTTCTGAACACACATGTAGTCTTTTCTGATTCCTTTCTTCCTTCTTTTCCTCTCTTCTCTGAACCCTCATAGTTTCAAATTTAGTGAACATTGATAGCCACAAAGGCTTTCTTTGTATCATCTTTTTGACTTAGTAACACATATATATTTTAGAATAAGCGAATAGTAGGGTCGCAGAAGTCACTCCTACCCCTTGCTTTGATAATTCTTTTAAAGTAGAATAATGGGGTCGCAGGAATCACTCCTACCCCTCTAATTCTCAAGAAATCATATCACATCTTTTATACAATTTTTTCTTTCTTTCTTCCGATAGGATGCCGAAGAGAGAGAAGGAAGTGAATCAGAAGTATACAGACTATTACCTTCCAGACTTGCAGAAGGATTCCGATCCCATGTATACCAAGCCCCAAGACAAGCAATAGATTGTCAGGTTTGGTTGGAAATCAGCTTTGGTTATTCCAAACAATCATAAAAAGTGTTGTCATAGGTGACAGATGCTCCACTTTAGCATCAATAGTATTTTCTGCAATTGACAAATCAAAGAATTGTGTTAAAGAGTGGTTAGATAACAAGTATTAATCATTGCTTCCTTCTTTGAAAATCTTCTTCTTTTTTTATGGTTTAAAATGAGAAAAAATAACATAAAACAAGAAATGTTAGTGGATACCCCGCCCCCCAGGCTTAAACAACACTGCCCCTAGTGTTATTTCTGTCTAAGAGGTAAAATAAGTAATGTAACAAATATGGTCATGTTAGCAGGATTTTTCGTACCTCTCAGCTGTAATGTCGATTGATATGTCACTAATGATATCGATCGATATAAATATAGGTGTATCGATCGACAATAAAACTGTCGATCGATATTGAGCTCTCTGCAGGAATGTCTCAGCAATGGTGTTGTTAGTCCATCTAACTCATCATCTATGAGTTTGGTATCTCGAAGTTAGCTCTGTTAGAAAGTCTCAACACACACGAATAGTTAGATAATAAGTGATAAAATGTAGAGTCATAAGAATGTACGAAAATAAATCCTACAATTTTGAAATAAAAACATAGTAGCATAAGATAAGGGATAGAAATGGGCAAGGGAATCAGTCCGCACTGCCTTCGTTGTCGTCCTCGTCCTCCTCGTCGTCCTATCGGTACTGGTGAGATGGTCCTGGTGCTGATGGGTCGAATGCCGACGTGCTGGGACAGCTCGAGCAGCTGAAACAAAAGACACATTACCAAATAGCCTGAAGGGCACGCTGCAGTCCTCTCCTGTAGACCCTCTCGTCGCTATCCTCCAAGCCTGCGAGGTCTGGGAATGAGGGAAGTCGTGTCGCTGGTGTAGCGCGGGGGGAGTCGGTGCTTCGAGCTCCTCTCGGACGACGCTGAGCGGTGGGATCTCTGATCATGCGTGCGTCAAGCTGGAACCCGAGTCTCTCTAAGTCACCGTGGAAGTCAGTCAACTCACGGCGTGGTAAGGTGATCCTGCGCTATCCTGCGATAGTCTTGAAGGTCCAGGAGAGCTCCCTGTCTATCCATATGCTGCTGCGCAGGTGAGCTGCGTCTATGTATGTGCGAGACTTGTTCGCTCTGCCCTCGTCCAAACGAATCTGGAGATGCTGGACGATTGTTGTGAGGAGGTGATATGTCATGGATTTTACCCACTTTTGACCATGACTTAAATATGTTTTTGGAAACAAAAGGATATTTTAGTGCCTTTCTAGAGCTTTTTCAAGTTCAGGTAGTCATTGGTGTAAAATAGCTAAAATTGAGCTAAAATGGAGACTTTATGAAGATATTAGCAAAGGGACACTTTATGCCATCGACCGATATACGTTGAGGATATCGACCGATAGAAGTTAACCAAGATCGATCGATTGAAGCATTTCCACATCGATCGATACTGAGGTCTCCCGAGTCATTAATTACAAATTAGAATCCCTAATTGCTTCTAATGCTTTGGTTAATTACACCTAAAGTCCATGGCCGCCTGTTAGGCTATAATAATAGGGTTTTGTACTAGTTAGAGGCAGACTTGCCTAGAGACCTTTTGGAGACCTAAGATTTGAGAGAAGCACTTTGTCATACCATTGAAAGAGCTTAGGAGTAGAGAGAGATATAAACTGCAATCACAGAGAAGATCTTGAACTCCCTTTGTTTTACTTATTTACTATTTCTCATATTATCTCTATTTAAAAGTATTATTCAAACCATCATGATTTTTTCTCTCATGAATATGTTTTAGTAGTCTCACTGTTAGATTTAGGTTTCTCACCAAGGTTAACAAATGTATTGAATCAGTTTATTTGTTAGGGTGTTTAAAATATAATACTTCTTCTAGTTGTTCTTATTGCTATGCTAAAGATTGATCACCTTTAACCTAGATCATAGGATTAATTTGTACAAGTGAGAACTTGGCAAATACCTGAACCCAAACTAGTTAGATCTATTTCTACTAAGCTTAAATGAGAGTTTCTGCTTAGCAAGGACTAGAGAACCAAATCAAACTCGCCCTTAAGATTCACTAGAAACTATATCGATTGATAAGGTATTCACCTGATCGACCGATATAGCGAAAGGTAAATCGATCGATACTTTCTTGCGGTTATCGTACGATAGTACTTGACCCAAGATCTAATTGAAGACAACCTTTTGGTTTGAGTTCAGAATTATGAATACTAAAAACCTTAACACCCTAGATACATGTTAAACCTCAGAAAAACCCTAAATTTAACTACCCTTTCAACCTTTAAAACAAACTCAAGTAATCAACCAAGCAATAACTTGCTTACCATTTAATTTATTGTTTTAAACCCTTTCAGTCTAGCTTTACTTCGAAAACTAAACAATCTATTGTGTAATCCTAGAGTCTATGTGGATTCGATCCTTAAGTACAACAATTGAACCTCTTTTGATGAGAGTAATTCACTCCTTAGGGTAATTTGAGTGATATCAAATTTGGTGCCGTTGTCGGGGACTCTTTTCCCATTACCATCAGATTTAGTTTAGAATATAGTCTAGACCATACTTTCGTGTTACTTAATTACGTTTCCCCTTCTTCTCTGCTATTACAGGGAACTCAAGATGGAAAAGACAGATTTCGGGGAAGCATCGATCGATAACGAAGTTCAAACATCGAGCGATATGTCGAGCGAAGAATCGATCGACACAGACCGATCAACATCGATCGATACCAACCAGCCGGAAGCAGGTAAGTCCCCACTTACCGATCTTAATAATGAGGAAGTAGTCCAAATCGAACATTTAGGTCAATTATGCAATAAATCAAACAAATTAATAAATGAACAGGGGACTGCAATCCCTGTTCTTTCTCCGTCTTCAATCAAAGACGATGATAAGTTGCAAGATTACTTAGACCCCAGTAAGACCTATTCCAATAGGTCAGCCATTAAGCTACCAAAGGATGCTAAAAACAAATCAACACTTCATCTTGAATACATCCAACTGGTACAAGCAAACCCATTCCGAGGATCTGCCTCAGAACACGCCCATGATCACATAGATTATCTAGAAGATCTAGAGCTCGGTAATAACGATCGCTGTAGAGTTTTTCCTTTTTCTTTAGGGATAGAGGCTAAGAATTGGTTGAATCAGTTACCAGCAGGCTCTTTAACCTGCTGGAGAGAGATCCAGAATGCATTCATAACCACTTCTTCAATGAAACTCAATATTGAGACGCGAGACAAAAGCTTTCAACTTTCTTTCAAGAACCACGAGAATCATTTAGGAATGCTTGGTCAAGATTTATGTATTATCAGCGAGATTGTACTCACCACGGATATTCGGAACCAGAACTCCTTAAATTTTTTTTACGGAGGCCTCAAACTGGATTACCAAATCACGCTTGATAATGCAGTAACGGAAACTTTAGCTCCAGAAACTCTGAAGAGGCTAAACATCTAAATGAAAACATAGCCATGGAAAAATCTTATGAAAATAAAGATAAAGAAAGAGATGCTAGATCCAAGAACGACCTTCAAATGCAAAAGATAAAGCAATCTTTGGATTCGCTTCATTCCCTAATAAAATAAAAACCTGAAACAATCCAAAACACTGAAGATACCCAATTCATCGGACATATGTTCTTTGGACAGGAACCCCAGCAGGAAATCATCCTAAACATAGACAATTTTGCCCTTGACTATGACGCCCTAATCAGATCATACCAAGGAAGGGATAGAGCTAGGTTTAACCACGCTTCTACAGGAACTTAGAAATTGAGTAACAATCTAGACACCAGACTAAATCGCATTATTGGCATAATGTCAAGAAAAATCGAAACCCTGACTGATCAAGTTAGGCGTCTAGAAAGTAATATAGCCAATAACGCTATAGCTATAAAAAGGGAAGATGGATGTCTTTCAGGGATGACTGTTGCAAACGCAAGACGCCAGGTGAGTGCTGCAGTATTGAGAAGCGGGAAACAACTAACTCCAAATTTTGAACCCAACGAGAATTCTGTAATCCAAGAAACAAAAACTCCCAAACCCCTCCCAAATCCAGTACTACTCTCTTATCTGAGAAACAGATCACCTCAGGACAAAGGAAAGAATACTAATTCTAAAGAAACTGAGACGGAAGTGATCATTGTCGATGAGGATGAGGAAAGTGTAGCGGAACCGATTGATATCGATCGATCTGCAACCACGAATATCAATCGATCTGCAACCACGAATATCGATCGATCTAACCCTAAGAACACATACAATACTACAACATATGTTGATGAAACATAAACTAAAGAATATCATGACTCACTACTTTCACTCATCTATGCTGAAAACAATTGAAATTTGTTATATCTTAATTTATATATCTTACGACATATGTTAATTACACAATTCCCATTTTTCACTTATCAAAATATTTTTTACAAAATTTTTAAATTATGTTTAAGAATAACTGTCCAGACGACTTTTAGTTAAGTCGGCTGGACGACTTATTTTCAAGTCGTCTGAACAGACGACTTGCGAGGGTTAGAAACATCAAAAAAATTCCGTTTTTTTGTTTGTACACAAAGGGATAGTTGTAATTTCAATAGTCTTTTAAGTTACTTTTGCCTTTGACCCAAGATTGAGTATTCTTTTGGGTTTGACTCCAAGTTTTGAGTCACACTTGGCAATTCTCCTTTTATTATATTTATCATACTATATATATATATATATATATATGTGAGAAATATACTATACAAACAATATTTTTTATGTCAAATTTTGTAATCAATAAATTTATATTGTATAGTTTAGTATTACAAATTTATCAATAATTATGATATGATTAATCATATTAGATATTTTACTCAAAATATTATAAAATTAAGATATGATAATGGTAATATATAAAACGGAATTTGTAACATGTTTTTGTGGGATTTTTACAGTAAAACATAGAATAGGATATTTATAGCATGGTTTATATGATTATTTTGTTAGTTAAAAAAGTTGTTACATAATTTGATTGGTATATTGTAGATTTATAATATAATATTTATAAAATATTTTTGACTAACAAGATATTCCATAAACATTCTTACCTTATAAATATGATATATTTTATGATTAATTAGAGAACCTTAAATATTTAGAGTAAGATTTGTAAATTAAATTTTTGGGGGTAATCGATTCTGAGATATTCTTTTTTTGTTCTTCAAATATACATTTACCAACACGATATTCCATGAAAAATATTACCTTAAAAATATGATATATTTTATGATTATTTAGAAAATATATTTTTTGTGTCATCAACATATCCAGAGTCATATAGACTCTTCAAACGAAGCTTGTAGCTCTGCCTACATATAGAGAACAAATGACAGTTGTTTTCTTGCACTATGTGCGAGACTGTCCGCCCTTGAACTCTTCATCTGTGGTATATGAATGATGTCAGAGCTGTTAAAAATTTTTCTCCAAGATCTTTATGTCTTCCAAATAACTTGCAAAGCTGGTAATTCTACTGTTTCTAAATAAATCTCACCAATCAAGAACAATGTGTTGCAAAAGTAATAGAAAATTGACTTAAATTACTCATACATTCCATTGGCCAAATGAGAGACTCCATATCTGAGTGAAGTGGCGACTGACTCGCTCTTAATCTAAAGGATCTACCGCTGGATAGATACGTTGAGCAGCTAATTCGCTCCCATTAAGCCATCAAAACCTTCGAACATTCTATACCACCCTTGTCCTAAATAATTTTCCTGATTTTTCTTTGATCCATCCATAAAACACCATCTACCTAGGATATACGGTACTATTGGTAATCGAGTTTGATTGATTTCATGCGCAAGTGAAGTATGTGTCTCAACCAAAAGCAAGGAATCGGTTTCCGCCAGGTTGAGAGTATCTATATGATCAATATCCAAATTGCTAAAAACTTTATTGTTTCTTCATTTCCATATGTACCATAAAATTTAAGCAAATTGATGATCTTCTAATTCCGGAGAAACCCTCCAAAATAAATGATCCATATTTGCAAACAGTTATTTCGTGGGAAATATGTCTAGGTTCGATGGAATTCCCTAGAATCCCCAAACCTGAACCACTGGATTAATAAATAACATGATTTATGGATTCTTTTGGTTGAGTGACGAGGGTACCAACGGATACATTGCGGAAGATAGGAAATTTATTTACTGAGCTTTTAAAGATGTTCTGGCAGTGGGTTTGGAATAATGATCGCCATTAGATCTTTTTTAGTTAGATTTATTCAAGGTTTTGCACTGTTCGAAAAACTCATAAATTATTTTCTTCTTTTTCAGTTACATACATCTCAGTACCAGGAAGAAATGAAGAGATAATTTCTAGGTCTTTCAAAGACGGAGCCTGCTGGTTTATGCACGATTCGTAAGTCTACGAGGGATGTATGGATCGACACCCTCCAAGCAGCATCGATCGATAGCGTACACCAGCAATCAATCGACAACACACACCATCAATCGATCGATAACCTACATGAAGCGGTGATCGATAGAGTCAACCAACTGACAAACAACATTGTTTGACCAAACACTGTTCATCTGGCTACTGTTCATTTCACTGCTATTCATCAGGCTACTGTTCATCCAGGTACTGTTCATACGACCACTAATCATCCATGTACTGTTCATCTCGACAATATTTATCACGTGATATCACTCAAAATACCCTAAGGAGTGAATTACTCTCATCAAAATAGGTTCAATTGTAGTACTCAGAGATTGAATCCACAGAGACTCTAGGATTACACAACAGATTGTTTAGTTTTCGAAATAAAGCTAGACTGAAAGGGTTTAAAACAGTAAATTAAATGATAAACAAGTAATTGCTTGGTTTATTTCTTTGGTTTGTTTTATAGGTTTAAAGGGTAGTTCGATTTAGGTGTTTCTCAGGTATAACATGTATCTAGGCTGTTAGGGTTTTTAATGTTCATAATTCTGAACTCAAACTAAAGGGTTATCTCCAACTAGATCTCGAGTCAAGTACTATCGTATGATAACCGCAAGAAAGTATCGATCGATACTTGAGTAAAGATATCGATCGATTTACCTTTCGCTATATCGATCGATCTGATGGAATCCTTATCGATCAATATAGTTTCTAGTGAATCTTAAGGACGAGTTTGAATTGGTTCTATAGTCCTTACTAAGCAGATACTTGTCATTTAAGCTTAGTAGAAATAGATCTAGCTAGTTTGGGTTCAGGTATTTTCCAAGTTCTCACTTAGACAAATTAATCCTATGATCTAGGTTAAGGGTGATCAATCCTTAGCATAGCAATAAGAACAATTAGAAGAAGAATTATATTTTAAAAACCCTAACAATAAATTGACTTAATATATTAGTTAACCTTGGTGAGAAACCTAAATCTAACAGTAGAGATTACTCAAACATATTCATGAGAGACAAAATCATGATGGTTTGAATAATACTTTTAAATAGAAATAATATGAGAAACAGTAAATAAGTAAAACAAAGGGAGTTCAAGATCTTCTTTGTGATTGCAGTTCAGATCTCTCTCTCTACTCCTAAGATCTCTCAATAGTGTAACATGGTGCTTCTCTTCAACTTAAGTCTTCCAAAAAGGTCTCTACGCAAGTCTGCCTCTAAACTAGTATAAAACCCTATTAATATGGCGTAACAGGCGGCCAGAGACTTAAGGAGTAACTAACAAAACCTTTAGAAGAAATTAAGGCTTCTAATTTGTAATTAATGACTCGAGAGACTTCAGTATCGATCGATGTTGAAATGCTTCAATCGATAGATCTTGGTCAACTTCTATCGGTCGATATCCTCAACGTATATCGGTCGATGGCGTAAAGTGTCGTTAGGCTAAAATCTTCATAAAGTCTCTATTTTAGCTCCATTTTAGCTATTTTACACCAATGAGTACCTGAACCTGAAAAATCTCTAAAAATGCACTAAAAGAATCATTTTGTTTCCAAAAACATATATAAATCATGGTTAAAAGTGGGTAAAATCCATGACATATCAACTCCCGCAGACTTATCCTTTTGCTTGTCCTCAAGAAAATAACAGGACATTGGTCTAGAAAAGGTTTTAAAGGCGGAAGTTCCTGTGATCTTAAACTCAAAATCATCACCTCTCATTTATCGCAAACCACATCGTATATCTATCAATCTTAGAAGTACATTATGCCATATCCTAGCTTAGCAACTAAATTCATCTAGCCAATAACTTAGCAATCCTGTTTGTCTTTCCTCTGTACTGATTTCATTTATGCATAAAATCAAGGTGCAGGCTTTACCTTGGGAGTATCGATCAAAGTACACATGGACTCAACTCAAGCAAGTTTCTGAACACACATGTAGTCTTTTCTGATTCCTTTCTTCCTTCTTTTCCTCTCTTCTCTGAACCCTCATAGTTTCAAATTTAGTGAACATTGATAGCCACAAAGGCTTTCTTTGTATCATCTTTTTGACTTAGCAACACATATATATTTTAGAATAAGCGAATAGTAGGGTCGCAGAAGTCACTCCTACCCCTTGCTTTGATAATTCTTTTAAAGTAGAATAATGGGGTCGCAGGAATCACTCCTACCCCTCTACTTCTCAAGAAATCATATCACATCTTTTATACAAATTTTCCTTTCTTTCTTCCGATAGGATGCCGAAGAGAGAGAAGGAAGGGAATCAGAAGCATACAGACTATTACCTTCCAGACTTGCAGGTGGATTCGATCCCTTGTATACCAAGCCCAAAGACAAGCAATAGATTGTCAGGTTTGGTTGGAAATCAGCTTTGGTTCTTCCAAACAATCATAAAAAGTGTTGTCATAGGTGACAGATGCTCCACTTTAGCATTAATAGTACTTTCTGCAATTGACAAATCAAAGAATTGTGTTAAAGAGTGGTTAGATAACAAGTATTAATCATTGCTTCCTTCTTTGAAAATCCTCTTCTTTTTTATGGTTTAAAATGAGAATAAATAACATAAAACAAGAAATGTTAGTGGATACCCCGCCCCCCAGGCTTAAACAACACTGTCCCTAGTGTTATTTTTTTCTAAGAGGTAAAATAAGTAATGAAACAAATATGGTCATGTTAGCAGGATTTTTCGTACCTCTCAGCTGTAATGTCGATTGATATGTCACTAATGATATCGATCGATATAAATATAGGTGTATCGATGAGCTCTCTGCTGGAATGTCTCAGCAATGGTGTTGTTAGTCCATCTAACTCATCATCTATGAGTTTTGTATCTCGAAGTTAGCTCTGTTAGAAAGTCTCAACACACACGAATAGTTAGATAATAAGTGATAAAATGTAGAGTCATAAGAATGTACGAAAATAAATCCTACAATTTTGAAATAAAAACATAGTAGCATAAGATAAGGGATAGAAATGGGCAAGGGAATCAGTCCGCACTGCCTTCGTTGTCGTCCTTGTCCTCCTCGTCGTCCTAACGGTACTGGTGAGATGGTCCTGGTGCTGATGGATCGAATGCCGACGTGCTGGTACGGCTCAAGCAGCTGAAATGCAAGACACATGACCAAATAGCCTGAAGGGCACACAGAACTCCTCTCCTGTAGACCCTCTCGTCGCTATCCTCCAAGCCTGCGAGGTCTGGGAATGAGGGAAGTCGTGTCGCTGGTGTAGCGCGGGGGGAGTCGGTGCTGCGAGCTCCTCTCGGACGACGCTGAGCGGTGGGATCTCTGATCATGCGTGCGTCAAGCTGGAACCTGAGTCTCTCTAAGTCACCGTGGAAGTCAGTCAACTCACGGCATGGTAAGGTGATCCTGTGCTATCCTGCGATAGTCTTGAAGGTCCAGGAGAGCTCCATGTCTATCCATAGGCTGCTGCGCATGTGAGCTGCGTCGATGTATGCGCGAGACTTGTTCGCGCTGCCCTCGTCCAAACGAATCTGGAGATGCTGAACGATCGGTGTGAGGAGGTGATATGTCATGGATTTTACCCACTTTTGACCATGACTTAAATATGTTTTTGGAAACAAAAGGATATTTTAGTGCCTTTCTAGAGCTTTTTCATGTTCAGGTAGTCATCGGTGTAAAATAGATAAAATTGAGCTAAAATGGATACTTTATGAAGATATTAGCAAAGCGACACTTTATGCCATCGACCGATATACGTTGAGGATATCGACCGATAGAAGTTAACCAAGATCGATCGATTGAAGCATTTCCACACCGATCGATACTGAAGTCTCCCGAGTCATTAATTAAAAATTAGAAGCCCTAATTGCTTCTAATGTTTTTGTTAATTACACCTTAAGTCCATGGCCGCCTGTTAGGCTATAATAATAGGGTTTTGTACTAGTTAGAGGCAGACTTGCCTAGAGACCTTTTGGAGACCTAAGATTTGAGAGAAGCACTTTGTCATACCATTGAAAGAGCTTAGGAGTAGAAAGAGATATAAACTGCAATCACAGAGAAGATCCTGAACTCCCTTTGTTTTACTTATTTACTATTTCTCATATTATTTCTATTTAAAAGTATTATTCAAACCATCATGATTTTGTCTCTCATAAATATGTTTGAGTAGTCTCACTGTTAGATTTAAGTTTCTCACCAAGGTTAACTAATGTATTGAATCAGTTTATTTGTTAGGGTGTTTAAAATATAATTCTTCTTCTAGTTGTTCTTATTGCTATGCTAAAGATTGATCACCTTTAACCTAGATCCTAGGATTAATTTGTACAAGTGAGAACTTGACAAATACCTGAACCCAAACTAGATAGATCTATTTCTACTAAGCTTAAACGAGAGTTTCTGCTTAGCAAGGACTAGAGAACCAAATCAAACTCGCCCGTAAGATTCACTAGAAACTATATCGATCGATAAGGTATTCACCTGATCGACCGATATAGCGAAAGGTAAATCGATCGATACTTTCTTGCGGTTATCGTACGATAGTACTTGACCCAAGATCTAATTGAAGACAACCTTTTGGTTTGAGTTCAGAATTATGAATACTAAAAACCTTAACACCCTAGATACATGTTAAACCTCAGAAACACCTAAATTTAACTACCCTTTCAACCTTTAAAACAAAATCAAGTAATCAACCAAGCAATAACTTGCTTACCATTTAATTTATTGTTTTAAACCCTTTCAGTCTAGTTTTACTTCGAAAACTAAACAATCTGTTGTGTAGTCCTAGAGTCTCTGTGGATTCGATCCTTAAGTACTACAATTGAACCTCTTTTGATGAGAGTAATTCACTCCTTAGGGTAATTTGAGTGATATCAAATTTGGTGCCGTTGCCGGGGACTCTTTTCCCATTACCATCAGATTTAGTTTAGAATATAGTCTAGACCTTACTTTCGTGTTACTTAATTACGTTTCCCCTTCTTCTCTGCTATTATAGGGAACTCAGGATGGAAAAGACATATTTCGGGGAAGCATCGATCGATAACGAAGTGCGAACATCGAGCGATATGTCGAGCGAAGAATCGATCGACACAGACCGATCAACATCGATCGATACCAACCAGCCGGAAGCAGGTAAGTCCCCACTTACCGATCTTAATAATGAGGAAGTAGTCCAAATCGAACCATTAGGTCAATTATGCAATAAATCAAACAAATTAATAAATGAACAGGGGACTGCAATCCCTGTTCTTTCTCCGTCTTCAATCAAAGACGATGATAAGTTGCAAGACTACTTAGACCCCATTAAGATCTATTCCAATAGGTCAGCCATTAAGCTACCAAAGGATGATAAAAACAGATCAACGCTTCATCTTGAATACATCCACCTGGTACAAGCAAACCCATTCCGAGGATCTGCCTCAGAATACGCCCATGATCACATATATTATTTAGAAGATCTAGAGCTCGGTAATAACGATCGCTGTAGAGTTTTTCCTTTTTCTTTAGGGATAGAGGCTAAGAGTTGGTTGAATCAGTTACCAGCAGGATCTTTAACCTGCTGGAGAGAGATCCGAAATGCATTCATAAACCACTTCTTCAATGAAACTCAATATAGACAATTTTTGCCCATGACTATGACGCCCTAATCAGATCATACCAAGGAAGGGATAGAGCTAGGTTTAACCACGCTTTTACAGGAACTTAGAAATTGAGTTACAATCTAGACACCAGACTAAATCGCATTATTGGCATAATGTCAAGAAAAATCGAAACCCTGACTGATCAAGTTAGGCGTCTAGAAAGTAATACAACCAATAACGCTATAGCCATAAAAAGGGAAGATGGATGTCTTTCGGGGATGACTGTTGCAAACCCGAGACGCCAGGTGAGTGCTGCAGTGTTGAGAAGCGGGAAACAACTAACTCCAAATTTTGAACCCAACGAGAATTCTGTAATCCAAGAAACAAAAACTCCCAAACCCCTCCCAAATCCAGTACTACTCTCTTATCTGAGAAACAGATCACCTCAGGACAAAGGAAAGAATATTAATTCTAAATAAACTAAGACGGAAGTGATCATTATCGATGAGGATGAGGAAAGTGTAGCGGAACCGATTGATATCGATCGATCTGCAACAACGAATATCAATCGATCTGCAACCACGAATATCGATCGATCTAACCCTAAGAACACATACAATACTACAACATATGTTGATGAAACATAAACTAAAGAATATCATGACTCACTACTTTCACTCATCTATGCTGAAAACAATTGAAACTTGTTATATCTTAATTTATATATCTTACGACATATGTTAATTACACAATTCCCATTTTTCACTTATCAAAATATTTTTTACAAAATTTTTAAATTATGTTTAAGAATAACTGTCCAGACGACTTTTAGTTAAGTCGTCTGGACGACTTATTTTCAAGTCGTCTGAACAGACGACTTGCGAGGGTTAGAAACATCAAAAAAAATCCGTTTTTTTGTTTGTACACAAAGGGATAGTTGTAATTTCAATAGTCTTTTAAGTTACTTTTGCCTTTGACCCAAGTTTGAGTATTCTTTTGGGTTTGACTCCAAGTTTTGAGTCACACTTGGCAATTCTCCCTTTATTATATTATAAAGTATATGATATCTTTATCATACTATATATATAAATATATGTGAGAAATATACTATACAAACAATATTTTTTATGTCAAATTTTGTAATCAATAAATTTATATTGTATAGTTTAGTATTACAAATTTATCAATAATTATGATATGATTAATCATATTAGATATTTTACTCAAAATATTATAAAATTAAGATATGATAATGGTAATATATAAAACGGAATTTTTAACATGTTTTTGTGGGATTTTTACAGTAAAACATAGAATAGGATATTTATAGCATGGTTTATATGATTATTTTGTTAGTTAAAAGTGTTTTTACATAATTTGATTGGTATATTGTAGATTTATACTATGATATTTATAAAATATTTTTGACTAACAAGATGTTCCATAAACATTCTTACCTTATAAATATGATATATTTTATGATTAATTAGAGAACCTTAAATATTTAGAGTAAGATTTGTAAATTAAATTTTGGGGGTAATCGATTCTGAGATATTCTTTTTTTGTTCTTCAAATATACATTTACCAACAAGATATTCCATGAAAAATATTACCTTATAAATATGATATATTTTATGATTATTTAGAAAATATTTTTTTTGTGTCATCAACATATCCAGAGTCATATAGACTCTTCAAACAAAGCTTGTAGCTCTGCCTACATATAGACAACAAATGACAGTTGTTTTCTTGCACTGTGTGCGAGACTGTCCGCCCTTGAACTCTTCATCTGTGGTATATGAATGATGTCAGAGCTGTTGAAATTTGTCTTCAAGATCTTTATGTCTTCCAAATAACTTGCAAAGCTGGCAATTCTACTGGTTCTAAATAAATCTCACCAATCAAGAACAATGTGTTGCAAAAGTAATAGAAAATTGACTTAGATTACTCATACATTCCATTGGCCAAATGAGAGCCTCCATATCTGAGTGAAGTGGCGACTGACTCGCTCGTAATCTAAAGGATCTACCGCTGGATAAATACGTTGAGCAGCTAATTCGCTCCCATTAAGCCATAAAAACCTTCCAACATTCTATACCACCCTTGTCCTGAATAATTTTCCTGATTTTTCTTTGATCCATCCATAAAACACCATCTGCCTAGGATATACGGTACTATTGGTAATTGAGTTTGATTGATTTCATGCACAAGTGAAGTATGTGTCTCAACCCAAAGCAAGGAATCTGTTTCCGCCAGTTTGAGAGTATATATATGATCAATATCCACATTGCTAAAAACTTTATAGTTTCTTCATTTCCATATGTACCATAAAATTTAAGCAAATTGATGATCTTCTAATTCCGGAGAAACCCTCCAAAATAAATGATCCATATTTGCAAACAGTTATTTCGTGGAAATATGTCTGGGTTCGATGGAATTCCCTGGAATCCCCAAACCTGAACCACTGGATTAATAAATAACATGATTTATGGATTCTTTTTGGTTTGTTCTCATCGTGCACATGTTGTATCCCCTTGTAGTCCTCTTGATCTTAAAATTTTCTTTACCGCTATTCATGCTGACACCAGTTGCCATAAAGAGTGTTTCATCTTAGGTGGACAATGTACCTTCCAGCAGTGAGCCTTTAGTGGAGTTACCAAAGGACCATATCATGGACGATGGGAAAGGTAAGGGTAAGCTGATAGAAGAAACAAATTCTCGCTGGACGAAGGTGGAAAATAAGAGGTCCATTTCTAACCGGAGCTACTCTGGTGGAGAGTGAGACGGCTCCAGGCGTCGAGGTCCAGCTAAGGAGTATCAACAAGTGTCTTCTCCAGAGAATACAGAGAGGAACAACGAGTTGAGGGAGAGAGACACTAAAGGTGTCGAATATGTAACAGAGCGGGAAGAAGGTGAAATCCAGAAGAGTGCATCGAGAGGCACATATGAGCCAGCAAGCACAAATCAGATACCTCCTTCTCGTGAGTTTCAAGAGGCATTAAGCGACACTCAAGAGGAAACAGCAAAGGTAAATCCGCAGGTACATGAATAGAACTTGAGTCTAGAGGTGATGAAGGATTTGATTGTCGATAACACTGATGAGTTATCAGTTGAAAAGGATAGAATGGATATAGATGGTATCATAGGTGATCAGGAGGCAATAGAAGGGGATTTTCAGGACCTTAGGAAGGAGGATAATGAGGAGGAAGGTCCGAAGAAAACTACCAACAAAGTAGGGGAAGGGAAACAAGGTTTTCTCAAGGAAGATAAAGAGAAAGGAACTGGGGAGATTGGGAAGAAACAGGGGGTCCGCAAGAGTGATTTTATGGCAGGAGGCTCGACAAAGATGCGCATGGTCCAAACGATGTTGGCTAACCAAAAGAAGAATGCTCCCAAAGCAAGCACTCATCGTGGAGAAGGCACCAAGCAAGCGGAGGAGAGGGGTCCATCACACTCCAGCTCTACTTTACCAACTACTTAAATTTTATTATACGAAGTAAAGAAAAGGAGTGGAGATGCAGGAAGCACTGGGTCAGCAAATTTTATGTTTTTATCATTTTAGAAAATTAATAAGTATTGTTATTGGATATTTTGTGGGGTGCAAATTGGTTAGTATTTGTCTATGTTTCTCTGGGGCATTGGGGAGTTTTTTATCTATTTTTTAAGGAATGGAATAAATATTTTACTTCGGATTATTTGGTTTGTTCGAGTTGCTTGGATTGGCATGTGTTTCAGTGGAGGGTTGGGTTTTATTCTGGCAGAGAAAAGTACTTCAGCGAGTTCATACATAGCTCTTTTTTTGACGGGTTTGAGAATGAAGGTTTCATGGCTTGGGGTTCAAGGAAGGATTTGGTCTTTAAAGGTTGGGGAGGCCATTTTCTTTGGGATGTTCACTTTGTTCTCATCAAACCAAGTGCATCTATATGGATGGAAACGTTATATTGGAATTCTCTCTATACAATACAAGGTGTAAATATTATACATCTGATAATGAAGGAATTGTTTTAGAGATTTGCTTGAGTGACGAGGGTACCAACGGATACATTGCGGAAGATAGGAAATTTACTTACTGAGCCCTTAAAGATGTTCTGGCAGTGGGTTTGGAATAATTATATAGCTTGTAAATTGATTTTATGGTATCGAAGAATAATAAAATCTCCATTTGGCACCGAATTTTATCATCATTTCTCAGATGATTGTTTTGTTGATTGGTGGTGGTCCTGGTTATGGGGTTGGGAGTGGGAATGGGAACATTATAATGTTAATCAATTGGTACCGGAACAAAACTGGACGACAGGAGGTGGAGTATCTAAAGGGTGTGTAAATATTGGTTACAACACAATTTTCTGTCGGAGGGATATTTGGATATATGAATATGGCGGGTCTCATCATGCCCATGTACTATTAGCTAAAAGGAGCAAGATAAATTTTTCTATATGAAGGTATTAAGATGAAATTGTAGAGGTATGTGAAGTAAATTGACTATTAGTTATCTTCGGAAGATATGTCATCAACACAAACCAGATTTTCTATTTTTATCAGAAACAAAGCAGGATTTTGTCTTTATTCAAGGATTCCAATCTCATTTTAGATATGATAATTTAATAACGGTGGATCTGAATGGATCAAGTGGAGGGTTGGCATTATATTACAATAATGAATATCAGGTCAACATTGTATACACAGGTAACATATTGACAGATGTGGAGGCAGTGGCATTAGGGAAGCAGATTTATATGACTTTTGTATATGGAGACCCAATCTAGAAATAGAGAGATCAAGTTTGGGAAAAATTAACAAGATGTAGCATTGCAAAAGAAGACCCTTGGTTTATTATTGGTGATCTAAACGAGATCACTGGAAACCATGAAAAGGAAGAGGGACCATTACGTGGGGCATATTATTTTAATGATATGATCCGCAATAGTGGACTCCTAGAATTTCCAGCGCAGGAAAATAAGTTATCCTGCACTACAAGAAATACGGGTATTGGTAGCAGTTCACGGTAGCACGAATTCACGAACTGCTACCAAAAGTTGTGCCCATATTTTTGGTAGCTTATTTCCTCGCTAGCTATATTTATCAGTAACCCGGTAAAAATAATAATAAAAAATTCAGTTAAACAGAGTAAAGTGGTGTCGCGATGCAAAAGACCTAGGTTTGTTTCAACCTTTTCCGCCTCTCCTTCTCTTCACTTAGAAACTATCGAAGAAAAAAAAAATGGGGAAGCTCAATCTCGCCGATCTTTGACCAGAATCTGTATGGTACGGTGCTTTCGTCGCCGGCGGACAGCTTCCCGGTGAACCCAGATTCCATTTTGTCTGATTAATTCCTTCGATAACTTAAATGTATCTGATTTCTCTGATGAATTCGATCGTTTGATTTGTTACAGGTTTTAAAAATTTGATTTAACCGAAGATTAGGAGGAGAGAAGTCAGGTTAGAGCTAATCAGTTATGTTTCGTATTTTGTATCGTGAGGAGAATTGATTTGTGGTTTGATTGTTTTGGACCGAACGCGAACTGATTTGTGGTTCTTGTCTGTTCTCTTTTGCTTTGCAGGTTTGAGCTTTTGATTGTCCGTTTTGGAGTGAAGTGGAGTTGAAATCTGAAGGAGCTTATTGAGGTGATTCTTTTTCACCCAATAGAAGTTGTTTCTTGTTGGTGGTAGTGAATGACTGAGTTATAGTATTTGATAGATTGGTGATTGAATAATTGATAGTTTATTGGTACTTATGTGAATGAGAATGTGTCTATTTGGTGTATGTTTGACTTATAATTTATGGCTTTGCTTGATTTTGTTGGTTTATCGGTTAGAAACTTAGGACATAACATGGTTGAAAAGTCATGGGTTCATCTAAACAGGTATGGAAAAACAATATATATATTATAGGAACTTATATTTTGTGTGTGATTAAGAGTGTTTAAATTATGCTTTCATGTCTCTAAACCGAAGAGCTGATCCTGATTATGAGAGAGGTGCATGAGAATTTGTGAGGTCAGTTGCTGCAGATTTGCGAGAGTCTGAGTTGATCATCTGCCCATGTATTAACTGTCGCATCGTAGATCGTCACTCAGCCAGTGTTATTGTGGATCATTTAGTAACTAGGGGAATGGATTTGAGTTACAAAATGAGGGAGGATTGGTATCACCATGGAGAAGTAATATCAGGGACTGACAGTAGAAGCAGTGCAAGTGACAAGAGCAATGAGATTTTAGGGTTATACCAAGCAGCAGCGTATGTTGATGAAGAGTTTCTAAGGCATGGTGACTTAAGTGAGGTTGCTGAAGGTGAAGATAAGGCAGAAGATGAGTTTCTTGCTAAGCTAGCCGATGGAGAAACACCTCTGTATCCAAGTTGTGGTAACCACATCAAGCTCTCTGCAATTGTTTCACTCTTTAGGATAAAGACTCAGAATGGTTGGTCTGATAGAAGCTTTGATCTGTTGCTTGAGACTTTGCCACAGATGCTACCGAAGGATAATGTCTTGCACACGTCCTTGTACGAAGTAAAGAGGTTTTTGAGATCTTTTGATATGGGTTATGAGAAGATACACGCCTGTGTGAACGACTGCTGTCTATTCGGAAAGGAGTTTGAGAAGTTAGACAAATGTCCGAAATGCAATGCATCAAGATGGGAGAGTAACTTGCGCACAGGTGATGTAAAGAAAGGTATTCCACAGAAAGTTCTTAGGTATTTTCCCATAATCTCACGTCTGAAGAGGATGTTCAGGTCAGAGGACATGTCAAAGGACTTAAGGTGGCATTTTAGTAATAAAAGCACTGATGGGAAAAGCAGACATCCGGTTGATTCTGTAACTTGGGATCAAATGAATGACAGATACCCTTCATTTGCCGCTGAAGAAAGGAATCTTCGGCTTGGGCTGTCCACTGATGGGTTCAATCCTTTCAGCATGAAGAATGTGAACTACAGTTGCTGGCCCGTTTTGCTTGTGATTTACAACCTGTCACCTGAAAAGTGTATGAAGGAGGAGAACATCATGTTGTCGTTGCTCATTCCTGGTCCAACCCAACCTGGTAACAACATTGATGTGTACTTAGAACCGCTTATAGAGGATCTTAACCACCTGTGGGAGAAAGGAGAGGTAACGTATGATGCAGTCAGCCACACCACTTTCACATTAAGAGCAATGCTTCTCTGGACCATTCAGGATTTTCCAGCATATGTTAATCTTGCAGGCTGCAAAGTAAAGGGCAAAATGGGTTGTCCAGTGTGTGGGAAAAACACAGACACGATGTGGTTGACTAACTGCAGGAAGCACGTTTATATGTCCCACCGGAAAGGTCTTCCTCCCACACATCCTTTTCGAGGAAAGAAAGCTTGGTTTGATGGGAAAGCAGAGCATGGGAAAAAAGGGTAGAATTCTGAGTGGTCATAACATAAGCCATATACACAGAAACTACAAGAATGATTTTGGAAAAGTGAAAGTAACTGGAAGGAAGAGGAAGATTAATGAGACGGTTGGATCAGACTCCAATACGGATGATGAATCCAGTGATTCAGAGGAAGAGGAAGAGGAAGAAGCAGTTGATGAGGAAGAGCTATCTAGATGGAAGAAGCGGTCAGTCTTTTTCAAGTTACCTTATTGGGAGGTATGTTTCTAATCTGAAGATATAACAGTTTTTATGAACTGTGCAGTCACCACCTTTCTTTGACACTATTATCTTTGTTTGTTTTGAATAGGATCTACCGGTAAGACACAACTTAGACGTTATGCACGTGGAAAGAAATGTTGCTGCAAGCCTTATAGCAACATTGTTGCATTGTGGAAAATCTAAAGACGGTCTTAACGCGAGGAAAGATCTAGAACTGTCTGGCATTAGGAAGGATTTACATCCTCAACCCCGTGGAAAAAGAACATACCTTCCTCCAGCTCCTTGGTCTCTGTCCAGCAAAGAGAAAAAAAGTATTCTGCAAGCGGTTATCAGACTTCAGAGGTCCGGATGGTTATTGCTCAAATATATCAAGGTGTGTGAACTTGGAAGAATCTAAGATATCAGGGTTGAAATCACATGTTTACCATGTCTTGATGCAACAGCTTCTTCCGGTTGCTATCAAAGGTATAAACTGAGTCTTTAAACTTTGTATTAGTCAAGATTTAGATGTCCTGAATCTATTCTCCATTTATAATTTGGACAGTGTTATTACCTAAAGGTGTTAGGATAGCTATTCGACGCCTCTGTGCTTTCTTCCATCATCTCTGTCAGCGGGTAATTGATGTAGACAAAATTACAGCAATGGAGGAAATTGTGGAAACACTCTGCATGTTTGAGCGTTTTTTTTCCTCCAAGTTTCTTTGATATAATGATGCATTTGGTAGTTCATCTAGGCAGGGAAGCTCGGTTATGTGGACCAGTTCATTTCCGTTGGATGTACCCATTTGAGAGATTCATGAAGGTGCTGAAAGACTTTGTCAGAAACCTTGCAAGGCCAGAGGGTTGTATTGCTGAAGCGTATCTTGCAGAGGAATGTGTTAAGTTTTGCAGTCAGTTCTTGAAAAAAACAACATGTTATGAGGAGAAACCTGATAGAAACGCTGAGTATGAGAGTAGCTCTATTCTTGAAGGTCGTCCAATATCTGCTGGCACTTGTTGTGTTCTTTCTGAGAAGGATATGATCATTGTACATCTTGCTGTGATTCAGAATATGGCTATCGTCGAACCTTATGTGGAGTAAGTCTTTCAAAGCTACTTTTTGTTTTGTAGTTACTGCGGGTTGTTAGTTTATTAAGTTGCTAATACTCTGTTTGAATCCTTTTGAAGCATGCATCTACAGCATCTACAAGACACTAATGAAAAATGTAGACGTGATGCAACAATATTATGGAGAATGCATTCACAGAAATTTGCTTCTTGGTTAAAAGAGCAGGTAGTTCTCATAATATGATCAACAATTTAGTTTCCTGGCTTTGGCTATAGATATGTATTGACACAACATATTTTCTTATAGATACCTATTAGCTCAGACCATCACGACGATACACTCAAATGGCTGGCCTACGGACCTCGTGTTATCTCTAGGTCTTACACTGGTTACATAGTTAATGGTCTGCGGTTCCACACGATTTCAGTTGACAGAAAAAGCCAGAACAGTGGTGTTCTATATGAGGCAACAGCTATGTGTAGATCAAGTGCAAAAGACACTTCGCAGATGGTTGACTTGGTAACATACTATGGCAGAGTGCTGGAGATTCTGCTGATCGATTACAATACATTTTACATTCCTGTATTTCGCTGTCAGTATGCAAATCTAGGTAACGGAGTCAAGGTAGAAGATGGCTTCACACTAGTGAACCTCAACCAACGTCAAATGGCTTATGCTAGAGATTCATACATCCTCGCCTCATAAGCAAAGCAAGTCTTTTACTCAAGAGTAGATGAGTCATCAAGTTGGTATGTAGATATGAGAGCGTCTACAAGAAGATACCGTGAGGAAAATGCTGAGGATGGACATTTGGATGCTGGTCCAATGCCAGCGGTAGTGGCCATGTATGTTGATGATTTAGTTGATGAATCTAGAAATGCCAGAGCTGACTGTGAAGGAATATATGTTTGAAAAGGAGAAGTTATGATTTTTTGGATGATGACCATAACTTGATTTTTTGTTTTTATTGGAGAAGTTGTGATTCCAGATTCCTGCCCATAATCTTATTTTTTTGGTTTATTGGAGAAGGTGGGATATAAGATAATGGGCAGGAATCTGTGTATGTGAATTGTGTTATGGAATTATCTATTTCTGATCAGTTGCTTTGAGTGTGTTTTGCGTGTTGTTTGTTTGTGTTTTGGAAGTATCTAATTCTTGTTTGTTTTTTGTTTCTTACATCTGATTTTCTTTGAGACTTACCAACTCTTTTATATTTCAGCAGGGGTGAACTAAGATGGGAAACCAGAGGAACAAGCGTGTGGCCAAGCGTGCGAAGAAGCAGACATATGTAGAAATGGAGGTTGCAGATGAAGAGCAATTCATCGAACATATAGCAACCAGAGCAGTATCAGATGAAATGGTGGAAGAAGCACAGGAGTTGGGAGAGGAGAATCAGAATGAAATGGAGGAAGAAGCACAGGAGTTGGGGGAGGAGATTCAGAACATGATGGAGGAAGAAGCACAAGACTTGGGGGAGGAGAATCAGAACGAAATGGAGGAAGCAGAGGAAGCTGTTGCTGGAGCTGATGGAGTGCAGACTCATACTGACACAGCTAGTACATCACAACGTAAAAGACGCCGAGGACCTACAAAGATGAAACACATTGCCAAGGATCCAACTGAACGGCAACATGTCAACTTCACAGATATGGGCGATCCCTGTGGTCCAGGTTCAGTATTGTTATCCTCTTACTTGGGTCCCTTAGTATGTGAACATGTGCCGGTGATCATTGATAACTGGAGACAAGTCAGTGAAGAAATCAAGACTGTGCTTTGGAAATCTATTGAGGTAAACAGAATTTTTTTTTTTACTTTTACTTCCAATCCATTTAACTTGTATTTTAATGTGTCTCATTGCTGACTGCAGATGAGGTTTGATTTGGACGAAGACTTCAAAAAGCTTGCTGTGTTTAAACAGATCGGATGTTTGTGGAGAGCATCCAAATCACGTCTGGTAACATCTGTTAGGAAAGCTCCAAATATTAAAGCTAGGATGAGCCTGCAACCAAACAATGTAACTACAGCTGAATGGCGTAAATTTGTCAGAGATAAAACCAGTAAAGCCTTTAAGGTTGTCAGCGACTCTTACAAAGAAAGAAGACAAAAGCATATTCCTCACACCTGCGGCCGTAAAGGCATGGTGATGCTGAGAGAAGATTTGGTAAAGTCTAGCGAAGATCCATCAAAAGTGTCGAGGCTACGAGTTTGGGTGAAATCACGAACAAAGAAGGATGGTACTCCTGTCAATGTTAATGCAGCTGAAAAGATTGTAAGTTTTAATCTTTCATATTGCTTCTAAGAAGTTGGATTGGCTGGTTGCTGCTTTGTGGTTATTGAAATTTTAATGTCTTTACAGAAAAAGGCATCAGAGATCGAACTTGAGGGTCATGCCGATTCAACGACAACGAATCAAAAGCACGATATGCTATCTCAGATATTGGGACCTGATCAACCTGTGCGGTTGCGGGCGATGGGCAGAGGCATTAGCATGACCAAATTGAATTGTTTACAGGTTAAGGACAGCTATATCGCTGCAATGGAACAAAAACATGTGTCTCTGCAGGAACATGTTCATGATTTACAGAAGGCCCTTCGCAGATTGAATAATCAGGGACCTGCAACTGATTACAGTGAAAACCAGGTATGAATTGACTTCATCTGCCTTACTCTATCTATGGAATTGTATATATGAATTGGTTTGACATTGCTTGTTCTTCATGTAGAGTGTAAATAATACCAGATCACTTCCCAAGTGTTATCTGGTTGACTGGACTTCTGTCGATGAGAAAGTTGCTGAGGGAAGGGTGGTTTCAGCTGAAGCTGATGAGTTAGTTAATGGGATTCCTTTAGGGCCTCACGTGGTGAAGGTTTTAGTTGAAACTGCAATAAAAGCAGACACCTTTTTATGGCGCCCAGCACAGAATATGTTTACTTTGGAGGATGCAGTTGGCGAAATGATTGCATGGCATTCTGATCACTGTATTGTTGCAACAGCAGGTCTCATTCCAGAGGACAATGCTCCTAACGTTAAGTTTCTTCTCCCTCTGTAGCTGATTATGTTTTCCCTCTATACATGAGTATGATTCTGAGTCCTTTTTATCCCATGTCTTTGTTGTCTTTGGCAGAGCCCCTTCACAGGTTCAGTTAACAAATGCAAACTCATGGACTATATAAAGAAGGAGGAAGTGGTTGATGTAGGCCGATGGCAGACAAAAGAACCAAAATCATTGGTCAATGGACTTCCTCTTGGTCCTAATGCAGTAAAAGTGAATGTTGATGAGGTACTAAACCCAACGGCATACATACGGAGGCCTACTGTAGGAAAGACAACTATGGAGGATTTTATGAACTGTTATGTAGCATGGCCTGCAAATTGCGTTGAGTTTGAATCAGATATGTCAGATTTTCCTCGTCGTCAACAATCAGATTCTAAAGCAGTGAGTTCATCTTCTAAGAATCAGAAGTCTCCATTAACTCCACCAGCTCCTAAGAAACCATTTACTCCAGCATCTCCTCTTCGCAGATCTGAGGTACTTTCTTTTGTTCAATTAGTTGATTTGTTCTGGGATGATGCTTGATTTTTGGCTTCGATTTTGCTTTGTGTGATTCCAGAGTAACAAATTCAAGCCAAATCAAAAAATCCAGCGGCTGGATATATCTGGAAACAATGTGGTCGTCGCTGAAGGACGTTGGTCTTCGAGTAATCCTGAGCATCTTGTCCACTTTCAGGCATTGGGGCTTGGTGCTTGTAGAGTCATTGTGGATGTTGTGAAGGTGAAAGATGCAGCTGTGTGGAGGACTTCGTCGGAGATCGAGTATATGGAAGATGCACTAGGCAGCTGTCTTGCTTGGCCAGAGGATAAAATTATAACGGTGAGAGTTGTGTTTATTTTGCGTTCTTTCTCAAATGTTCTCTTGCATCCGTATGAAAATGTAAGAAACTTATAAGGTTATATGTCTTTCTTTACAGGTTTGACAAAAGACCAAAAAGAGCATGGTGACTTGGTGTTTCCTGTTTAGTTAAGTTCTTGTTCTTTGCTGTTTCAGAACATGGCTTTTGTATTTCAATGACTCGTGTTTCTCTTTTTCATGTACTCGGTTGAAAAATTTAATCTATGTATGGTTTGGATGATTTTACTAAATTAAGACTTTATGTTATTGTGTTTGATCCATTTTATCATTTCAATTTTACAAAAGCCCAATAAAGTAAATGTCCATTTGTTGGTTCAGCTAGGAAATCATTATTTTCAATTTAGGGTAAGGATAGGGGTTAGGATTCTCATGTTTTTTTTGTGATTAGGTTTAGAGATTTCTTTTAAGGTTTATTCTACTTATAGTTTTCAGGTCTTTTTCAAGATGCTATAACACACACTAAGACAAAATGATATGTTAATCACAAAACATATGATGTAGTTCCCCTTTCCACATTATCTTTGTTGTGAAAGGGTTAGCATATGTAGTGTTGAGTTTGAGGGTTAGAGTATATTGGTGTAGTTAAAGTGTTTTGTGGTTTATATGTTGAGAAATTTATGCTAAAATTAGATTTATATTTTAAAATCATGATTATAAATTTTTACAAATTTTTTACAAATTTTTAAAATAATTTTAAATACCCAGAAACATAATTTCTCTTCTTTTTTTAATAGCCATCAATTTGATATAAGATCAAAGGCCCATAATCCACCATCCATCTATCCTCGTCCTCTCCTCCTATTGGTTGATTATTTTAAGGCAAGGATTCTAATCTTGTCCGTTCGTAAATGTTAATCTAACGGTTCACAATTGTTTTTTTCTTTTATCTCCTTCCTTCTCTCTCAGAAAGAACCCCCACCGCAACCTAGGTTACAGAGTTATCTCAAACAACCGCAAATCTCTCTGTGCCACCACGAGCCCACTTCGACCCACCACTAATCACTGTCTACACATCACCATTCCATCTCAAACAACCATGAATCTCTCTTAAGCAACCTCGATTTCACTCCCTGGGTTTCCATCGAACTCATCCATATCAAAAGGTCTGCGCCCTCTAACGCCTAAACCCTAGATTTAACTCATCCATATGATTATTATACATTTCTCTAATTAAAAAGGTAACAACTCTTAACAGATCTTTAAAGATTCGAAGCCTTAGAGATCTGGGTTTGGAACTTCTTCAAAGGTCAGAGATATTCGATTTCCATTTATTGTTCTTCAAATATCATCTTCGATTTATTATTTCTTCTTCAAATTTATGTGTATTGTAACCACATAGATCTAACTACTGTTAAGTTTTCATTTTAAGTTAAGATATTCATAATCAAATATCAATTACAGTTCTAGCTTGTGTTAACTTTACAGTCTAGAAATCTAATGGAAGGAAGGAAGATCATCGTATGTGCTCTGCCGGCATCTGGAGTGAGACCACAACTACTCCAAAAACAAAAACCACAACAAGAAGCACTCAACACAGAACAACAACGAGGACAGTCCTCGGGTGGGAATGATGTGGAGGAGATAACCAGAGCAGAGTTCAGGGGCGGGAATGATGTGGAGGAGATAACCAGAGCAGAGTACAGACGCTCTCTTGGCTACTTGACACGCATTGAGGAACCTGAAGAAGACATCAACCCAATGTTCAGAAAATCGTCTCTTATGAGACACATACGACAAGCACAAGGACAGTCCTCACGAACCAAGTCTGGCCGTCATTACTAATTGTTGTTTATGTATGTTGTTTATGTATGTGTTTCTTTGCTATATGATTAATCAATTGTCAGCATCATAATGCTTTTCTCATATTTCTATTTTGGTTACAATTACTAAAAAATCTTATTTTCATTTCTCCTTTTTCCAATATTTTGCATTTCAATAACCAAAAATATAAACAAAATTCAGTAAATCAAACCAACAAATGTGTCAATATAGAAAAAATCGTATATTCAGTGTTAGCTATGAATATAAACTTCCTAGCATGAGAAAAATGCTGTATTAAAATTTGAAATGGCATACGTACATTGCTATTACATGATCAAAAATACTGAGTTACAAAAACGTTATCCATGACAAAAAATAATTGTCATAAGATAATATTTTATGGCATGTTGGGGTCAAAAACGGTTATCTCGAAATCAACGGCTAAGTCTATTTGTCATACGAAAAATCCTCCGAAAAACGCACACAAACACCCGCAAACCGAAGGAACCGAGCAGCCGACCGCGACAATGGCCTTAGGCACCGGGCGGCTAGCGCCCGTGCTGGCCGTAGGCGCCGGGCGCCTAGCCCCTGTGCTGGCCGTAGGCGCCGGGCGGCTAGCGTCCGTGCTGGCCGTAGGCGCCGGGTGCCTAACGCCCGTGCTGGCCGTAGGCGCCGGGCACCTAGCGCCCGTGCTGGCCGTAGGCGCCGGGCGCCTAGCGCCCGTGCTGGCCGTAGGCGCCGGGCGGCTAGCGCCCGTGCTGGCTGTAGGCGCCGGGCGCCTAGCGCCCGTGCTGGCCGTAGGCGCCGGGCGCCTAGCCCCCGTGCTGGCTCGGGTCTTCGAGCGACAATCTTCCATGCACAAGTCCCAGGCCCCGGCCGTCAGAAGTCTGTACTTTGAGTCTTTCCCGAGTCCTCGCGGAATGAATCATTGGGATTCCGCGTACAAAACTCCCGTTCTTACTCCGAACTAAAAACCGTCGGAAACACTTCGGAAACTCGTAAGATATCAACGGAAAGGAAGATCTTAAATTATTCATACGAAACGATGATGGTTATCTAAGACACCACACATCTAAATTCTACGAAGGATTGAAGATCTTCCGAAGAAATCATAGGAAACAGCGGAAGTCCTGGAGACAGCTCGAAAGAGACCAAACGCGATCGGACAGTCCACCTACCATTATCTAAGATAGATACGACGATTTATGTTTATCTTTACGTGACAAGATAAATGTCGAATCTCCAAAGATAAATGTCAAGTTTCCGATAAACATAAAGGCCGACGGAAATGGAAGAAAGCCCGCCTCACGGCCCAGGAGGAGAATTGACCGTCTTAAGAAGGAGTATATAAAGGAGCTCTGGGAGGGAAGAAAAGGCAGAGCGAAAATCATTGAGAGACTTAGAGAGCAGATCCGAGATTTTAGACTGAGGGAACTTAGAACTTAGGTGGTTAGACTAGCAAGGCATGACCTAGGACGTCTGGCCGCCTCTCGTTCTACCTTCATCTTGTCCGCAGAGTTCCGCAAATAGAAACCCTAGGCGTTATTCTCGACACGCCCGTTTCTATGACTAACGCTCATACTAGACGAACTCCGCCAGGCAGTTCGATCTCTTGTTCAAACCCTTCCAACTGAACTACGTCCGACTTGATCCTCGAAAGGGGTACGTAGGCAGCCTTCCTTAAGGTCCAGTCTCAAATCTTAATAAAACCTTTCCGCATTTATTTGATCACTTGTCGTTGGTTGTCGCAGAGGATCCGGACCTTCAGGGAAAGTGAAGTTTACTTAGCTTTCCTCCGGTTTACTTAATCAAAATCGACAGTGCAAATTTCAGTTCCCACATGGCACACAGAAAGTGCCACATAAATATTTAAAATAGCTAAAACCAGATGCTATAAATAAGTTTAATATAACACAGAAAAAATGCTATAATATCTCTAAATTCTTACAGCACGCGAAAAACGCTACGCTAGGAGGGGGGTCTATTATAGCTGCGGCTGTCACGGCGTTCTTCGAAACGCTATGAAAACGATATGATAGCGTTTTTCGGGTGCTAATAATACACATATTTGTTGTAGTGCTGGCAATAATGATCCGGTGTTGACTAGATCGTGCTCTAGCAAACCTCAAAATCGTATACGGAATATTTAAAATTGGTGGGCTCATATCATAGACCGGTTGTGGCATTTCTTGAAGACAAAGCCGCTAAACATAAAAGACAGTTTAGGTTTTGATATACCATGGATTTTACCCACTTCCAGCCATGGTATATAAGTGTTTTAATATAGGTTTACTACATTATAGAGTCTATTTAAAGTATTTACAGGTTGAGGGACGATTTGGAGGAATATGGTGATTTTGGTGTCTTTTGGAGACTTTTGACACTACAAGAAATATCAGCATTAGTAGCACCCGAAAAACGCTACTATGGGCTGTCGTAGCGTTTTTGTAAACGCTCTGACATCCGCAGCTATAATAGACTCCCCCTTGTGAGAGACAAGGTTTCACTTCTTAGATCTAGGTTAGGTTGAGAGAGATGATGAGTAAGAATCGTGGGCGGAATCCCGTAAGAAAGCTTGATGAATGAATACATTTTTATTGATGATCAAAGAATGTTACAAGATATGTTTTTGATGATGATTACAAAGAGAATACGTAATGTGTTTAATCTAGTACAAAAGTTGGTATTCGGAGAAGGTTCCTTTATCTTCGACCTCTCCTGTCTTTATATATGCTAGGTCTCACTTGTAGCTCTTTAACTGACCTCCGAGATATACGGCTTCAGTTACGTACTTGCTCCAGGTTCCTCTTGACCGAGTCTTCTCGAATTATCAGCTCCCTTTATATCGTGACCTCTATTATGACGACTTCTAGGTTCAGCCTTTGGTTCAGCTTCCAGCTCTCATTATCGTGCTGGGCTTTATTCGGCCCACTTGATAGCTCACATTTTACCGGTACCTCATCTGAGGGTCATATTCGGGTCCAACAGTTGCCCCCAGCTTCCGAATAAAATCTTTTGTCTCGGAAGCTAGATTCTAGCCTTCGATCTTATCTTTCTGCTGAAGTAATAATTAGTTCTTATCTTATTAGATTCGGTTTATTCGATCTAACGGTCCTTATCGCTTATTGATAAAATCTACGGCTCAGATGGAGGGGATTTGAAATGACGTTTCCGAATCTCGAGAGGTGATGGGATATAAAGCTGCGAGCATTAACTGCTACGCCTCCCACTTTCTCCACGCCTCCGTTCAGTTTCCATGGTAACTTCCCTCTCCTCTCGTTATTTTTACTGCGATTTCCTTTTTTTTTTATCTTTTAATTTCATCATCGCTCTGAAACTTCTCTCCCAAACATCGCTATCAATTTTCTCTTTATCCTTCCCGTATTATGGATCTTCCGAAAGAAGGTTCCGGCGAATCCGGGATGCCTCCCTCCGCCTCTGGAGCCAAACTATTGAAAGTTAAGCAAGAAGTCGGAGCCAAAATGAGGAAAGGGAAAAAGACAGCTAGGGAGACGGTTGCAACTAGAGTCTCCAAACGGAAGAAGAAGGATGATTCGAGTGGGAGCAATCCACACTCGCCGTCGTTGCTGAAAAGTCAAGACGTAGTCAACCTCATGGTTCAAGCTCTCGGCTCGAAGGAGCTTGGCCGTGCCTGCAACTCCGACGAAACCCCTGAGACCGCTCCGGAGGGTTGGTTCTGTTGTCATGAGAAATTCATCTCCAAGTCTCACTTGAGATTTCCTCTCCCGACCTTACTACTCGATCTGCTAGATCATTATCAACTAGCCCTCTCCCAACTTTGTCCCTCGGTTATCCGGGTGATTAACGACTTCATCACTAGGTCCAAGGAGGAGGGGGTTAGCGTTGGTCTTACCGAGCTTATGAGCCTCTTTTCCTTGAAGGAGAGTGCTTCTAAGGAGGGTGGTACCGGGACCTACTACCTCCCTAGTCGTCCCAATCACGTTATCTTTAGGTTCTCCAGTAGCGACGATGACTGGAGAAAGAAGTATTTTTATGTTAAAGTTGATCCTTTGACGATTCCTGTGGATCGGAACCTCAGGGTCACTTGGACTAATCCATCTGGTTAGGAATTCTAGGAATATGCTTTTTCCCATTCTATCTATTTATGGTCGAATAACCTTTTTTGCTCTGATTTTCTTGCAGAAATCTAAGATCCACCGAAGCTCTCTACCAAGCTTACTAGAGCTCTATACCGCAAGCTGCAGCAGAGTCCTTGTACCTGGGCAGCTTACACTACTTCTCGAATAGGTGCAGCCAGGTTCCCAGACATCTACAACGCCTCTTTCCAGGATCCCATTCCTGCTGAGAACCTTGAGGGTAAGTTCTAATCTGAACCTTCCATTGATTTATTGTTTCGAAAATTTCCTTATTAAGAATTTTTCTTGTTTCAGTTTCGGCAGGTGACTCAGTTGTATCGATTTCAACCGGTGCTAGTGCTTCAGGAACTGAGAAATCTCAGCCAGGTGACATGACTCTGCGGCCATCATTCCGTTCTAGGGGTAACCCTTCCAAAGCTGCCAGTGCCTCTCGTGGAAGCGACAAGAACCAAGGAGGATCATTCCTTGACTCAATGAAGGAGGTTTTGGACGATGGAGGATCCAAACCTGTTGCTGAGGCTACTCCCACCGAGGTCGTAGCTCAGGACGCTGCTCCTCTCCCTGAGGTCCAGGTGCCGGAGGCTGACTACCAGGCTCCGAAAGGTACCTCTGAGGTTGAGCCGTCAAGGCATAAAAGGCCTAGGACTGATCAAGCTGGAGCTCCCACCCGGTCATCCTCCTCGTCTTCCAGAGGAGGAACCGTCGGGTGGAGTTTTACCCATTCGAAGCCGGGATCAATCCTGGATGACCCTTGGGGCTTGGGCGCGATACTAAGGCTTCTGAAGAGGGTAGGATGTCCCCTTCCAGCGCTCAAGGACCTGACAAACCGAGACAAGTATCTCGACATTGCTCACTACATGGGTCAGGTATATGATTTTATCCTCTTCATTTAGTTAGCAATTTTTTTCTTCTGAAGATGATAACGTATATATGTTTGGTTTTGTTGCAGTTGGCTGGTGCCATTAATAGGGCCCAGCTCAAGTTTGAGAACACTCTGCAGGATGCCCCCAATGCTGGTGAGCTTGCCGAGGTTACCGAGCTGGTTAAGGCTGCCAAGGCTGATCTTGATCAAGCCCGTGCTCGAATTTGGGAGCTCGAGTCTGAGGTGAAGAGATTGGGTTCTAAGGCTGATGCTCAACAGGGGGAGATTGAGAGTCAGGAGCTCGACATCCAGGTGAAGAGCAGAAGGATCAACGAGCTGGATGCTGCTCGTAGGATAGCTGAGCATCAGGTCCGTGACCTCATTACCGCGTCTGAAGACAGCCAGAAGAATAAGGAGGCTGAAGTCAAGCTAGCTGTGAGGGAAGGGAAGAAGGAGGTCGCCGAAGCTTACGGCAAGATCCTGGCCTGTGTTAAGGACAAGTTTGCTAGGAAGAAGGAGGAGGTCAGTGCCTTAGTTTACGCTCAGGAGCTCCAAGCTAATGCTGACCTCTTGAAGGACATGTTGAGCAACAAGATCCAGAGTGTTGAAGAGGAGTACAACCAGTTGGTGGCCTTGTTGCCGGAGGCGACAACTGCGTATGAGAAGGCTCAAGTCTCTGACTTTCCAGTCAGCAAATTTGCTCTTCCCCAGATCTCGGATAGTTCAGGTACTTTCGAGGTTAACATGTTTAATCTATCCTTTTCTGGGGAGTATGGTTCTAACTTGGATTTGATGGCTCCTAACTTAGCTCCGGTCGAAGCAGCTCAAGGAGGTAATGATGACGTGGCTGAAGGAGAGGTTCCGGTGGGTGATGGTGAACCGATCCAAGATGAGAAAGAAGATTGAGAGCTACGGCTCTTTTAAATTTGTGTTTTCTGTTTCTCAAGACTTTGGCTTAAGTTTCGTTTATACTTTATGACTTAGTGCCTGAGGAGGCCTTTAAACCTTAACACTTGCTGGATTACAATAGCCTGGGGAGGCTTTTAAACCCTTTCTTATGTTTAAATCTCGACTACTATTTCTATTTCAAGCTTTCGAACTTGAATTTGTTTTATTTTAGACATAGTGATTGTCAATCTCGGATGAGTCGTATATTGTGATCATCGAATCGAATTAGGACCTTTAGTCTTAATTTATGACGAGCGTTTAGCTTAGTGAGCATTCGGTCATGAGGACTTTGAAGAGAAATCTTTGACATTATCTCAGAAAATCTGGGGACCTGAGTCCGATTTGAAAGGTTCTGGGACCTGACGTCCAGGTCTGTAAGAACCCGAGTTTAGTTTCGTAGGATTTCGAGACCTTTGGAGTTTAGCGGATGAATATTGAGGATTTCGAGATTGTCCTGATTCTTTAGGATTTTGAGATCTTTCGGTTTTGGTAAGGGTTTTAGGACCTTGTTGAATTTTTAGGATTTTAAGACCTTGTCGATTGTTTAAGGATTTTAAGACCTTGTTGATTGTTAAGGATTTTAAGACCTTGTTGATTGTTAAGGATTTTAAGACCTTGTTGATTGTTAAGGGTTTTAAGACCTTAGTTGATGTTAAGGATTTTAAGACCTTAGTTTATGTTAAGGATTTCAAGACCTTTGGATTTATCAAGGATTTTAAGACCTTAGGTTCAGGTTTTCCGGGACCTGAATTTGTTCGAGATAGTTGAGCTTAGGTCCCGATTTAGGGAGACCTGTATTTTCTTGGAGGGTTTTAAGACCTTAGGTTCAGGTTTTTGGGGACCTGAATGTGTTCGAGATAGTGGAGCTTAGGTCCCGATTTAGAGGGACCTGAATTTTCTGGGAGGGTTTTAAGACTTTTGAGGTTTATGAAACTGAATTAGTTGTTTTATTAATATCAGATATCAGAGAATACATGATTCAGATTATTTACACAATAACTGTTTTCAGGCTATGTGTTCTTGGTGGCATATGCCCCTCTTGCTCAGGTGAGGAGATTGGTGAAAAGAGGTTGGGGCTGCACTCATGACGGAGTTGCCTACGTAGCCAGTCAAGGGATCAAGCCAAACGTAGTTCAGGGGATTTGGGTACCTAATGATAATATCTTTTGAGGTTTGTGGCGTTCCACGATCGGATTTCAGGTACCCCGGTTCGTACCTTCTGGAGTTTATAGACTCCGGGTCGTACTATGTGGATAATTCGGTAAGGTCATTCCCAGTTGGTTCCTAACTTTCCAGCTCCCGGTTCCTTAGTTCCTTCGAACACTTTTCTAAGTACCAGGTCTCCTACAGCGAACTGCCGGGGCCTTACTTTGGAATTATAGTGCCGTGCCATTGCTTGCTGGTAGTTTTGAATGCGAAGCAAAGCTTGGTCTCGTCTTTCCTCGATTAAGTCGAGGCTATCCATCAGGAGCTGGTTGTTAGCTGCGGGATTTGAGGTGCAGAGCTCCCGTCGGAGGCTACCTGCGGTTGTTTCTGCTGGGACGACAGCTTCCATCCCGTAAGCTAAGGAGAAAGGAGTTTCTTCTGTAGCTTTTCGTGGGGTGGTTCTGCAACCCATAGTACTTCGGGTAGTTTTTCTGACCAGAGCTCCTTTTGGGCTCCTAGGCGTTTCTTGAGGTTTGCTAAAATCGACTTATTAGCAGCCTCCGCTTGACCGTTACCTTGAGGTCGCCGAGGTGATGAGAATGTGAGGCGGATGTTCCATTTATCACAGAAACTTTTGAAGTCATGGGATATGAACTGTCATCCATTATCGGTTACGATTTCGTATGGGACACCATGCCTGCATACGATGTTTTTCCAAACAAATCCTTCGACCTCAAATCTGTTTATTTGTTGGAAAGCTTCAGCTTCGATCCATTTCGTGAAGTAGTCGGTCAGGACCAGGAGGTTTAGTAACTTCTTTCCTTTCCCTGAAGGTACTAATGGACCTACAATATCCATGGACCACCTCATGAATGGGTAGGGAGCTGATATGTTAGACAGCTTTTCCACTGGTTGGTGTATGATCGGTGCATGCCTTTGGCACTTGTCGCACGATGAGGAGTAGACCTCACAATCTGCGATAATAGTAGGCCAGAAGTAGCCTTGTCTTTTAATTCGGATGGCTAGAGCTCTACCTCCGGAATGGTTTCCGCAGGAACCGTCATGCATTTCCTTCATGAGTTTCATAGCTACTAGACCATGAACGCATTTTAGGTAAGGTCCGGAGACACTTCGTTTGTGGAGGGCTGACTCGATTATGCAATATCTTGCTGCTAAGGCTTTGAGTTTTCGAGCCTCCCACTTACTGGGTGGGATTTTTCCCTCAAGGATGTAATCCATGATCGGTATTCTCCAGTCTTCTCTTCCTACAACTTTGTTGTGAAGAGAGGAGGGAGGTTCCTGTTCGGGACCTGGTGTCGTGGTGCCCCCGGAGATATTCGTTGGAGTAGGTTCTAGGTTCTGAGGAATATCTCCAATTTCCTTGTTGTCCCCTGTGGTTTGTGTTGCGTTTTTAAGAGCTGCGCGGCTTCTTGTTTGCACTTTTAGGATGAGTGATTCCGAGGTTTGGATGGTGCCCCCGGGGGTATTCGTTGAGTTAGGCTCCAGGGAGTCCGGACTTCGGTGAATACCTTCACTTTGGTTATTGCCCTCTGAGCTTTTTAATGTATTCTTAGGGGTGTACTTTCTGAAGCTGCGTGTTCTAGTTCTAGGGAACCAAAATGTCGTGAAAACTTGGGTAGCTTCCGTCGGAGGGCTGTTATCCTCAATTTTTGCTTTTGATTTACTGTCTAGCTCAGCTTTGGTGGCTATGTCGATACTCGGCTTCTCGATTCCTTCCACGGGTATGATTCGTTTTACGAGAGGGTCGGATGTGGAGGCTAGCGCGGCGAGTGCGTCTGCTGAAGAGTTCTCTCCTCGTGGGATTCTCGTTAGCTCGAACTTATCAAACTGTTTTGTCAGGCCTAGGACTACTTCGAGGTATGCCCCCATTCTTTCGTCCCTTGTTTCGTATTCTCCATGAAACTGGCTAGCTACCAGCTGTGAGTCAAGTAGGCGCTCAGCTCCCGGATTCCGAGGCTTAGGGCTAGTTTTAAGCCGGCGATTAGTGCTTCATACTCGGCTTCGTTGTTGTAAGCGTTAAATCCGAGTCTGTAGGATTGTTCGATGGTTTCTCCGGCTGAGGAGGTTAGTCTTAGACCGACCCCGGAGCCTTGCTTTGACGAGGCTCCACCCACATATAGGCTCCATTTTGGAACCTCTGTTTCTTGGTCTAAGTGTTCGGATGCTAGCTCAATAACGAAATCGGCGAGGACCTGAGCTTTTGCTGCTGCTCGAGGTCTGTATTCGATGTTGTTGGGGAAAAATATCCAAGGCTAGAGTTTCCTCCAGCCTCCGAAGGGGCCTCGACTTCCGGGCCCTCGTTTGGTAAGGACCCAAGGTCCCTCCTCAACTTAGAGGACCCATTTTCACCAGGTGGCACCAGGGCCCGATCTCCATTCGGCAAGTACCCAGGGTCCAACCCCTGTATCGAGGAACCAAGGCCCAGCCCTTGCCGTGAGGACCAAGGAACCATTCCTCCGCATGAATATGGAAGTTTCCCAAATCAAGGGGAAACTAATATATTCCCGAATATTGGAGAAGCCGCCCAAGATTGACCGACTTACATCAGCTATAAAAGGGGAACCCAAACCCTAGAACAAGGGATCGACACTTTGGGGCTTAGAGATTATAGAGTTAGGCTAGAAAACTAGGGTTTATACACCCAATACGTTGTAACGCCAAACACGCTCAATAATTCATCTCTTTGCCTCAATTTCTCTTCTAAAAACACACATACAAACATAAATCTTGATTGGTCTTCCGGTGTTCCGTAGTACTAAAACGACCCTACACAAAAATATCATAACAGTTTGGCGCTAGAAGGAGGGGAGTAACTCAACTACGTGACGATGGCATCGGAAGACGAGTCCAATCAAGCCAATCTGACCCCGAAGGAGACGGAGCTTCTGAGCCGACTCGAAACCCTTCAAAGTCAAATTACCGACCTTCACAAGGCTCAGGAAACCGCACCTGCAGGTCTGGAACTCATCCAGGAAGTTCAATACCTAAAAGACCAACTTGGAGAACACTCCAAGCAACTCCAGCAAAGCGCCGAGAAGCTAGACGCCATGGAAGCGGAGAATAACGCTCTCAGACGAGAAAATCAATCCCTCAGGGCAGTAGGGAACAAACGAAAACGGTTCAGAACCAAAGTTCGACCTATGGCTTCGCTCAACACCCCGCACGACGACGAGGAAACGCCTCAGCAGCCCGGAGACGAACCCGGCGGTCAAGAAAACGTTCGAGACGTAACCTGAGAAGAAGAAGAAGACGAATCTGATACAGAGGACGAAGAATACTCACCTGATAATCCCGAGATCTCGGATCCGGCTTTAGCCGCTTACCTAGAGAAGATGGTATCCGAAAAATTCGGCACCATCCAATCCATGGTGGAAAGGCTCCCCGGAGTAGCTCCCCCCATCCGTAGAAGTGATCCAAGGTCGGACTCCGACACGCCTTTCGTGAAAGAGATTGCTTCGATCGAGATGCCTCGAAAGTTCTCTTTCCCGAGCATCAAGATGTACGAGGGAACTGGAGATCCCGACAACCACATCGCCCAGTACAAGCAACGCATGGTAGCCGTGGCTATTCCGAAAGACGCAAGGGAAGCCACCATGTGCAAGGGTTTCGGATCAACCCTAACCGGTCCTGCCCTCCAGTGGTACATCAACCTCCCCACGGGGTCCATAGCATCCTTCGCCGCCCTTAGCGACAAGTTCGTGGAACAGTTCGCTAGTAGCCGCCACCTGGAGAAGAGATCGGATGACCTCTACGAGATCCAGCAATACAGAAACGAATCCCTACGCTCCTACATAGCTCGTTTCAACCAAGAGAAGGTCTCCATACCCGAGTATAACGCCGATACAGCAATCTCAGCCTTCAAAAAGGGCCTACTCCCGGAGGGAGAGCTCTACAAGGAGCTAACCAAGTACATATGTGGAGACATGGCGGATGTACTATCCCGTGCCTGGGCCCAAGTAAGGTGGGAAGAAGACGTCGTAAGCAGGGCCAAGGTTTCCTCCAAGTACGATCAGAAATCCTCCAAACCATCGAAAGACGAGCGTGAGGAGACCATCCGATCCCGACCTTCCCGGGAATCAGAGCAGGGGCAGATACCAACATCGCCCCTTACCTCGGTCAGAAGGAATGATGGTTTCGACTTGGCCCAGCATTTCCCACCTAGCGATATCCAAACCAGAGCTCATTGGAGTCCTGAGGCAGATGGGCCCGCAAGTCAAGTGGCCACCTAAAATGAGGTCCCCTGACGCTACCCGGAACCCTAAAAGATGGTGTGGGTTCCACAACGATCACGGTCATACCACGGAGGATTGCGTAGCCTTAAGATTGGAAGTAGCTGAGCTTCTCAAGAAGGGTTACCTAAGGGAATTCCTCTCGGATAAGGCCAAGGATCTCCTTAACAGAGAGGGCCCTGCTCTCCCCAATGAAGCGGTCCCTGCGCTACCTCCACCACAAGAACGAGTGATCCACGTCATCTCCGGAGGATCAGAAGTAAGCGGGATCAGCAGCGCCGCAGCCAAACGAAGTACTCGCAAGGCTAGAAACAGTCAGGAGACCGAGACTCCCAAGCGCCCACTCTTGGGAACGGATGAAATCAGCTTTACTGCGAGGGAGCAGGAACAAGTCCTTGCTCCCCATCATGACGCCCTCGTTATCTCGCTTGTCATAGCCAACTGCCTAGTTAAACAAATATTGGTGGACAATGGCAGCTCCAGCAACATTATCTTCCACTCAGCCTATATGGATTTAGGGTTAGACCCTAAAACATTAACCAAAAAAGCAGTCCTGCTCGTGGGGTTTAGCGGAGAGGTGAAGCAAACCGAGGGAGAAGTCCTTCTCCCAGTCTACACCGAGGGAATAAATCAGACCACCAAGTTCTTGGTAGTCGACTGTCCATCGTCTTACAACGTAATACTAGGGAGGCCCTGGATCCACGACATGGGAGCCGTACCATCAACCCTCCACCAATTGGTAAAATTTCCTACCCCCTGGGGCGTGAAGGTCATTAGAAGGGATCAAGAGAATTCTAGATCCTGCTATCAAACCACCCTGAAGGGAAGGACCCAAGCTTTATTGCAATTACAGAAGCAGCCTCTCGTTCCTCACGCCGAAGAACCCGAGGTTGAAGACATGGACGAAGTCCCCCTGATAGAAGGAAACCCGGAGCGGAACCTCAAGATAGGCTCTAAGCTGCCTAAGGATCTGAGACGGAGGCTGATCGATTTCCTAAGATCTAACTCCGATTGCTTCGCATGGTCCCACGAAGACATGCCCGGAATCGACCCCAGCGTCATCATGCATCAGCTCCAAGTGAGTCCCGAGCATCCTCCTGTTAGACAAAAGAGAAGGAAGTTCGCTCCCGAAAGGGATGAAATCATTAACGAAGAGGTCAAGAACCTGCTCGACACAGGGTTCATAAGAGAAGTGCAATATCCCGACTGGCTCGCCAACGTGGTGGTTGTGAAAAAGAAAAACGGAAAATGGAGGGTCTGCATCGATTTCACGGACCTCAACAAGTCCTGCCCAAAGGATCCATTCCCCTTGCCTCATATAGACAAGCTAGTGGATGCCACCGCTGGGCACCAACTAATGAGCTTCATGGACGCCTTCTCGGGATACAACCAAATCCTGATGCATCCCGACGACCAAGAAAAGACGTCCTTTATGACTTCTAGGGGCATCTACTGCTATAAGGTCATGCCATTTGGTCTGAAGAATGCTGGATCCACTTATCAGAGGTTGGTCAACACGATGTTTGCCGATCAGATAGGCCAAACCATGGAAGTCTACATCGACGACATGCTGGTGAAATCTCTGGACTCGGAGGACCATATCTCACATCTCCAGCAAGCGTTCACCACCCTGAGGAAGTATAATATGAAACTTAACCCCTCTAAATGTTCTTTTGGAGTAAGTTCCGGGAAATTCCTGGGATACATAGTCACTCACAGGGGCATAGAAGCAAATCCGGAGCAGATAAGGGCCATCCAGGCGATTCCTCCCCCACGGAACGTCAAAGAGATTCAAAAACTCACGGGAAGAATGGCAGCCCTCAGCAGATTCATCTCCAGGCTTTCTGATAAGTCCCATGCCTTTTTCGAAACGCTAAAGAACCCTAAGTACTTTCAATGGACAGAGAAGTGCGAAACCGCATTATCCGAGCTCAAGGCCTATCTCACTACTCCACCACTCCTGTCTAAACCTCTAGAAGGGGAAACCCTACTGCTTTACCTCGCCGTGTCCGAACATGCAGTTAGCGCGGTCCTCGTAAGGGAGGAGGAAAGAAGGAAGCATCCCATATACTACGTCAGTAAATCCATGCTAGACGCAGAAACTCGCTACAGCCAGCTAGAGAAACTAGCCCTCGCCCTAGTGGTCGCGGCCCGAAAGTTACGCCCCTACTTCCAGTCCCACCAAGTCGTGGTAGTCACCTCCTTCCATATCAAAGCAGTCCTTCATAAACCCGAGGTATCAGGACGATTGGCGAAATGGGCCGTGGAATTAGGAGAATACGACGTGATTTTCAGCCCAGCCGCCGCTATCAAGTCCCAAGTCCTAGCTGATTTCGTGGCTGAGTTCTCTCCCTCTATGCTTCCAGACCCAGATCTTGAAACTACGCTCCAGGAAAAAGAAGCGGAGGAAGGTCAATGGACCCTGCACGTGGATGGCTCCAGCAATATAAGAGGCGCAGGGGTAGGACTTGTCCTGACCTCCCCTACGGGAGAATCGGCCTCAAGGGCTGTACGCTGTAACTTCAAAGCAACGAACAACGAGGCAGAATACGAAGCTTTAATAGCAGGCCTAGAACTAGCCAAGGAAATGGGAGTAAAAGACATCCAGGTTTTCAGTGATTCACAGCTCATCATCCGTCAAGCTCAAGGGGATTATCAAGCCAAGGACCCTAGCATGATCAGGTATCTATCTGTGGCCAAACGTCTCCTAGACCAATTCGTAAGCTATAAGCTTACCCAAATACCTAGGGAACAGAACTCCCAAGCCGATGCTCTAGCAAACCTGGGTTCCGCATTAGAAACCAAGGAACATATGAGTATTCCGTTGTTGGTCCTGCAATGGCCAGCAACCCAGAAAGAGGTTGAACCGGAAGAAGTGACGGTAGTAGACGAAGGAGAAACCTGGATGACCCCTATCACCGACTACCTAAGAAACGACGTCCTACACGAAAACCGAGAGGAGAGCCGGAAGATCAAGAGACAAGGGGCTAGATACTGCATTTCGGAGGGAAAACTATATAGAAGGTCCTTCTCAGGACCCTACCTGCGATGTCTATCCCCTAGAGAAGCCACACAAATATTGGAGGAACTCCATGATGGGGAATGCGGTTCACACTCCAGCGGACGGAGCCTGGTTCTCAGGGCGAGAAGGGCTGGTTATTACTGGCCTACCATGGCGAAGGACTCTCTCAAACAGGCCAAAACCTGTAGCCAATGCCAGAAGCACGCCCCAATCTCTAACTTACCACCAGAGAACCTGAAGTCCTTAAGTTCCCCATGGCCCTTTCGTAAATGGGGCATGGACATCGTGGGGAAATTCCCAATGGCGCCGGGGCAGAAGGTCTTCCTCCTAGTAATGACCGATTACTTCACGAAGTGGGTAGAAGCCAAAGCCTTGGCAAAAATCACGGACCTCCAGATCAGGAAATTCATCTGGACAAACATAATAACCCGCTTCGGAGCACCTCAGAAAATTGTCACAGACAATGGACCCCAATTCACCAGCAGCGACTTCCAGGACTTCTGTAAAGATTGGGACATCAAACTCTCATATTCAGCACCAAGGCACCCGCAGTCGAACGGACAAGCAGAGTCAACCAACAAAACGGTGGTGAACATGCTCAAGAAGCGCTTGGAAAAGGCTCAGGGGCGATGGGCAGAAGAGTTACACGGAGTCCTCTAGGCCTACCGGACAACTCCAAAGACAGCTACCCAAGAAACCCCTTTCTCACTCGTCTACGGCACCGAGTCAGCAATACCAACCGAGGTACACGTCAAGACAACAATCTCCAACATCCTAACCCCCAAGGAAAATGACGAGCTGATGTACCTAAGCCTAGACCTCCTAGACGAAAAAAGGGAAGCGGCCCGCCTAAGGAATGCGTCATACCAAATAAAGGTAGCTAAGAGTTACAACAAGAAGGTGAGATCCAGGACCTTCCAAGAAGGGGACTGGGTCCTAAGGCGAGTCTGTAACCATACAAAAGATAAATCAGCCGGAAAACTCGCCCCCGGATGGGAAGGGCCCTATCAGGTAATAGAGGTGCAAGGGGCAGGAGCCTACAAGCTGCAAGACAGCACAAGCAAGGTACAACCCAACTGCTGGAACGCCTTGAACCTCAAATTCTATCATTTCTAAAGGCAAGATCTTCGGGTCGAGCTCTATATATACTATTATATATTTAAGTATTTTGGTTTGCCTACTCCTATGTATAACGAGAACGTCCTCGGACTAGGCTTATAAAATACATTTGGTTTCGGCTAAAGGGAGTTAAGGAAACACCAATATACTTAAAGGGGCATATTAGCTGGATCAGGGACCTTCGGGACCTCAGATCTTAGCTAGCCCCCTAGCTGGTGAGGCTACTCACCATAGGTACTGACAGATATGGAAGGGGTCTGATCAGCCCTGAGCCGATGTCTGTGCGATAGGGCCCCGCGTAAAGGCCTATTGCCAAGAGTTATGCGGGGACCACGTACTAGTGCCACTCAAACCCTCGTGAAATACGCTGTAAGCTAAACGCACGCTGGGGGCATGACGTACACAGCCAAGTACTGTAATCAGATTCTGGCGGCTGATATGCAGGGAGCAAAGTGCAAATAACCGGTTAAGCACAAACAATTTAATACCTATCCAGACGTGGAAGGTAGTGTGTCTGGGTTGACAGAACCTTGCGGGGGGACCCACCCCAGACCACAATAAGTCTAAGAGTGACCTTTCTGCAGAAAGGTAGAGTGCAGCATTGAGAATTTCGAGAATGGCCTATGCCCACGGGTAGCACAGTGCGAATTCTCAATTTAGATCGAGAGTGGCTCGCCTCCGGGCAGCAGAGAGCGATCAAAAAGACTCCCCAAAAGCATAAAAGTCCAGAGACCTTCGGGTCCAAAGACCTTCGGGTCCAAAGACCTTCGGGTCCAAAGACCTTCGGATCCAAAGACCTTCGGGTCCAAAGACCTTCGGGTCCAAAGACCCTCGGGTCCGAAGAACCTCAAGGTTCCCAAGACCTAAGGGTCCAAAGAACCTCAAGGTTCCAAAGACCCTCGGGTCCAAAGAACCTCAAGGTTCCCAAGAACTAAGGGTCCAAAGAACCTCTAGGTTCTAAAGACCTAAGGGTCCAAAGAACCTCTAGGTTCTAAAAACCTAAGGGTCCAAAGAACCTTTAGGTTCCCAAGGCCTAAGGGCCCAAAGAACTTCAAGGTTCCAAAGACCTTCGGGTCCAAAGAACCTCAAGGTTCCAAAGACCTAAGGCTCCGAAGAACCTCTAGGTTCTAAAGACCTTCGGGTCCAAAGAACCTCTAGGTTCCCAAGGCCTAAGGGCCCAAAGAACTTCAAGGTTCCAAAGACCTTCGGGTCCAAAGAACCTCAAGGTTCCAAAGATCTAAGGGTCCGAAGAAACTCTAGGTTCCCAAGACCTTCGGGTCCAAAGAACCTCAAGGTTCCAAAGACCTAAGGGTCCAAAGAACCTCAAGGTTCCCAAGGCCTAAGGGCCCAAAGAACCTCAAGGTTCCAAAGGCCTAAGGGCCCAAAGAACTTCAAGGTTTCAAAGACCTAAGGGTCCAAAGAACCTCAAGGTTCCAAAGACCTTCGGGTCCAAAGAACCTCTAGGTTCCCAAGACCTTCGGGTCCAAAGAACCTCTAGGTTCCCAAGGCCTAAGGGCCCAAAGAACCTCAAAGTTCCAAAGACCTAAGGGTCCAAAGAACCTCAAGGTTCCAAAGACCTAAGGGTCCGAAGAACCTCAAGGTTCCTAAGACCTAAGGGTCCGAAGAACCTCTAGGTTCCTAAGGCCCTAGGGCCCAAATAAAGAAACTCAAAGGACCTTGACCTTGGAAACTTCCAAGTTCGAAGCAACAAGAACCTAAGGGTTCAAATCAGATCGGAACCCATCAGTTCCCGTCAACGACTCTCCGCAAAGATTGATCTCCTCCGGAAAGCCTAAAAACTACTGAGTCATCTGACCAAGTAACTGGAGATCAAAACCATAAAGCAGTGCAAGGATCAAAGAAAGGACGAAGTAAAAGCAAAAACCGGTAGATATTATTAATCCTTATTCGAAGGGGAGAAAGCTACAAAAAATCCAAAAAGCGACAACATAAAGCGAGAAAAAGCAGAAATATTCAAAGATTCGGCTCCCGGCGAGAAAAAGGGAAAACACCATGACCACCTTCACCGCTCCCCGAATTTCGGATCGGACCTCCAACAGGTCCCCATCGGCCAGATCCCCCGAACAGCTCACGCTGACCAGCACTCCTCATCGACCACTCTCTAACAAGATCCCGACGAGCATACTCTCGAGCCCTCCGCACGATAAGAGCCTGGTTGGAAATCACTTCCCGAAGCTGCCTCTGGAGGAAAAGAATCTCTTCATGTGGAGGAACACGCCGACCTAAACTGGGGAAGCGATCCCTGTCAACATCCCTCGGAGCCAAAGAAGCCACCACCGGAGGGACGGAAGGAAACGAGTTACGAGATCTCCTCCTTTGGTGCCGAGTTCTACAGTATTCCTCATACACTGACAATATCGAAGCCGTAGGGATCCCACCTGAAAAACAAAGACTCCATCAAACTACTGCTAGAACGAGAGAACCAAGTAAGAGAAATTCCATTACCCCAAATACAGCTATGACGCAGCGATATCAGATGCATCAAGAATAGAATCCAGCGAAAGCGCCTAGGAATACCTCGCGCCAACTTCACCAAAGTCTCACCAGCCTGGATAACCGGTCGGGTCACCTCTGCAAGAAGAAAAATTCAACATAATCCAGCAAACACAATACCCGTGTCCAAGGAAACAGACGCGACTTACCCACTGAACGCCAGAAACATGGATATCCAGGAACACCTTCGACCTTCATAAACACATACCTCCTGTCCCAGGAATCGCTCGAAGGGAAGCTACCTCTGAGACCTCGAGGGGGCTCATCCACCAAAGGTTCACCATCTCGGGACCATATTTGGTAAAAACCTCCCTTACTTGGCAATGGAACAAAGGAGTAGGAATACAGGACTTCAGACAACCCGAAAGGAATACTGTGGAGCTCTCCTAACACCTGGATAGCCATCAGAGTACGCCATGTAGCAGGCGTAAACTGCGAAGGGGAACATCCAAAGTATGACGCCACCTCCGCGATCAAAGAAGGAACCCCTCCTCTAAAGACGGCCTCCAAATAAGCCTCAAAAATCGCTATCTCGCCCCTTCCTCCATCAGGAGCTCGCTCGAACTCTCCCGCACACCTGATCCCCATTGTATCAGGCAAGGAGTACCTACGGCGGAGCCCCGCCAGATCACCTTCCTTGATGTCAGACCTCGGGCCATCTTCGTCTTCGCTCGAAGCATCGAAAGAACATAAACGACGAGGGTGAACAGGGGCCACGGGAACTCTTTCATCCTCGGTCCCCGAAACCACGCTAGGTGTCAGAATGGGGGAATCAAAAGGATCACCAAACAAGCAACGGGGTCTGATACGTCCGCCAACACCGGGGGTAGGGAACGACTTCATAAAGATCGGAGTGTTCGACATCTACATCGTGGGGAAATTCCCAATGGCGCCGGGGCAGAAGGTCTTCATTGTTGGGGTTAAAAACGGTTATCTCAAAATCAACGGCTAAGACTATTTGTCGTACGAAAAATCCTCCGAAGAACGCACACGAACACCCGCAAACTGAAGGAAACAAGCAGACCGCAGCCTGCCCCTAGGCGCCGGGCGCCTAGCGCCCCTGCTGCCTCTAGGCGCCGGGCGCCTAGCGCCCGTGCTGCCTCTAGGCGCCGGGCGCCTAGCGCTCGTGCTGCCTCTAGGCGCCGGGCGCCTAGCGCCCGTGCTGCCTCTAGGCGCCGGGCGCCTAGCGCCCGTGCTGCCTCTAGGCGCCGGGCGCCTAGCGCCCGAAGCTGCCTCTAGGCGCCGGGCGCCTAGCGCCCGTGCTGCCTCTAGGCCCCGGGCGCCTAGCGCTCGTGCTGCCTCTAGGCGCCGGGCGCCTAGCGCCCGTGCTGCCTCTAGGCGCCGGGCGCCTAGCGCCCGTGCTGCCTCTAGGCGCCGGGCGCCTAGCGCCCAAAGCCGCCTCTAGGCGCCGGGCGCCTAGCGCCCGTGCTGCCTCTAGGCGCCGGGCACCTAGCGCCCGTGCTGCCTCTAGGCGCCGGGCGCCTAGCGCCCGTGCTGCCTCTAGGCGCCGGGCGCCTAGCGCCCGTGCTGCCTTTAGGCGCCGGGCGCCTAGCGCCCGTGCTGCCTCGGGTCCTCGAGCGACAATCTTCTGTGCACGAGTTCTAGGCCCCGACCGTCAGTAATCTGCGCCTTGAATCCTTCCCAAGTCCTCGCGGAATAAATCATTGAGATTCCGCATACAAAACTCCCGTTCTTACTCTGAATTAAAAACCGTCGGAAACACTTCGGAAACTTGAAGATATCAACGGAAAAGAAGATCTTAAATCATTCATACGAAACGATGATGGTTATCTAAGACACCACGCATCTCAACTCTACAAAGGATTGAAGATCTTCCGAAGAAATCGTAGAAAACTGCGGAAGTCCTCGAAACGGCCCGAAAGGGGCCAAACGCGATCGGACAACCCATTTACGATTATCTAGGATAGGCACGGCGATTTACGCAACAAGATAAATCCTAAGTTTCCGGGAGGATAAATGTCAAGTTTCCCGAAGATAAACATGAAGGTCGACGAAAATGGAAAAAGCCCGCCTTGCGGCCCAGAAGGACGATAGACCGTCATAGGAAGGAGTATATAAAGGAGCTTAGGGAGACAAAGGAGGAGAGAGCGAAAATCAGCGAGAGAGAGACCAGATCCGAAATCTAGGGTTTTAGAGAATTCCTGCTAGCTTAGGGAACTTAGGACTTAGGAGGCTAGACTAGCGGAGCAAGACTTAGAACGTCTTGTCTCCTATTTTTCCGTTGTTTCCTCTTCACCGTATCTCTACTTCCTGTTTTTCGGAAGAATATTGTATTCAACTTATCATCTGTTTAATAAACGCCTTAGCGCAACTTTTCCGCATTATTATCTTGTTCTATCAATTTCGTTTGGTTGTCGCAGAGAATCCGAGCCTTCAGGGAAAACTAGGTTTACTTAGTTTTCCTCCGATAAAACTTAATTAAAATCGACAGTGCGAATTTTGGTTCCCACATTCATCCTAGTAATGACCGATTACTTCACGAAGTGGGTAGAAGCAAAAGCCTTGGCAAAAATCACGGACCTCCAGATCAGGAAATTCATCTGGACGAACATGCTTCGGAGCACCTCAAGAAATTGTCACAGACAATGGACCCCAATTTACTAGCAACGACTTCCATGACTTCTGCAAAGATTGGGATATCAAACTCTCATATTCAGCACCAAGGCACCCACAATCAAACGGACAAGCAGAGTCAACCAACAAAACGGTGGTGAACATGCTCAAGAAGCGCTTGGAAAAGGCTCACGGGCGATGGGCAGAAGAGCTGCATGGAGTCCTTTGGGCCTACCGGACGACTCCAAAGACAGCTACCCAAGAAACCCCTTTCTCACTCGTCTACGGCACCGAGTCAGCAATACCAACCGAGGTACATGTCAAGACCACAATCTCCAACATCCTAACCCCCAAGGAAAATGACGAGCTAATGTACCTAAGCCTAGACCTCCTAGACGAAAAAAGGGAAGCAGCCCGCCTGAGGAACGCGTCGTACCAAATAAAGGTAGCCAAGAGTTACAACAAGAAGGTGAGATCCAGAACCTTCCAAGAAGGGGACTGGGTCCTAAGGCGAGTCTGTAACCACACAAAAGACAAATCAGCCGGAAAACTCGCCCCCGGATGGGAGGGGCCCTATCAGGTAATAGGGGTGCAAGGGGCAGGAGCCTATAAGCTGCAAGACAGCACAGACAAGGTACATCCCAACTGCTGGAACGCCTTGCACCTCAAATTATATCATTTCTAAAGGCAAGATCTTCGGGTCGAGCTCTATATATACTATTATATATTTAAGTATTTTGGTTTTCCTACTCCTATGTATAACGAGAACGTCCTCGGACTAGGCTTATAAAATACATTTGGTTTTGACTAAAGGGAGTTAAGGAAACACCAATATACTTAAAGGGGCATATTATCTGGATCAGGGACCTTCGGGACCTCAGATCTTAGCTAGCCCCCTAGCTGGTGAGGCTACTCACCATAGGTGCAGACAGATATGGAAGGGGTCTGATCAGCCCTGAGCCGATGTCTGTGCGATAGGGCCCCGCGTAAAGGCCTATAGCCGAGAGTTATGCGGGGACCACGTACTAGTGCCATTCAAACCCTCGTGAAATACGCTGTAAGCTAAATGCACGCTGGGGGCATGACGTACACAGCCAAGTACTGTAATAAGATTCTGGCGGCTGATATGCAGGGAGCAAAGTGCAAATAACCGGTTAAGCACAAACAATTTAATACCTATCCAGACGTGGAAGGTAGTGTGTCTGGGTTGACAGAACCTTGCGGGGGGACCCACCCCAGACCACAATAAGTATGAGAGTGACCTTTCTGCAGAAAGGTAGAGTGCAGCATTGAGATTTTCGAGAATGGCCTATGCCCACGGGTAGCACAGTGCGATTTCTCAATTTAGATCGAGAGTGGCTCGCCTCCGGGCAGCAGAGAGCGATCAAAAAGACTCCCCAAAAGAATAAAAGTCCAGAGACCTTCGGGTCCAAAGACCTTCGGGTCCATAGACCTTCGGGTCCAGAGACCTAAGGGTCCAAAGACCTTCGGGTCCAGAGACCTTCGGGTCCAAAGACCTTCGGGTCCAGAGACCTTCGGGCCAGAGACCTTTGGGTCCAGAGACCTTCGGGTCTAAAGACCTTCGGGTCCAAAGACCTTCGGGTCCATAGACCTTCGGGTCCAAAGACCTTAAGGGTCCATAGACCCAAGGGTCCAAAGAACCTCAAGGTTTCAAAGACCTAAGGTTCCATAGACCCAAGGGTCCAAAGAACCTCAAGGTTCCATAGATCCAAGGGTCCAAAGAACCTCAAGGTTCCCAAGACCTAAGGGTCTAAAGAACCTCAAGGTTCCCAAGACCTAAGGGTCCAATGAACCTCAAGGTTCCCAAGACCCAAGGGTCCGAAGAACTTCAAGTTTCCCAATACCTAAGGGTCTAAAGAACCTCAAGGTTCCCTAGACCTAAGGGTCCGAAGAACCTCAAGGTTCCTAAGACCTAAGGGTCCAGAGAGCCTAAAGGCTCTTACTCCTTCAAGATTTAATGGGTAAGGTCTCCCATGTTCAAAGTAAGGCCTCAGGGCCCAGGTAAGGAATCCAAGGGATCCAGATCCTAAGGGCTTCCGAGCTCGAGGGATCAAGAACCCAAGGGTTCAAGTCAGATCGGAACTCACTAAGTTCCCGAAAACGATCTCACATCCTTAAAAACTCATGTTTTATAAACATGATTACAAGATCTAGTGCTTTGGCATTTTCGAGTCTTCAACCTAATCGCTAACAGGACTCGGGTCCTAGACTGTGGCTCCTCATAAGGGTTATGGTCGGCCTTCGGCCCATAACCCCAAACCAACAACCAAGCAAAACCTCGAATAACATCTACAGATACACAAAGAAAATAGATAAAGACCACGAAGGGCCATAAGTCTTAAATAAAAGACCGCGAAGGGCCATAAGTCTTAAAACAAAAAGGCACGAAGGCCCAAGTCTGGAAACAAAGCCCCGAAGGGCGGAAATACGACAACAGCCCATCGGGCTCAAGAGTTCAACAAAAAACAAGAGAAGAGATTTTAAGCCTCAGGGGCATCAGCTGCGTCACCCACGGGAGCAGGAGGATCCACCTCGGCAGTTTCCTTCACTGGGATAAGTGGCTCATCATCATACGAAGGAGGAGGCAACCCACGAAGCTTAGCCTCAGACTCCTTCACCATCTTGTAGCGCTCAAACTCCACCACGAAGTCCCACTCATCGGTCTGCCCCTTCAGATAGTCCCTCATCACTTCCCAACGAGCAGTCATCTTGGCTCCATTCACGGCCAGCGTCTTCTCATCCTCGAAGAGAGTCTTCTCATTCTTCAGTTCCTCCAGCTCTCCCCTCACCGCATCCAGCTTAGACGTCAGCACGACATGCTCAGTAGCAGCATTCTCCTCCAGCTCCTGCGATTTCTTCAACCTAAGCTGAAGAGACTTAAGCTCTTTCCCCTGCGCCAAGCCTTTATCTTTCTCCTCACGAAGCTGAGCCTTCAGAACCTCGATTTCCTTAGAAGTGTCTTCGTTCACCATGTCCTTAAGATGATGAACCTGAGACATAACCTGCAACGAGCACAATACCACAATCATTATAGTGCACTACGAAGCCAAAACAGTAATAAAATACGTCGACATACCTGAAGGAGGTCAAACTGGATAGAGCTGATGGCTTTAGGAAGATCATCGGCAGGAAGATTGCACACGCTTCGCGGGAAGACCCTAGCAGAGAGATCATCCAACACCGGCTTCAGGTCAACACCGGAAATCGTAGGGGTCGAAGAACGAGTCCTCCTCTTGGAAACGGCAGGAGCTGGAGTACTAGACCCTTTGCGCTTCAGACTTCCTGTAATCTGAACGTCGTCATCCCCTGAAACGACAACTTCTAAAGGAGCCTTCTTAACGGAAAGATTTTCCCAAGCCTTCTTAAAAGCATCCATAGAGCCATCTCCTGAAGGTCCAGACATATTTTCTGCAAAGAAAATTCGCAAAATCAACAACTGACAGCAAAGACAAAAAAAAACACTATGGATCTCTCGACTCAGAAGATAGGTGACTTGACGACGTTCAGCTGGCAGATCAAACACTCGTTCAGCTACCTTCTTTCCTTCCGGCACCGCTGGAACAGATACACCTGCAACGGCAAAACAAACAAGTGAATATCAGGATTAAGCCCAAAGCATATAACTATTTAATCTACCCGCTACGTGCCAAACCGAGGGATAGCCTGGAAGAAGCGCAAAGGCGAACCTCTCCTCCCATTTACCACTAAAAACAGGATGGCTCTTCCTTGCTTTCTTCTCAATCTCCTGAACCAACGCTTTCTTGCCACGAGGACGGAGATAATATTTCCCCTCTGATCCAGGCAGGGTCGAGATGGAGTACGAGTAGAGAACTTCGTTTAGACCCAACATCAGACCCTCCAGATCACCTAGATTCTGGATGGCTATCAAAGTTCTCCAGGCTGGAGGAGTCAGCTGACCCGGGGAGATGTCAAAAAACTCCGACAATTTCGCGATCAATGAAGGGACTCGATCACGAAAACCCGACTCGAAGTACGCCTCGTAGATCGGGGCCTCATCAACTCCGAAGTCAGAGATCCTATCCGTTGGATCAGGGACACGAATGATTAGGTCCCGAGGAAGATCATACTTCCTTCTCCACCCCGCTACGTCCTCCTCCTTAATCGACGAAAACGGACCCAACGATGAAGATCTACCAACTCGACCCCCGGTGACGGCATCCCCGACTTCAACAATATGGGATCCCGTCGTCTCGGCCACAGGAGATTGAGAAGAGGAAGTCCTAGACCTAGCTACGGGAGAGGTTTCTAGGGCCTTGCTAGGGGACTCAGTCGACATTTTTAATAAGAAAAGGAGGAAGAAAGACGGCTACCTGTGAAAAATAGGAAGAATCTCCGGAAGAGGAAGCCGCCGAGAAGAAAGCTCTAGAGAAGGCAAAGATGAAATGGAGAAGAAGCTTGGTTCCGATCAAAGAAAAAGGAAAAAAACCCTAGTTGGAAGTCCACGCGCCTCGATCATCTCGCCACGCGCACGAATGAGCACCAAACGGAGAAGCTGAAACGATAATGGGCCTCTCCTAGAAAGCCCATCTCGCTCTCAATCATTTCTGCCAAAAGGCCTGAAGGCTCGACATCTTCAAAGCAAACCGCCTCCTTCAAATCCACGAACGATAGGCCCAAAATGATTCCACGTTCCGTCTAGACTCCAAATCCTTCTCCTGCTGGAAGAAATGGCACCAAGACTCAAGACTACATATTATCCCTTGATCCCTTCGAAGCAATCAAGGAATAAGGGGCAAACTGTTGGGGATAAATATCCAAGGCTAGAGGTTTCTCCAGCCTCCGAAGGGGCCTCGATTTCCGGGCCCTCGTTTGGAAAGGACCCAGGGTCCCTCCTCGACTTAAAGAACCCATCTCCACCAGGTGGCACCATGGTCCGATCTCCATTTAATAAATATCCAGGGTCTAGTCCCTGTATCGAGGAACCAAGGTCCAACCCTTGCCGTAAGGACCAAGGAACCAATCCTCCGCATGAATATGGAAGTTTTCCAAATCGAGGGGAAAGTAATATATTCATGAATATTACGGAAGCCGCCCAAGATTGACCGACTTACATCAACTATAAAAGGGGAACCCAAACCCTAGAACAAGGGATCGACACTTTGGGGCTTAGAGATTAGAGAGTTAGGCGATAGGACTAGGGTTTATACACCTAAGATGTTGTAATCCCAAAATCACTCAATAATACATCTCTTTGCCTCAGTTTATCTTCTCTAAACACATACAAATACACGAAATCTATTAGTCTTCCAGTGTTCCGTAGTACTAAAACGACCCTACACAAAAATATCATAACAAATGCTATAATATAAATTAATATATTTAAAATAAAGTAATTAATATTAATTAATCAATTAAATTAATTAATTAAATAAGTATTTAAAATTGAAAATTAATTGTTAATTAAAAATAAATTTTATTTATTAATGAAAACTAGATTACAAATAAATATAAAACTAAACGATGATGAGAAAATCAAATAAACCAGAATACATTATAGTATTAAACCAAAAACTAATTGAAACAGATTAACCAAAACCTAATTAAACCAAAACCTAATCCTAATCCTAATCATAATCTCGCGTCTCTGTCTTCTCTCCTTCTCCGCCTTTCTCTTCTTCTTCTTCTTGCTCGGCTTCCAATGAGTTATGAACAGCCACATGTAACTTCACCGTTGTCTCTGAACCAACTCCATCAAGCTTCTCATGTCGCCTCTTCCATCTCCTCTCCTCTATCTTACTCGACTACAGCTCCATATAATGTCCAGCCGCTAACTATAGGTCAAAAAAACAAATTTGCTCAGTTCAATTAGCAAACCCAGATAAAAAAATTGCAGTAAGCATAGGTATACATAGCTTCGAAACTCTCCAAGTCTCTGACTTTTTAATTTACAAAGATTCACACCGGTGTTACCAATATGTGAGTTTGTCATTAGCACAGAAAAATAAGAAAATAAGAAAAATAAAAACAATAAGACAACCGGTTACCATCGCCTCTTCCTCTGTCTTCTTTCAGTATCAAGCTCTCCATGAAGCTACCACAAAAGAAAAATAAGAAACATAAGGCATTCATTTGAGAACGCAGAATAATCCAACGTGATAAAGTCTGAGATTTTAAACAACAACTCAACCGCTTCAAACGTTTACAAGGTATGTAGGACACGAAATCGAGGCTTCGAACTCAACCGCTTCAGAGTTGACACAGATCTGGTTCTCTGCGTGAGTAAAGCGAGTCTCGAGACCAGAGATCTGTGAGTAACACTTCGAATCAGTAGAAGAGCTCGGGACTGAGAGGAGATTGACAGAGATATCTGTAGAGAGATGCAGAAAAGATTACAGTTCTTTTGGACCTGAGATGAGATGCGAAACGATGAGATGTCGAGAGAAAAAAAGGAGGCAACTCCTCCAGAGCCCCTAAATGTCAAAAGTCAATCTCCCAAGGACCGCATATAAAACAGAATGAAAAACGAATTATTTTTAATACGTTTAATTAGGAAAGACAAAAAGCCCTGTTGAAGTTGTAGATATTACGTATTGTACCTGGGTTTTATCCACCCGTTTCAATTCGACCCGCTTCTGATTGGAAATCATATAAACCGAAATTATTAAACCTTTCCAACAACTCGAACCACTCAAACCACTCTAACTATTTTCTCAAATCAGACCAGCTCGACCAGATATATCGGTTTGACTTAAACAAAACCCTAGTTCCCAAATCGAAAATCAGTCAAACAGCTCTCAGTTCAAACTCAGCTCGATTTGTCTCAAATTTTCTCAGTTCTCTCCTCCTCTCAACTTATCTAGCGACGACGAAACACTCCTAGAAAATCAGAATGGTGGGAACTCGAAGGGGTAAGAGGAAGAAGGAAAATCCACCGGAGGCAGAGAAGAACGAAACAAAGATCGGGAAGAAAGTAAAGTTTTTTATGTCGGCTTTATCTACGACAGTGGAGGCTCCGACGACAGAAACAATTGAGGCTCGTCCCGTCGCTCTGGTGAATCAGAGTACAGAATTGGAAGACGATGAAGCTGATGACGGAGAAGAGAAGTCTACTCCCTCTGATGAAGACAATGAAGCTGAGGACGGAGAAGAAAATTCAGGTGGCTCCGATGAAAACGACGAAATAGAAGAAAATGCTGCTGCCTCCAATGAAAACGACGAACCAACAGAAAATTCAGCTCCCTCCGATGAAAACGACCAAAGAGGAGGAAATTCAGATGCTTCTGATGAAGACGACGAAGGAGAAGAATCAGAAGAAGGAGGAGGAGGAGGAGGAGAGAAAGTAGTAGGTAACTCTACCGGTGAAGGTGATGTTGCTGATAACTCCACTGGTGAAGGTAATGGTGATGTTGGTGTGGAAGAAGTAAGAGAAGAGATTGAGAACGTTGAGGACAAAAGGCCAAAAGAAAAGGTATCAAATTTGGATGAACTAATATATTTTGATGATTTATGATCTATTAACAATTAGGTAGAACTATGGAATAGTCAATAACACTTTTGTTAATACTAGTAAAACATTGGACAAGTAAATGATACTTGAAAAGAACACAGTTGGAACTTTGAAGTAGTAGTGCTATAACTTGATTAAGATTTACTATAACTTGCAGGAATCTGATGGAACTGAGGAAACCGAGGCTATCAAACCAACGAAAATGTTCTTTAAGCCATCTGAGTACAAGAAACAGATAAAGCTAGGGACAAGGTGTTTGATAGTAGACGCAATTAAGACACTTACGGATCTGAAACCGAAGCTGTCTAACGCGGAGTGGAGCTGGTTTGCGGATCATCCTCAGTTCAAACACATTTTCCACATGAAAATGGGAAAGAACCACAGGGTTCAGGGAATGTGGATGTTGTTGTTGCGGACTGCTGAGAGCAATCAGAAGAGAGAAGTGTGGTTCGTTGTCAATGGCATTCCCATCCGTTATGGGCTGAGGGAACACGCTTTGATATCAGGGTTAAACTGTCGCAACTATCCTCTTGGTTACAAGGAGTTTGGTGGAAAAAGTTTATGGATCGACATTTCAAGAAAGGAGAATTTAGAAGGTTGGAGGATGTGAAAGCCAAGCTGGAGAAAATGGGACCCCATAGAGACAGACTGAAGATGACATTGTTATTCTTCTTAGCTAGTGTTATTTGCGCGCAAACAAAGGTTGGCAACGGGGCAAATGATGTCTCGGATTTTTTCCAGAGAGCCGTGGATGATCTTGACTTCTGCCAGACTTTTCCATGGGGGAGATACTTCTATGATTACATGTTGAAGGAGATCTCTCACACAATGAAACATTTTGGAGGGGTTGTGAAAGAGAATACGTTGTGGCCTCTTCCAGGTTTCTGTGTCCCACTAGAGGTATGTGAAATCCCTTTAATGACATGATAACAATTATGATGGCATTACATAATGTGGTGTTGTGATGTTTTACAGCTTCTTGCATTCGAGGCAATTCCTAAGCTGGGAAGGAAGTTCAGAGATCCTGTTCCCGGATTTGATAACTATTATCCGAGGATGTGCAAGACATCATTCAAACCAAATGGAATGTCAGGAGTATCACTTTCTGAGATAAATAAGGAAACTGGATGAGGAAACCGTAAGTTCTTACATATTTGAGTTAAAACTAAGGTAGGACTAGGGTAGAACTAAGGTAGGACTAGGGTAGAACTAAGGTAGGCCTATGGTAGGAGTAGGGTGGAATAAAGGTAGAACTAAGTTTGTACATTTATTCTATTGACAGGATATTGAAAGTATCATTACCATCAAAAGTCCACAAGAAAGTACTCTCTTGGATGACATTATGGAAGATGAAGATGATGTTGATGAGTGTGATATAGCTGTGGACAGTTGGGATAAGTGTTTGGATGAAGGTTTAACTGTCTTTTTTAAAGACATGTACGATGAAGATGTTGCCGCGGGAAAAAAAGAGGCAGAAGAGATAGAAGTTACTGCAGCGGCTAGAGCACAGATAGTTGGGCAAACGAGTCAACCAGAAGATGTTATTAAGATGCTGAAAACAATGATGAAACTGCTCAAGAAAGTTGACAAAAAGGTTGACGACTTGGATGAGAGATTGGCCTCGGTGGAGGAGTTTGTGAAGGACGTAGAGAAAGAGAAAAACGTAGAGAAACAGAAACAAAGAAAGAAGTGAATAACTCTATGTGTTGTTTTTTTTTGTTTTATCTGGTAGACAAACTCTTTGTATTCGGTTGTTTATTTTTGTTTGTAACTAATACTTATCGGATATTTTGAAACTAGGTTTGTGATGTTATTTTCTGAATTTGGTCAAAAGTAGTCAAGTAGGTGAACACAACTAGAGACTAGAAGAGAAATAAATGAAACACAAGTTCTTAACAACTAAGGTTTTTAACATAACATAGTGATGAAGACACACATAAAAACATAAACAAGTCTTAACAAACAAAGACTTGTAACTAGCCGAATAACATGAGTGAATATAATAAGATAGAGACATAAGTTCAGAACACATAACATACAAGTCTTAACAAGCGAGCCAAGACATGTAATAGCCGAATGGAGATAAAAAGATAGTTTTTAAACACAGAAGACCACGCTCTCACATGCTTATAGAACACAGACTCTCATGGACGGGTATAGGCATCAGAGGAGTTGCCTCCTTTAATAAGCCACTTGAGCTCTGCAATCTCTTTAGCCATATTATCCACCTCCCTCCTTAAGTGCTTAACTTCTTCCTCAACACCGAAAACCCATGGATGACGAAAATGCATCCCATCGTCCTGCACACATACTTTCACTTAGTATTATAACTAAATATAACTAAGTATAACTTCGTCTGCCTGAGTCTTATAACTAAATATAACTAAGTATAACTTCGTCTGCCTGAGTATAACTAAATATAACCAAGTATAATTTCATTTGATTCAGTATTACACAGTTTCTATTACGCAGTATCACCTAGTATAACACAGTTAAACTAAGTATTATTAAGACAAAGATAATCGACAATTACCACGTATTTCTTGCAGGTGAAGTACCTACTCCCTGGCAAGGTATCGAAATCTGATGGATACTTCGGATTTGGAGAAACATCTTGCATGATTTCACCACCACATGGACAATAGGTTGGAATCCCATTTTGGGCATCGCAAATGTACCCTAGCATGTCGTAGTGTTTCTTCAGCCATTTCATCTCCTTCATCTCTTCATACGGATGAGTCATGGCGAGTAAAGGGGAGAGAGTTGAATCGTGGATGTAGAATATAGAAAGATAATGGATGTGAGAAGTAGGAGGTGGAGGAGTGGATAATTATAGACGAGAAGAGAGAAGAGATAAGAGAGAAGCGAGAGAGAGGAAGAGAATAGGTTAGAGAGAGAGAGTGCTTCGGGAAGTGACTAGACAGAGAGAGTCACGAGACGAAGACCAGAAAAGAGCAGAAAAGAATGCAGAGGGGAATCTACTTTTTGACTGAAATAATTGAAAAATTTGGGTATTTTCAGTTAAGCGCCAAAATTATTTTTATTTTCCCTCCAAAATATTTTTTCATAGTAATACCTCAGTTAAATCCGTCGCGGGCAATTCTACTAAGAAGTCTGCGAGCACCTGCGATTTCGTGCAGGTCTTCGGACGATATTCAATATCGTACTCGCTTAGTTCGATTGCCCATATCGCGAGTCTACCAGACTGGCTTGGACTGTGTAGAATCGTTCGCAACGGGAAAGTGGTAAGTACCACGATGGTATGATATTGGAAATATGGCCTAAGCTTTCTCGCCGAGGTTATGACAGCGAGTGCCAATTTTTCCATTAGCGGATACCGAGTTTCGGCATCTAGTAATGTTTTACTAATGTAGAAGACCGGTTTCTGCTCTTCGAATTCTTCTTTAATTAGGACGCCACTGACTGCTGATGCGGATACTGCGATGTAGAGGAACAAGGGCTCTCCGACTACGGGTTTTGCGAGGATAGGAGGGGTGGCCAGATACCGCTTCAGCTGTTGGAAAGCTTTCTCGCAATCTTCTGACCACTCGAACTTTTTGTTCCCCTTCAAGGTTTCGTAGAATGGGAGACAGTTATCCGTGGAGCGCGAGATGAATCGGTTTAAGGCTGCGACTCGTCCGGTCAGCCTTTGAACTTCCCGCTTGGTTCTCGAGGAGGCCATTTCTATCAGTGCGTTGATTTGTTTCGGATTGGCCTCTATTCCGCGGAATGTTACGAGGTACCCGAGAAATTCGCCCGACGCCACAGTGAATCTGCATTTAGCTGGATTGAGTTTCATGTTGTGTTGGTTCAATCTCTCAAAGCATTCCTCTAGATGGACTACGTGGTCGCGTTCGTCGAGAGATTTTACCAACATATCGTCGATATACACCTCCATGGTTTTTCCGAGTTGCTCGGCAAACATTCGATTGACGAGACCCTGATATGTGGCTCCGGCGTTCTTAAGGCCGAAAGGCATTACTTTGTAGTAATTAATGCTGTCTTCTTGCGATCTTCGGGATTCATCATGATCTGATTGTATCCGGAGAACGCATCCATGAACGATAGAAGTTTGTTTCCTGCGGTTGCCTCGACTAGACGGTCGATGTGCGGGAGCGGAAAACAATCCTTCGGGCATGCTTTGTTGAGGTCAGTAAAGTCGACGCACACTCGCCATTTCCCGTTCTTCTTCTTGACGACGACGGGATTGGCGAGCCAGTCGGGATATCTTACTTCCGTTATTGATCAACCTTTTGAGGAGTCTTTTGACTTCCTCATTAACCGCGGTCGCCCGTTCGGGGCCTAGCTTTCGCCTCTTTTGTTTTACGGGTTTATGAGTTGGATCGATGTTGAGTTCGTGACATGTTATGTTGATGTCGATTCCCGGCATATCTTCCGCAGCCCAAGCGAACGTGTTAAGGTTCTTCGTGAGACATGCGATGAGTTCTGCTTTTAAAGGATCGCGAAGATTGGCTCCAATCTCCACGCACCGCTCTGGGTTAGTCTCGTCGAGGTAGACCGAAATTACTCGTTCGCAAGTGGGCTCACGTTTCCCTTCCAGGGCTTCAGCTCTTTGCGACTGCCAGAAGATTTCTGGAGGGTCCTGCGACGCTGGTTCGTGGGTTGCTTGCTTTTTTGAGTTAGTTTCGGGCTCGGAGTTTTTTCGTTTTAACCCAGCGACCAAGCAGACTTGCGGCGCTTTACGATCTCCTTGTATTGTTTCGACTCTGAGGAGGGTTGGAAATTTGAGGCATAGGTGGAAAATCGAGGGAATTGCTCGCATGGAGTTTAACCACGGAGTCCCGACGATCACGTTATATGCTGCTGGGCCGTCGACTACCAAAAATTCCACCATCTTCGTGACGCTCCTGGCTCTGACCGAGAGATCGACTGAGCCGAGGGTCATTGTGATGTTTCCTGAGAGTCCGATTATTGGATTGGGATCGTCCGTGATAGCGCTCAGGTCGAGTCCCATCTTCTCGAGAGTGTTTTTATATATAATATTTGTCGAGCATCCGGTGTCGACCAATATTCTTGCTACGTCGATGTCCTGGATCGTTAGTCTGATAACGAGGAGTTTGTCGTGAGGTTTGGCTTGACCAGCCGTTGCTCTGTCCCCGAATGACACGATGTTGCGGACAGGTGATGTGGCCATGCTGTCGTTATCAATCTTAGGTTTTTGAGTAAGAGAATCTGACCCCCCCTCCTTCTAGCTCCAAACTGTGGGAACCAAAATTCGCACTGTCGATTTTAGTTAAATAAATCGGAGGAAAACTAAGTAAACCTAGTTTTCCCTGAAGGCTCGGATTCTCTGCGACAACCAAACGGATTTGATAGAACAAACAATGTAGCGGAAAATTGCACTAAGGCGTTTTATTAAATAGATAATAAGTTAAATACAATATTCTTCCGAAAACGGGAAGTAGAGATACGCTGAAGAGGAAACGACGGAAATATAGGAGACAGAACGTTCTAAGTCTTGCTCCGCTAGTCTAACCTCCTAAGTCCTAAGTTCCCTAAGATAGCAGGAATTCCCTATAACCCTAGATTTCGGATTTGGTCTCTCTCTCTCAATGATTTTCGCTCTGCCCTTTCTCCTCTCCCAAAGCTCCTTTATATACTCTTTCTTAAGACGGTCTATTCTCCTTCTGGGCCGCAGAGCGGGCTTTTTTCCATTTTCGTCGGTCTTCATGTTTATCAGGAAACTTGACATTTATCTTCGGGAAACTCGACATTTATCCTTCCGGAGATTTAGCATTTATCTTGTCGCGTAAAGATAAACATAAATCGTCGTATCTATCTTAGATAATCGTAGGTGGACTGTCCGATCGCGTTTGGTCCCTTTCGGGCCATCTCCAGGACTTCCGATGTTTCCTATAATTTCTTCGGAAGATCTTCAATCCTTCGTAAAATTGAGATGTGTGGTGTCTTAGATAACCATCATCGTTTCGTATGAACAATTTAAGATATTCCTTTCCGTTGACATCTTACGAGTTTCCGAAGTATTTCCGACGGTTTTAGTTCGGAGTAAGAACGGGAGTTTCGTACGCGGAATCTCAATGGTTCGTTCCACGAGGACTCGGGAAAGACTCAAAGTACAGACTTCTGACGGCTGGGGCCTGGGACTTGTGCACGGAAGATTGTCGCCCGAAGACCCGAGCCAGCACGGGGGCTAGCCGCCTGGCGCCTACGGCCAGCACGGGGGCTAGCCGCCCGGCGCCTACGGCCAGCACGGGCGCTAGCCGCCCGGCGCTTAAGGCCAGCACGGGGGCTAGCCGCCCGGCGGCTACGACCAGCACGGGCGCTAGCCGCCCGGCGCCTACGGCTAGCACGGGGGCTATCCGCCCGGCGGCTACGGCCAGCACGAGCGCTAGCTGCCCGGCGCCTACGGCCAGCACGGGCGCTAGCCGCCCGGCGCTTAAGGCCAGCACGGGGGCTAGCCGCCCGGCGGCTACGACCAGCCAGGCGCTAGCCGCCCGGCGCCTACGGCCAGCACGGGGGCTAGCCGCCCGGCGCCTACGGCCAGCACGGGGGCTAGCCGCCCGGCGCCTACGGCCAGCACGGGGGCTAGCCGCCCGGCGCCTACGGCCAGCACGGGGGCTAGACGCCCGGCGGCTACGGCCAGCACGGGCGCTAGCATCTTGGCGCCTACGGCCAGCACAGGGGCTAGCCGCCCGGCGGCTACGGCCAGCACGGGCGCTAGCCGCCCGGCTCCTACGGCCAGCACGGGCGCTAGCCGCCCGGCGCCTACGGCCAGCACGGGGGCTAGACGCCCGGCGGCTACGGCCAGCACAAGCGCTAGCCGCCCGACGCCTACGGCCAGCACGGGGGCTAGCCGCCCGACGTCTACGGCCAGCACGGGGGCTAGCCGCCCGGCGCCTACGGCCAGCACGGGGGCTAGCCGCCCGGCGCCTACGGCCAGCACGGGGACTAGACGCCCGGCGGCTACGGCCAGCACGGGCGCTAGCATCCTGGCGCCTACGGCCAGCACGGGGGCTAGCCGCCCGGCGGCTACGGCCAACACGGGCGCTAGCCGCCCGGCGCCTACGGCCAGCACGGGGGCTAGCCACCCGGCGGCTACGGCCGGCACGGGCGCTAGCCGCCCGGCGCCTACCGCCAGCACGGGGGCTAGCCGCCCGGCGGCTATGGCCAGCACGGGCGCTAGCCGCCCGGCGCCTACGGCCAGCACGGGGGCTAGACGCCCGGCGGCTACGGTCAGCACGGGGGCTAGCTGCCCGGCGGCTACGGCCATGGTCGCGGTCGGCTGCTCGGTTCCTTCGGTTTGCGGGTGTTCGTGTGCGTTTTTCGGAGGATTTTTCGTATGAAAAATAGACTTAGCCGTTGATTTCGAGATAACCGTTTTTCACCCCAACAAAGTTCTAGTTATACCAGTTGAATCAGAGTACCGACTTGTCTATTTTACCAAGTTCTACCTACTCTACATCAGTTTTACTTGTTAACCTAGTTATAAATACAAATGCTTAAACAAGAGAGGCATCTCTCCAAGGGAACCTACTACAATGAGTTCAGTTCAACCAACCCCATACATTCAATTTTATATACATCCCAGAATCAATTGGAGCAAATGGCACTGGAGAGCTCGCGGGGATAGAAAAACTAACCTGCATTACAACGTTGAGGTCCCACGGCGTCGCCGGAGTAGAGCCTCTCCGGAGTACCTATCGACTTCAACAACTGAGGAGAGAGCTCGAGGCCTCAGAGAACTCGCTGGGAAACAACCAGAAGAACAAGACAGATAAGAGTGAGCTCGAGTTCAGAGGAGAGACAGTGCGCTCGAGTTCAGAGGAGAGACATTGAGCTCGAGTTCAGAGGGGAGAAGCTCGAGTTCAGAGGAGAGAGAGTGAGCTCGACTTGAGGACGAGACAGAGAGTGAGTGAGTTCTAGCTAGCTGAGGTCGTCGATGTCGATTGTCGATTTGCTTTTTTAATTTCTTTTATTTTTAGTTTTTTTTTTTAATTTGAATAAAAATCAATTCAAATTCAATTGGAAACTGAAACCGAAATGCCTCAACCAAAATCACTTTAACCATACCGAAAACATACCGAAAACCATACCTTCAACCAAACCAGTAGAATTAAATTTGATTTCTTTTTCTTTTTAAAGAGCCGACGGGGGCATTTTCGTAACTTCGCAGTGAGTTAATGAAAATGGGGCATATGGGACTTTTGGGGACCATAGGAGATTTGCTCTTTCACATATAGGGGCTCTGGAGGTGATGCTCGAAAAGAAGATAGAGAAGAAAAAAAGGCAGAGAACTAAATTACATTTGGTCTGTTGGATTGGAATTAATCCAACGGTAGAAAATTGTGATCTGCGTAGAGTTATATTATTGGTCGAGAGCAATGTTTCTTTTTTCTCAGAAAAGCAATCCTTATCCTAAAAGAACCGACCAATAGGAAAGAAGCACGAGGATAACCAAAATCTTTCATTAATAGCCATTTGATTAAAGTCAATCTACGGCCAAGATTGCTCAGTTTATTAAAACTGTTATTTTTATTTGATAATTATTTTATTAATTGTATTTATATGTTTGACTAATTTTTTCATATAATTTTTTTAATTAAATTATTTCTCAGTTAATTTATTCATTTAAATTTATAAAACTAATGATATATAATTAACAAAATGATTAGATTTCGCATTTATAAGCAATTTTAAGTCAAACAAAACTACTTATATAAGTTTGATTTGTGGTATGGTACTTTGTGTTTAGAGTTTGGAGTTTAGGAAATTAGGTTTGGGGTTTATACTCAAATAAAATACAAGCAACTCATAAAACATCATATACTTTTGCATTAAATATCCAAAACATAGAAGAAAGTCATACTCTTATGAGGTATGTGCTTTAGGGTTTAAAGTTAAGATTTATAACTAAGTTTATGATTTGAGTTTTAGAATATATTTGGAGTTTAAGTTTAAATTTATATCATAATTTTGAAAAATTAAACTTATGACTTTGTATGCAAAAAAAAATAAGTTTGGGGTATAGGGTATTATATTTAGGGTATAGATTTTTAAGATCTAATGTTTGAATATTCCATAAGCCATACATTATTTCATATATAAATACACATAAGAAATACATTTATATCATTCAAATTCATGTTATAAGTTTGACGTTTAGATTTTTAAAATATATTTAGGGTTTAAGGTTTTGTTTTTTTTTTAAATTGCAAAATATGTTTAAGGTTTAGGGTTTGTGATATTTTGTGATGCTGTTTTATTAAAATTTTATACATAACTCTTATATTCTATAAATTATATAAAAATACATAATTTATTAAAGTAAAACTTATCCAAGATATACATTCCACGTCTAATACTAACTCAACCTACTACATAATTTCAAAACTTGCAAAACCACTTTGCCAATAGTCTCCATCAACTCATCCATGCTTTTTTCTGTGTTGTCTATATAATTTTTCTGAGCCAATTAACGGAGAAACTCAACTTGTTGCATCAAAACTAACACCTTTGGATCAACTTGTCTGTATAATTTTTCTGAGCCAATTAACTAAGAAACTCAACTTGTTGCATCAAAACTGTCACCTTATAATCTCTCTTCAGCTGCAGTCAACGATATTTCACGTCGTCGATGGTTGCTCAGACTTTCTCGTGCTATTTGCTCCACCAAGCCGCTCTCTCCTCTCCTCACTGTCTTTTCTCAAGAACTGCTCAAGCTTCTTCTCTGCTTCTCATTCTCGAGACCGTCAATGCGAGCGTGTGCTTCCTCTAGCTCTGCCTCAAGGGAAGTGACCAGTGTCACAGGGTTCACTTGTTGATCTACACGCTTCATGTTGCTGTAGATCTGGTGTACTTCTTCCATTGTATCCATAAAGACAAGATCTGGCCCCTTCCATCACCGAGTGAGAAAATGGCATTGAAGACTCAAGCTAACAATAACAAAAGGACCTTAAGGACTCGAACAAGAAAAGCCAAACAGAGAGAAACATGGCCTAAGCATAGCTTTAACGTTGAATATATCCATGGATCAAGGTAACAGTTATATTCAGACTTCACATCTAAAACATATCCTTGGCATCTTATCAGCCTGTGACACATCCTTGACAGCTTCAAGATAGATCAAGGCATCACATGTTGTTAAGATAAAGAGCAAAAACATATCCTTGAAATATCATCAGCCTGCAATTCGATCCAATTTTGGTTATCTTGGTCTTGATATGAAACATGAACTCAAAGCAAAAGACAACCGAGAAACTCAATGATGATTTATATATCCGTTTCAGTGACCTGTAAACTCATCAAAGTTAGCTACTTTATGTACGTACACCTCTGCACACACAGCCTTAAAGAATAATTTTATGTCCGTTTGCAGTTGATGTAACTAAGACAGAGAATCCAAGTAGTACCTGCAATTTCAGAAGATGGCGTAAGAGATTATTCAAACTATCGATCTAGTTAGAGCATTCCAAGAAGAGAATGATAAAGCCCAAACTCACTCATGGTAAATAAGACGCTGTAAAAGTGAAATGGCCAAGGAAACTCATGTGGATGTAAGGATTATGTTTTGCTCCATACATAGACCTGCAGAACCGATGAAAAGGACAAGGAAACTCACCCCTCTTTGCTTTCACCTGAAAAAATAAAATTAAGGATTCAATTGAGATTTATGATTTTACTAAAATCTGAGGCAAATCGAGGAAGTAACAGATCTAAAACTGGATAAATCGTGGATACCTTCAGAAAATCTAGAAGAAGATCTAGTTTGGTGGTGATAGAACTGGTAGAGCGTAGCTGAACAGCTTGTTCATCTTCTTCTTCAACTTCTATAGAGTGGCAGAGCGTCCCTGACAACAAACCCAGACGGCGTCGAGAACTTTGAAATTCATAAACGATTTAGATGAGTTTTAAGCATTCATCAATAACCAACACCCTCTGCAACCTTATCTCTTCAAGCCATGGTGGTGGAGCGCGACAGAGGAAGGCACTATTAGGGTTTGGTTCTCAGCTTAGCGTCTTTGATTGGCATGGAATTACGGTTTGTAAGTTTTGATTTTTAACAAGGTTTATGATTGAAGAAGACATGGAAGAGCATCGACAGATTGAAATAAGGAAAAAAAAAAGAATTCAGCATTAGAGAAAGAGGGAAAAAAACATAGGGAATAATCAATTTTTTTCTAAATGCTGGCGGACAAAAAATAAAATTTTCCCACCAAAGTGTTATCATAAACAAAATCTGTGATTTTATGTTCCCGCTTGATATTTTTGTTTCCTAGCGCGAATTCAATGCTACGAAAGAGTTGTGTTCCAATTTTAACACTTTTAGTAGCAGTTCGTGAATTCGTGCTACCGCGAACTGCTACTAATACTCATATTTCTTGTAGTGTTGAGATGCAAGACTACACTGACACGTCAGATTTTTAGCTATGGATGGAGACTTTCCCACCGATATATTTGGACACAATATAAAGCTTTGAGTTAGGTTTCCAATTCTACCGGTATCAGGTCAATCATCATCATGTATCAGAAGTTATGCCAATTTTACTGAAAAGTGGTCAGTCTGCGTCGCGAGAGGAAGCTTTCGAGAAGAGGAATCCATGTCAATCGATGCAGCACTGTGCACATCGATCGACAGAGATGTCAGAACGCGGATCGAGCATGATTTACGAATGACTTAAGTCCAAAAGCAACCACAAATTACCAGAATACCCTTAGTCAACCAGAACCCCTATTTATGTTATTCTAAGCCATTGTTGACGGCTAAACTTTCTTTACGCTTCATTTTTCTTGTTCTCTTTGTTGAGAGAGAAGGGACGAACTCCTATAAGAGTCCTCCTAGAACTCCATTGGTTTTTATATCTATTGCTTTCAGTTTTATATCTGTTCATCTATGATTTCTGGGCAAACTTCATGTCTGAATAGATCCACCTGTTAGGTTTAGGGTTCATAGATGTTAGAGAGATTAGTCCCAAACTATATATTTTTTAAGTTTTGATATTAATTGATAGGTTGTTTATAATGCTTGTTTTAGAGTTATGAACTAGAACATTGAATCTAGGAATTTGCATGTGTCAAGCATCGTTAAGCATTCAACCCCGAAATCCTAACATGTCTTGCTATGAGTATTAGAGAAAGGCGAGAGCTGATCTAGGAAAGTAGTGGGCATTATCAACTCGTGCCTAGGATTAGCTAGAAGTGTATCGATCGATACTGTCCATCGACAATCGATCGATATAGTGAAAGGTGTATCGATCGATATTCCTATAGGATCATCGATCGACACTTTCTTCTGTCAACAGACGAGAGTTGAGGCATGGGATCTAGTTACATACAGGGATACATCTTTTTCGAAAAACTCATAAATTGTTTTCTTCTTTTTCAGTTACATACATCTCAGTACCAGGAAGAAATGAAGAGATAATTTCTAGGTCTTTCAAAGACGGAGCCTGCTGGTTTATGCACGATTCGTAAGTCTACGAGGGATGTATGGATCGACACCCTCCAAGCAGCATCGATCGATAGTGTACACCAGAAATTGATCGACAACACACATCATCAATCGATCGATAACCTACAAGAAGCAGTAATCGATAGAGCCAACTAACCGACAAACAACATTATTCGACCAAACACTGTTCATCCGGCTACTGTTCATTGCACTATTATTCATCACGCTACTGTTCATCCAGGTACTGTTCATACGAGCACTATTCATCCATGTACTGTTCATCTCGACACTATTTATCACGTGATATCACTCAAATTACCCTAAGGAGTGAATTATTCTCATCAAAAGAGGTTTAATTGTAGTACTTAAGAATCAAATTCATAGAGACTCTAGGACTACACAACATATTGTTTAGTTTTCGAAAGAAAGCTAGACTGAAAGGGTTTAAAACAGTAAATGAAATGATAAGCAAGTAATTGCTTGGTTGATTTCTTTGGTTTGTTTTAAAGGTTTAAAGGGTAGTTAGATTTAGGTGTTTCTCAGGTATAACATGTATCTAGGCTGTTAGGGTTTTTAATGTTCATAATTCTGAACTCAAACTAAAGGGTTATCTCCAACTAGATCTCGGGTCAAGTAATATCGTACGATAACCGCAAGAAATTATCGATCGATACTTGAGTAAAGATATCGATCGATTTACCTTTCGCTATATCGATCGATCAGATGGATACCTTATCGATCGATATAGTTTCTAGTGAATCTTAAGGACGAGTTTGAATTGGTTCTCTAGTCCTTACTAAGCAGAGACTTTCATTTAAGCTTAGTAGAAATAGATCTAACTAGTTTGGGTTAGATCGATGTATGTAACGCAGCCAGGGACTTAAGGTGTAATTAACAAAACCTTTAGAAGCAATTAGGGCTTCTAATTTGTAATTAATGACTCGAGAGACTTCAGTATCGATCGATGTTGAAATGCTTCAATCGATCGATCTTGGTCAACTTCTATCGGTCGATATCCTCAACGTATATTGGTCGATGGCGTAAAGTGTCGTTAGGCTAATATCTTCATAAAGTCTCCATTTTAGCTCCATTTTAGCTCTTTTACACCAATGAGTACCTGAACCTGAAAAAGCTCTAAAAATGCACTAAAAGTATCCTTTTCTTTCCAAAAACATATATAAATCATGGTTAAAAGTGGGTAAAATCCATGACATATCAACTCCCCAAGACTTATCCTTTTGCTTGTCCTCAAGAAAATAACAGGACATTGGTCTAGAAAAGGTTTGAAAGGTGGAAGTTTCTGTGATCTTAAGCTTAAAATCATCACCTCTCATTTATCGCAAACCACATCGTATATATATCAATCTTAGAAGTACATTATGCCATATCCTAGCTTAGCAACTAAATTCATCTAGCCAACAACTTAGCAATCATGTTTGTCTTTCCCCTCTACTGATTTCATTTATGCATAAAATAAAAGTGCAAACTTTACCTTGGGAGTATCGATCAAAGAACACATGGACTCAACTCAAGCAAGTTTCTGAACACACATGTAGTCTTTTTTATTTATTTCTTCCTTCTTTTCCTCTCTTCTCTGAACCCTCATATTTTCAAATTTAGTGAACATTGATAGCCACAAAGGCTATCTTTGTATCATCTTGTTGACTTAGTAACACATATATCTTTTAGAATAAGCGAATAGTGGGGTCGCAGGAGTCACTCATACCCCTCGTTTTGATCATTCTTTTAAAGTAGAATAATGGGGTCGCAGGAATCACTCATACCCCTGTACTTCTCAACGAATCATATCACATCTTTTATACAAATTGTTCTTTCTTTCTTCTGATAGGATGCCGAAGAGAGAGAAGGAAGGGAATCAGAAGCATACAGACTATTACCTTCCAGACTTGCAGGAGGATTCCGATCCCTTGTATACCAAGCCCCAAGACAAGCAATAGATTGTCAGATTTGGTTAGAAATCAGCTTTGGTTCTTCCAAACAATCATAAAAAGTGTTGTCATAGGTGATAGGTGCTCCACTTTAGCATCTATAGTACTTTCTGCAATTGACAAATCTAAGAATGGTGTTAAAGAGTGGTTAGATAACAAGTATTAATCATTGTTTCCTTCTTTGAAAATTTTTTTTTTTTTTATCGTTTAAAATGAGAATAAATAACATAAAACAAGAAATGTTAGTGGATACCCCGTCCCCCAGGCTTAAACAACACTGTCCCTAGTGTTATTTTTGTCTAAGAGGTAAAATAAATAATGTAACAAATATGGTCATGTTAGCAGGATTTTTCGTACCTCTCAGCTGTAATGTCGATTGATATGTCACTAACGATATCGATCGATATAAATATAGGTGTATCGATTGACAATAACACTGTCGATCGATATGGAGCTCTCTGCAGGAATGTCTCAGCAATGGTGTTGTTAGTCCATCTAACTCATCATCTATGAGTTTGGTATCTCGAAGTTAGCTCTGATAGAAAGTCTCAACACACACAAATAGTTAGATAATAAGTGATAAAATGTAGAGTCATAAGAAAGTACGAAAATAAATCTTACAAGTCTGAAATAAAAACATAGTAGCATAAGATAAGGGATAGAAATGGGCAAGGGAATCAGTCCGCACTACCTTCGTTGTCGTCCTCCTCCTCCTCCTCCTCGTCGTCCTAACGGTACTGGTGAGATGGTCCTGGTGCTGATGGATCGAATGCCGACGTGCTGGTACGGCTCGAGCAGCTGAAACGCAAGACACATGACCAAATAGCCTGAAGGGAACGCAGCACTCCTCTCCTGTAGACCCTCTCGTTGCTATCCTCCAAGCCTGCGAGGTATGGGAATGAGGGAAGTCGTGTGGCTGGTGTAGCGCGGGGGGGGAGTCGGTGCTGCGAGCTCCTCTCAGAACGATGCTGAGCGGTGGGATCTCTGATCATGCGTGCGTCAGGCTGGAACCTGAGTCTCTCTAAGTCACCGTGGAAGTCAGTCGACTCACGGCGTGGCAAGGTGATCCTTCGCTGTCCTGCGATAGTCTTGAAGGTCCAGGAGAGCTCCCTGTCTATCCATAGGCTGCTGCGCAGGTGAGCTGCGTCCATGTATGTGCGAGACTTGTTCGCGCTGCCCTCGTCTAAACGAATCTAGAGATGCTGGAAGATCGGTGTGAGGAGGTGATATGTCATGGATTTTAACAACTTTTGACCATGACTTATATATGTTTTTGGAAACAAAAGGATACTTTTAGTGCCTTTCTAGTGCTTTTTCAGGTTCAGGTACTCATTGGTGTAAAATAGCTAAAATTGAGCTAAGCGACACTTTATGCCATCCACCGATATACGTTGAGGATATCGATCGATAGAAGTTAACCAAGATCGATCGATTGAAGCATTTCCACATCGATCGATACTGAAGTCTCCCGAGTCATTAATTACAAATTAGAAGCCCTAATTGCTTCTAATTTTTTTGTTAATTACACCTTAATTCCCTGGCCGCCTGTTACGCTATAATAATAAGGTTTTGTACTAGTTAGAGGCAGACTTGCCTAGAGACCTTTTGGAGACCTAAGATTTGAGAGAAGCACTTTGTCATACCATTGAGAGTGCTTAGGAGTAGAGGGAGAGATCTGAACTACAATCACAAAGAAGATTTTGAACTCCATTTGTTTTACTTATTTACTATTTCTCACATTATTTCTATTTAAAAGTATTATTCAAACCATCATGATTTTGTCTCTCATGAATATTTTTGAGTATTCTCATTGTTAGATTTAGGTTTCTCACCAAGGTTAACTAATGTATTGAATCAGTTTATTTGTTAGGGTGTTTAAAATATAATTCTTCTAATAGTTGTTCTTATTGATATGCTAAAGATTGATCACCTTTAACCTAGATCCTAGGATTAATTTGTACAAGTGAGAACTTGACAAATACCTGAACCCAAACTAGTTAGATCTATTTCTACTAAGCTTAAACGAGAGTTTCCGCTTAGCAAGGACTTGAGAACCAAATCAAACTCGCCCTTAAGATTCACTAGAAACTATATCGATACTTTCTTGCGGTTATCGTACGATGGTACTTGACCCGAGATCTAGTTGAAGACAACCTTTTAGTTTGAGTTCAGAATTATGAATACTAAAAACCTTAACACCCTAGATACATGTTAAACCTGAGAAACACCTAAATCTAACTACCCTTTAAACCTGCAAAACAAACTCAAGTAAACAACCAAGCAATAACTTGCTTACCAATTAATTTACTATTTTAACCCTTTCAGTCTAGCTTTACTTCGAAAACTAAACAATTTGTTGTGTAGTCCTAGAGTCTTTGTGGATTTGATCCTTAAGTACTACAATTCAACCTGTTTTGATGAGAGTAACTCACTCCTTAGAGTAATTTGAGTGATATCAACTTTGGCGCTGTTGTCTGGGACTCTTTTCCCATTACCATCATATTAAGTTTAGAATATAGTCTAGACCTTACTTTCATGTAACTTAATTACGTTTCCCCTTCTTCTCTGCTATTACAGGGAACTCAGGACGGAAAAGACAGATTTCGGGGAAGCATCAATCGATAACGAAGTGCGAACATCGAGCGAAGAATCGATTGACACAGACCGATCAACATCGATCGATACCAACCAACCGGAAGCAGGTAAGTCCTTACTTACCGATCTTAATAATGAGGAAGTAGTCCAAATCGAACCTTTAGGTCAATTATGCAATAAATCAAACAAATTAATAAATTAACAGGGGAATGCAATCCATGTTCTTCCTCCATCTTCAATCAAAGACGATGATAAGTTGCAAGACTACTTAGACCCCATTAAGACCTATTTCAGTAGCTCAGCCATTAAGCTACCAGAGGATGATAAAAACAGATCAATACTTCATCTTGAATACATTTACCTGGTACAAGCAAACCCATTCCAAGGATCTGCCTCAGAACAGGCCCATGATCACATAGATTATCTAGAAGATCTAGAGCTCAGTAATAACGATCGCTGTAGATTTTTTCCTTTTTCTTTAGGGAGAGAGGCTAAGAGTTGGTTGAATCAGTTACCAGTAGGCTCTTTAACCTGCTGAGAGAGATCCGGAATGCATTCATAAACCAGCTTCTTCGATTAAACTCGATATTGAGACGCGAGACGAAAGCTTTCAACTTTCTTTCAAGAACCATGAGAATCATTTAGGAACGCTTGGTCAAGATTTAAGTATTGTCAGCGAGATTGTACCCACCACAGATATTCGGAACCAGAACTCCTTAAATTTTTTTACGGAGGCCTCGAACTGGATTACCAAATCACGCTTGATAATGCGAGTAACGGAAACTTTAGCTCCAGAAACTCTGAAGATGCTAAACATCTGATTGAAAACATAGCCATGGGAAAATCTTATGAAAATAAAGATAAAAAAAGAGATGCTAGATCCAAGAACGACCTTCAAATGCAAGAGATAAAACAACCTTTTGATTCACTTCATTCCCTAATAAAAGAAAAACATGAAAAAATCCAAAACACTGAAGATACCCAATTCATCGGACAGATGTTCTTTGGATAGGAACCCCAGCAGGAAAGCATCCTAAACATCAACAATTTTGCCCATGACTATGACACCCTAATCAGATCATACCAAGGAAGGGATAGAGCTAGGTTGAACCACGCTTCTACAGGAACTTAGAAATTGAGTAACAATCTAGACACCAGACTAAATCGCATTATTGGCATAATGTCAAGAAAAATCGAAACCCTGACTGATCAAGTTAGGCGTCTAGAAAGTAATACAGCCAATAACGCTATAGCCATAAAAAGGGAAGCTGGATCTCTTCAGGGAATGACTGATGCAAACCCGAGACGCCAGGTGAGTGCTGCAGTGTTGAGAAGCGGAAAACAACTAACTCCAAATTTTGAACCCAACGAGAATTCTGTAATTTAAGAAACAGAAACTCCCAAATCCCGTACTACTCTCTTATCCGAGAAACGGATCACCTCAGGACAAAGGAAAGAATACTAATTCTAAAGAAACTGAGACGGAAGTGATCATTATCGATGAGGATGAGGAAAGTGTAGCGGAACCGATTGATATCGATTGATCTGCAACCACGAATATCGATCGATCTGCAACCACAAATATCGATCGATCCAAAAGTATGAATATCGATCGATCCAACGATGCGATCATCGATCGACAGACCCCCGCAAGTTCCAAAGAAAATTCGACACCCGCTGAGCCAATTATAGAACGGGTGTACAACACAAAACCTCCCTACCCTCCTAAATCAAATACTAAACGCAATAGAGATTATGAGATTTGTCGACGATATTTCGAGCACATTAAAATAGAGATGCCACTCATCGACGCTGTCAAAATTTCACCTGCAATAAATCAGTATGTCAAAGGGATGACAACAAAAAGTTTTTCAGCAGATAAGGGTAGTATAATGATGGTCTCTGAGGAAATTAGCGCAATTATACAAAGCGAAACTCCTGAAAAGGTACCCGATCCTGGGAGTTTTTTCCTTAGAAGCACAATTAGAGATCAGCTTTTCCCGAGAGCACTCTGCGTTCTAGGCTCTAGTGTAAATTTAATGCCGCACTCAGTTGCGACATTCCTCGGGTACACTGAATTTACACCAGCCAACATCCAGTTACTTCTCGCAGATCGAAACCCGGAAGGAGTGCTTGAGGACGTACCAGTAGAAATGAATGGATTATCTGTGCCGACAGATTTTGTCGTTCTTCATTATAAGAATGAACCAAGAGATCCAATACTACTAGGTAGGCCATTCCCTGCGACTGCGAACGCCATTATTGATGTAAAAGGGGGGCGAATAAACCTCAAGATAGGAGACATTCATATGAATTTTGACATGGAAAAAATCGTTACGCTCCCCCTAATAGACAAACCATCCTCCTATGTGGACGAAATCGAAGAACTGACTCAAGACTCTTTGGAGAAGTCATTCTCAGGCGTTCATCTCGGAAATGAGCTTTTAGCTGCGCAAAACAAAATTTTCAGCATAGATAATAGAGCAGACGATCATAATCATCTTATGGACTCAGGTCCAAAGTTGACTGACAGCGGAACCAAAGATGACGGTTATTCAAAAATCGATATCGTCCGATACATCAATTCTGATATCGATCGACGACCGTCACAACTCGGTGATCTCTCGAAAGAGAAAGCACCAAATGTGGAGCTTAAACCTTTACCCGCTGGACTCAAATATGCTTTTCTAAAAGAGAACGACTATCCAGTCATAGTTAACGCAAACCTTACAAATGGGGAACTTGCGCTATTGTTGAATAAACTGCGAAAGCATAGGAAAGCACTTGGATACTCTTTGGATGACATACCTGGCATCTCACCTGATCTTTGTATGCATCGGATTCATCTGGAAGACGAATCCAAATCATCCATAGAGCACCAAAGACGACTCAACCCAAACCTCAAAGAAGTCGTGAAAAATGAAATAATCAAGCTGGTTGATGCAGGAATAATTTATCCAATTTCCGATAGTAATTGGGTAAGCCCAGTCCACGTAGTACCAAAGAAGGGAGGAACTTATTCCAACAAGAACCGTCATCGGACACCACATGTGTATTGATTACAGGAAACTGAATTCCGCAACCCGGAAGGATCATTTCCCTCTTCCATTTATTGATCAGATGCTGGAAAGACTGGCAAATCATCAATATTATTGCTTTCTTGATGGATATTCTGGATTTTTCTAAATTTCAATAAATCCAGATGATCAAGAAAAGACAACATTTACATGTCCCTATGGAACCTTCGCATATCAAAGAATGCCATTTGGTCTATGTAATGCACCAGCTACTTTCCAGTGCTGCTTGATGTCAATTTTCACTGATATGATAGAAGATTTCATGGAAGTATTCATGGATGATTTCTCAGTATATGGATCAAGTTTTAAAGACTGCCTCGACAACCTGTGTAAGATACTTGAGAGATGTGAAGAAAAGAATCTAGTCTTTAACTGGGAAAAATGCCACTTTATGGTGAATGACAGAATCGTACTCGGACATAAAGTGTCCGCAGCTGGAATTGAAGTAGACATGGCAAAAATTGAGGTAATGACTAGTCTACCACCTCTTACCAACATTAAAGACATCAGAAGTTTCCTGGGTCATGCTGGATTTTATAGGAGATTTATTGAGAATTTCAGCAAAATAGCCAGACCTCTTACTATCCTCCTTTGTCAAAAGGCTTTTGAAAAGATCAAGGAAGCACTTATAACTGTCCCAGTCGTACAAGCACCAGATTGGAATCTTCCATTCGAAATAATGTGCGATGCCAGCGATTTCGCTGGGGGCGCAGTTCTAGGGCAACGTGAAGACAATAAGCTTCATGTCATTTATTATGTTAGCCGGACACTAGACAAAGCTCAGAGAAATTACGGAACGACTGAAAAAGAACTACTTGCAGTTGTATACGCTTTTGAGAAGTTCCGTAACTATCTAGTAGGTTCAAAGGTCATTGTCCACACTGATCATGCAGCTATTAAATATCTTATGCAAAAGAAAGACGCGAAACCACGCCTTATCCGTTGGATACTACTCCTCCAAGAATTCGATATGAAAACCAAAGATAAGAGAGGAGTATACAATATTATTGCTTTCTTGATGGATATTATGGATTCTTCCAAATTCCGATACATCCAGATGATCAAGAAAAGACAACATTTACATGTCCCTATGGAACCTTTGCATATCGAAGAATGCTATTTGTTCTGTGTAATGCACCAGCTACTTTCCAACGCTGTATGATGTCAATTTTTACTCATATGATAGAAGACTTCATGGAAGTATTCATGGATGATTTCTCAGTTTATGTATCAAGTTTTAAAGACTGCCTCGACAACCTGTGTAAGGTATTGGAGAGATGTGAAGAAAAGAATCTAGTCCTTAACTGGGAAAAATGCCACTTTATGGTCAATGACAGAATCGTACTCGGACATAAAGTGTCTGCAGCTGGAATTGAAGTAGACAGGGAAAAAATTGAGGTAATGACTAGTCTACCACCTCTTACCAACATTAAAGACATCAGAAGTTTCCTGGGTCATGCTGGATTTTATAGGATATTTATTGAGAATTTCAGCAAAATAGCCAGACCTCTTACTATACTCCTTTGTCAAACTGCTCCAGTCGTACAAGCACCAGATTGGAATCTTCCATTCGAAATAATGTGCGATGCGAGCGATTTCGCTGTAGGTGCAATTTTAGGGCAACGTAAAGACAATAAGCTGCATGCCATCTATTATGCCAGCAGAACCTTAGACGAAGCTCAGAGAAATTATGGAACGACTGATAAGGAACTACTTGCAGTAGTGTATGCCTTCGAGAAGTTCTGTAACTATCTAGTGGGTTCAAAAGTCATTGTCCACACTGATCATGCAGCTATTAAACATCTTATGCAAAAGAAAGATGTGAAATCACGCCTTATCCGTTGGATACTACTCCTCCAAGAATTCGATATGGAAATCAAAGATAAGAGAGGAGTAGACAATAGTGTCGCAGATCATCTTTCCCGGACACGAGTGGACGATGACGTCCCCATTAATGATTCCCTTCCGTACAAAAATGTGTACTCTACAGATTCTTCTTTCGTCGGTCATATGGGACTCTTATCCGAGAATGCTTTAGCCGACGATCTCGAATCAAATAACTTCGGAGATCCTATGTCGATTGATGGATACGACAATACATCGGTCGATACTGATGATCCTATGTCGATAGACAGAGATATTGACGAATCGATCGATTCCAGTGTTGACATATCGATCAATAGGACCCACGATGTCGATTTACGCAATGTTTCTATCACAATCACCATGGATACTGCTGTTACAGTGGCACATAGCGTGATTATCGACAAGCATACTATCTCTCAGGATGGGGATACAATGCACGAAACGCAAGCCGTGGATAAACAGTTCGGCAAACGATCCTGGTACGCTGATATAGTTAACATCTAGCAGCGGACGTCGAACCAGAGGATCTTAAACGCTACGACAGAAAGAAATTCTTCAGAGAAGTAAGGAGATACCATTAGGATGAACCTTACCTTTACAAACAATGTGCCGACGACATATTTAGACGCTGCGTAGCTGAAACTGAGATTTCAAACATCATTTATCACTGCCATGGATCCGAATATGCCAGACATTTTGCGACCTTTAAAACGGTTTCCAAAATTCTCCAAGCAGGATTTTGGTGGCCAACAATGTTCCGTGATGTTCATGACTACAATGTTAAATGTGATAGATGCCAACGTTTGGGTAAGATCAGCAAAATACACGAGATGGAAAAAAAATTATTCCTGAAATACAAGTCTTTGACTGCTGGGGAATAGACTTTATGGGTCCCTTCCCATCTTCTTACGGAAACAAATACATCCTGGTTGCTGTTGATTATGTTTTCAAATGGGTAAAAACAATAGCTTCACCTACAAATGATGCTTCAATAGTCGTTAAACTGTTCAAGAGCATCATTTTTCCGAGATTTGGAGTACCAAGAATAGTCATAAGCGATGGTGGAACTCCTTTTATAAACAAAATCTTTGAGAACCTACTCAAAAAGAACGGAGTTCACCATAGGGTAGCAACACCTTACCATCCGCAAACTAGTGGACAAGTCGAAGTTTCCAACAGACAAATCAAACTGATTTTGGAAAAGACTGTCGGATCCACGAGAAAGGATTGGTCTAAGAAATTGGATAATGCATTATAGGCTTATCGCACCGCATTTAAAATTCTACTTGGAACTACCCCATTTCACTTGCTCTACGGTAAATCATGCCACTTACCGGTCGAGTTAGAGCATAAAGCAGCCTGGACTACCAAACTGTTAAATTTTGACATTAAACCGGCTGCCAAAAGGAGATTTATCCAGCTTAACGAACTGGATGAAATAAGACATATGGTTTACGAGAACTCAAAGTTGTATAAGGAATGAACAAAAGATTATCATGACAAAAAAAAATCATTTCTCGGCACTTCGCCCCCAATGATCAAGTTCTTTAATACAATTTTCGTTTGACTTTATTTCACGGAAAACACCGTTCTCGTTGGTCTGGTCCTTTCACCGTAACTGACGTTCATCCAAGCGGTGCTATCACTATTATTAATGAAAAAGGTGAAGAATTTAAGGTAAACGGCCAACGAGTGAAACACTATTGGGTTAAACCCCCAAATGAAAAACCTCTAGGGTTAGGTATGCCTAACTTCCATTAGAGTTTAATAATAGCAAAGTCAAGCTAATGACTTTAACTAAGCGCTGAGTGGGAGGCAACCCACTAATTAGAATTACAATTTTCATTTTTTAAGCATTAATTAATAATTTTATTAGTTAGTTAAAATAATTTAGCAAATTAGAAGAACATCGTAGCCATCATGGGATTATATCGATCGATATGGCAATACCCTTATCGATTGATACGGACATATCGAGGGTGAACCCCGTTTTTAACTCGATACGCGCCGTCTCCCCTCATAATCGCAAATCGACCCGAAAAACTCAAAACCCTTTTTCTCTCTCGATTCTTCACGAAATCCTTTTGTTTTTGCCTCAATCCACTCGAAATTCAACTTTCTTCTCGGTTTAGATCTCAATTCCACTATTCTTCAAGGTATTTCACTTAAATTTCTAGATTTCTTGAAACCTAGGTTCACCATAACCTTGACTTGAAAACCGGTTGAAACGTTTGTTTTTCTTTGATTGAAGTTGCTAGGATTGTTAGAATAGAGGTTTATGAGTATTAGAACTAGGATTTACACTGTTATATTGCAATTTGGATTGCTGAGATTTTTGCAGGTTTCGGAACCCGATATCGATCGATATGATTCATCTTGTCGATCGATATGCGCTCGATATGGAAGACACGAAGATCCAAAATCGATCGATATACATTAGTATCTATCGATCGATATGAGCTTATATGATAAACACTAATGACCTGTTTTCATGGTTTATGCAGATGGTTTCTCCTGGCACAATGAGAGAGGAGAACAAAGCGTCGCCTCAACGCTGGCGCCACTACCAGTGCACGCCCATGTACTTCCACCTACGCACCGAGAGATGACGAGCTCGCTCCTTGGCCCATTGCGGATGGGCGACCTGTCAGACTCCACCGAGTTTTCGACAATCCAAAAGAAGTTGCCAAGAGCAACGCGTGTCTGCACCACGCAGTGTCCGACGACTGGGACGACTATGACAGCCTGTTCTACAACGCTTGGCTGGACGTAGAGATAGCCCCGACACGCTTCATCGATCTTGACATTCTCCGGAGCCTCGGGATCAGGCATGACCTTAGCAACATACTCGCTCAGCTCGGCCTTGGGACCATAGCCTCCCAACCCTACGACCTCTACCCTTCCCTCGTCAGACAGTTCATGGCTACGGTGCGCTTTGAGTACAACAACCACCCCTCTAGTGTGGCTAGTGATGGCGTTCTCTCTTTCTTCGCCAGAGGCATCAGGTATAAGGTCACTGTCTCTGAGCTCTGCACCATCTAGGGATTCCAAAACTCCACGGCTACACACAGCAACCTCTCATCCTTCCCCGGGGTGAGGAGTTCTGGGGGATCTTTGGTACCGGTCCTTGGAGCTCGGCCATGGCCCTTCAGACTGACATCCGTCACCCCACTTTGCGCTACTTCATGAGGATCATTGCCTCCACTCTGCTGTGCAAGATGGAGCCAAACAGGGTAAGGATTCACGAGCTTACAGTCCTCTACCATGCGCTTGATGGAGTTGTCAACCTGACCTTTGTGGATCCCGATCACGAGCTGACACCACCAAACCTTGGAGCTGTCTTTGCTGAGCACCTAGTCAGCTTGAAGACGAAGCCTTTCACTGGGACCGCAAGGAAGCAGGAGCAGGTAGGGAGCCTCCTCACACCGATCTTCCAGCATCTCCGGATTCGCTTGGACAAGGGCAGCGCTAAGACGTCTCGCGCTTACATGGACGCAGCTCACCTGCGCAGCAGCCTATGGATAGACAGGCAGCTCTCCTAGACCTTCAGGACTATCGCCAAAGAGCGTAGGATCACCTTACCACGCCGTGAGTTGACTGACTTCGACGGTGACTTAGAGAAACTTAGGTTCCAGCCTGACGCGCGCATGATCCGAGATCCCACCGCTCAGCGTCGTCCGACAGGAGCTCGCAGCACCGACACCCCCCGAGCTACACTAGCGACACGCCTTCCTTCATTCCCAGACCTTGCAGGCTTGGAGGATAGCGATGAGAGAGTCTACAGGAGAGGAGTGCTGCATGCCCTTCGCATTTCAGCTGCTCGAGCCGTGCCAGCACTTCGGCCCATGATCCCTCAGCACCAGGACCATCTCACCAGTACCGTCAGGACGACAAGGAGGACGAGGACGACAACGAGGGCAGTGAGGAGTGATTCCCTTGCCCATTTCTATCCCTTATCTTATGCTACTATGTTTTTCATTTCAGACTTGTAGGATTTATTTTCATACTTTATTATGACTCTGCATTTTATCACTCATTATCTAAATATTCATGTGTGTTGAGACTATCTAACAGAGCTAACATGGAGATACCAAACTCATAAAGGATGAGTTAGATGGACTAACAACACCATTGATGAGGAAATTCCGTAGAGAGCTCCATATCGATCAACAGTGCCATTGTCGATCGATACACATACACCGATATCGATTGATGTCTTTGATGACGTACGCTCGATATTTCCGCTGAGAGGTACGAAAAATCCTGCTAATATGAACAACTTTGTTACATTGCTTATTTTACATCTTAGACAAAATAACACTGGGGACAGTGTTGTTTAAGTCTGGGGGGATATCCACTAACATTTCTTGTTTTATGAAATTTATTCTCGTTTTATAAAAAAAAGAGAGATTTTCAAAGAAGGAAGCAATGATTAATTTGATCTATACTTTTTATATAACCACTATTTAACACCATTCTTAGATCTGTTGATTGCAGAAAGTACTATAGATGCTAAAGTGGAGCACCTGTCACCTTGACAACACTTTTTATGATCGTTTGGAAGAACCAAAGCTGATTTCCAACCTAACCTGACAATCTATTGCTTGTCTTGGGGCTTGGTATACAAGGGATCGGAATCCTCCTGCAAGTATGGAAGGTAATAGTCTGTGTGCTTCTGATTCCCTTCCTTCTCTCTCTTCGACATCCTATCGGAAGAAAGAAAGAAAAAATTGTATAAAAGATGTGATATGATTTCTTGAGAAGTAGAGGGGTAGGAGTGATTCTTGCGACCCCAATATTCTACTTTAAAAGAATGATCAAAGCGAGGGGTAGGAGTGATTCATGCGACCCCACTATTTGCTTATTCTGAAAGATATATGTGTTGCTAAGTCAACGAGATGAGACGAAGATAGCCTTTGTGGCTGTCAATGTTCATTAAATTTGAAACTATGAGGGTTCAAAGAAGAGAGGAAAAGAAGGAAGAAAGGAATCAGAGAAGACTACCTGTGTGTTCAGAAACTTGCTTGAGTTGAGTCCATGTGTTTCTTGATCAATACTCCCAAGGTAAAGCCTGCACTTTTATTTTATGCACAAATGAAATCAGTAGAGGGGAAGACAAACAATATTGCTAAGTTGTTGGCTAGATGAATTTAGTTGCTAAGCTAGGATATGGCATAATGTACTTCTGGGATTGATAGGTATACGATGTGGGTTGCGATAAATGAGAGGTGATGATTTTGAGTTTAAGATCACCTGAGCTTCTGCCTTTCAAACCTTTTCGAGACCAATGTCCTGTTATTTGCTTGAGGACAAGCAAAAGGATAAGTCTGGGGGAGTTGATATGTCATGGATTTTACCCACTTTTAACCATGACTTATATATGTTTTTGGAAACAAAAGGATACTTTTAGTGCCTTTCTAGAGATTTTTCAAGTTCAGGTACTCATTGTTGTAAAATAACTAAAATGAAGCTAAAATGGAGACTTTATGAAGATATTACCAAAGCGACACTTTATGCCATCGACCGACATACGTTGAGGATATTGACCGATAGAAGTTAACCAAGATCGATCGATTGAAGCATTTCCACATCGATCGATACTGAAGTCTCCCGAGTCATTAATTACAAATTAGAATCCCTAATTGCTTCTAATGTTTTTGTTAATTACACCTTAAGTCCCTAGCCGCCTGTTAGGCTATAATAATAAGGTTTTGTACTAATTAGAGGCAGACTTGCCTAGAGACCTTTTGGAGACCTAAGATTTGAGAGAAGCACTTTGTCATACCATTGAGAGAGCTTAGGAGTATAGAGAGAGATCTGAACTGCAATAACGGAGAAGATCTTAAACTCCTTTTGTTTTACTTATTTACTGTTTCTCATATTATTTCTATTTAAAAGTATTATTCAAACCATCATGATTTTGTCTCTCATGAATCTGTTTGAATAGTCTCACTGTTAGATTAGGTTTCTCACCAAGGTTAACTAATGTATTGAATCAGTTTATTTGTCAGGGTGTTTAAAATATAATTCTTCTTCTAGTTGTTCTAATTGCTATGCTAAGGTTAATGCAGATTGTTTCTCCAGACGAACAACGAGAGAGGAGGACTAAGCGTCGCCTCGACATCCAAGATATCTCGGGTCAAGTACTATCGTACGATAACCGCAAGAAAGTATCGATCGATACTTGAGTAAAGATATCGATCGATTTACCTTTCGCTATATCGATCGATCAGATGGATACCTTATCGATCGATATAGTTTCTAGTGATTCTTAAGGACGAGTTTGAATTGGTTCTCTAGTCCTTACTAAACAGAGACTTTCATTTAAGCTTAGTAAAAATAGATCTAACTAGTTTGGGTTCAGGTATTTGCCAAGTTCTCACTTGGACAAATTAATCCTAAGATCAAGGTTAAGGGTGATCAATCCTTAACATAGCAATAAGAACAACTAGAAGAAGAATTATATTTTAAACACCCTAACAATAAACTGATTTAATACATTAGTTAACCTTGGTGAGAAACCTAAATCTAACAGTAGAGATTACTCAAATATATTCATGAGAGACAAAATCATGATGGTTTGTATAATACTTTTAAATAGAAATAATATGAGAAATAGTAAATAAGTAAAACAAGGGGAGTTCAAGATCTTCTCTGTGATTGCAGTTCAGATCTCTCTCTCTACTCCTAAGCTCTCTCAATAGTGTAACAAGGTGCTTCTCTTCAACTTAAGTCTTCCAAAAAGGTCTCTAGGCAAGTCTGCCTCTAAACTAGTACAAAACCCTATTAATATGGCCTAACAGGCGGCCAGGAACTTAAGGTGTAATTAACAAAACCTTTAGAAGCAATTAGGGCTTCTAATTTGTAATTAATGACTCGAGAGACTTCAGTATCGATCGATGTTGAAATGCTTCAATCGATTGATCTTGGTCAACCTCTATCGGTCGATATCCTCAACGTATATTGGTCGATGGCGTAAAGTGTCGTTAGGCTAATATCTTCATAAAGTCTCAATTTTAGCTCCATTTTAGCTCTTTGACACCAATGAGTACCTGAACCTGAAAAAGCTCTAAAAATGCACTAAAAGTATCATTTTGTTTCCAAAAACATATATAAATCATGATTAAAAGTGGGTAAAATCCATGACATATCATCACGACACTATTTATCCCCAGTCAATTGACACTGTTTCCGTGTCGGTTGACACAGTTCATCTCTCGTCGATCAACACTGTTCATCCCATGTTGGTCGACATTGTTTATCTTTTGTTGATCGACACTGTTCATCGGAACAGTGCTCATTGCAACACTGTTCATCTGAAGATCGATACGACTTGTGTGGAGGCAAAGTAAGTCGACGTGCTTATTCTTGCGATTGATGAGAATGGAATGTTTCGAGATGAAGAAGGTCGCCCTCGCAACAACACATGATAATTGATTAATGCAGAAGGAGCTGTTATCTTTGATGTGATTGTTGTTGCTGAGATGGATAAATTTAAGCCTAATCGCGAATGGTATGATGGAGTAGGTCAAGTCCCCTTCCAAGGTCTTCCTCACCAAGATCCCAGAAACCACATAGAAAAGCTTATGGATCTCGTGTCAAGGAGTGAGCAGAATGAAGTGTCAGAATACCACATGCTCTGCAAAATCTTCCCTTATTCTCTCTTTGGGGATGCGTTTATATGGTTCAGTCAACTACCGCCAGGATCTCTAACCAGCTGGGATGACATTGAGAGAGCTTTCCGTTACAAATTTCTTGACAATGCTGAAGCAGCTCGAGAAAAGATGAAGAAAGATAATTGGGATAGGCTTATGGAAAGTTCGCAAATAACGAGAGAAGATCTGATTCTAAGACAGCCATTCGATTACATTATGGGAATGGATGATGAACAAGTTAATCTAGAGAGCTGAGTAGAGTAGAAGAAACCAATACTATTAACATGAGCTCAGCATCGATCGACATCACTAACTCACCTTCGATCGACACCATACCTCGAAATTGAACGACACATACTTGTGTCGATCGATCGATCGACACCACTCAAAATCCCTGAAAGTTTGCGTTGTCTCCAAGACATTGCAGACTCGATGAGAAGAGAACTGAAGTACCAAGTTGTTATCCTGCTTTAGATGTAGACATAGAGATTACAATTAACGATCTCTTGGAGCCAAAGGATAGAAAACATCTTGAAAATTTCGAGTCGGGTAGAGAAGTTTCTATAGAAGACTTCTTGGAGCCAGAGGATGATGAACAGCCTGAAATCTTGGGACATGACTTGGAAATGAAGCTTGATCAACACACTTCGGGAAAAGATCTAAAAAATTCACCAAAGGATGACGACATTATTCGACACAAACATGATGAGATCGATCGACAGCCATCCTACCTCGTCGATCTACACCCACCCTACGCCATCGATCGATATTATAGCAGAAAATCGGGAGTTACTGTAGCAGGATCACTGTTCATTGAATTTTTTTAGTTAATTGGTTTTATTAGTTATCTATTACTAACTTTTAGATTTTTAGTGTTTTATCTATGTTAGGTTACATAAAAAGATCCATGGAAGAAGCATTTATAAACCAATATCGACAGATGGTTGCAAACATTAGTCGACAGAGCATCAATAACATCAATCGGTCGTCACTTAATTGTGTTGGTCTATAGAGCATTACGAGTATTGATCGACACTTATCTGTGTTGGTCGACATTCACATCAAAGTTAGGTAGACTGTTTTTCCTTGTTAAATATTGTCCTTACGATTTATTCTCCTCGTAATCTTAGACCGTATAACACTAGTAACAGTGTTGTTTAAGTCTGGGGGAGGTTATACTAACATTAGGTTTTAGTTAGCTGTTTAGAATATGGATCCAAGTAAACAATTGCCATAATATCGACCGACGAGAACAAGTCGATATCGATCGACATAGCTACATTTGCCATGACCGATGACAACACGCTTAAATCGATCGACATCATTCTGATCCAAGTGGAGACGATTGCTCATCACATCTACCAATAAGGCTAGCTCGATATCGATCGACATCACTTCATATCCACTGACCGATTGTTTCTTCATTGTTTTGATCGATTTATCTAGCCATCGACGGATGCGACCATTTCGATATCACTCAACACCACTTCATAAACAACGATCGACGGCCACTTCATTGTGTCGATCGACACTGAGCAGGTTATCGTCCTTACTTGTTTAAATTTCGTACTTCTATTTTATGATTTTCAGATTACTACTGACTTTGTTACACTGTGGACAGTGTAATTTATGTATGGGGGGATTACTAATGTTTATCTACTTTATGAGTCTTATTTAAAATGTTTTCAAAAAGTTTGTATTGAATTTCCAGTTGGAGTCTCCCAGCGAAAGAGAGAAACCTACAAGTCCAAGTACTGATCTTGATTCTGATTCTTTCACCGAATGGAGTATAATCCTGCTTTCTCATTACTTAAGTCATCAATCGAAGACCAAGATAACGTACTGGAAGAGTGCCATGAGCAAATGGAAAATTCGACAGAATCCTTTCCTTTTCTACTACTGATACCCCTGCCATATAAATGGTGGATTTCTCCAGACTAATACTCAATCCCGCCCACACCGCCAATTCCTCAAACACAAATAAAGCCCCTCCAACTGATTCTTTCCTTCCTTCTACAAATACCATCAAATCATCCACAAACCAAAGATGAGTTAGAGAAAGGGACTTGCACCTTGGATGGAAATTGAATTTCTTTTTCCTCACTGCCTTGTCAATCTTCTGAGAGAGGACGTTCATAGACAAGACAAAAAAGTAGGGAGATAAAGAACAGCCTTGCCTCAACCCTCTAGTACTTTGAAAATATCCTTCTAGCTCCCCATTCACTTGCACTGAGAAAGATGGTGTTGTTATTCAAAGCTTTATCCAATGAATAAACTTTTCATGAACACCAAGTTCAGCCAGACTCTTCAAAACAAAGCTCCAATAAACAGAATCAAAGGCTTTCGAAATATTTATTTTCATTACACACCTCGGGGAGATATCATTTTTAAGATAAGTCTCCCCTTAATGAAGGCTGACTGGTTCTCAGACACTATTCTTGGTAGGATCAGGTTCAGACGGTTTGTCAAAATTTTTGAAACCACCTTATAGATAACATTACAGCAAGCTATCAGCCTGTAATCTCTGATCTCCAGTGGGTCTGTTTTCTTGGGGATTATAGCTAAAATTGTAGAGTTTACTCCCTTAGACATGAACCCAAATTGGAACATAGACTGAACAGCAACCATAAAATCGTGAGCCAGCAGTGAACAAGTTGATTAAAAAAAGTCACGAGAATATCCATCGGGACAGGTGACATGTTTAAAGGCATTTCAAATAACACCTTTCAGGTCTCCTCCTCTTTTACACCAGCCTCCAACATACTGCTCTCTTCTGCCGTACATCGAACCTCCAAAAGATCACCTAATTCTTCCTCCGTTACACCTTGATAGTAAGAAGGAATTTTGTTAAAGAGCTATGAGAAAAATATTTCTGCTTTGTAGCCATAAAGCCATTTTCACACCTAATTTCTTGAATAGCATTTTCTGCTTGACGGGATTTGATAGCTGATAAAGAGGATTTATTGTTCTAATAACCCACGTCTAACCAATGTAACTTCACTCTCTGTTTGAGAAACTCCTCTTCTAAACCCGCAATAAAAATCCATTTTCCGTAAGCATCCGCTTCTTCCTGGATAGATCAGCCCTTGGATCCAAAAGAGCTTGCTGCTGCTTTTGACATTGTTGGGGTCGAAATCGGACACGGCATAGTTAATGTTATGGTATTTTTGTGTAGGGTCGTTTAAGTACTACGGAACACAAGAAGACTAATGAATAGGTATGAGTTTGTGTGTGTTTAGTATAGAAATCGAGGAAAAGAGACGTATATTATTGAGTATATGTGGGATTACAACGTTTTGGGTGTATAAATCCTAGTTCTATCGCCTAACTCTCTAGTCTCTAAGCCTCTGAATGTCGATCTCTTGTTCTAGGGTTTGGGCTCCCCATTTATAGTTGATGTTTGTCGGCTTAAGATAGGGCGAACTCTTCCATATCCGTAAAATAGAAGTTTTCCGGTAGCTGGAAAACTTCCATAATATCGCGAGGGGACAGACCTTGGTTTTTCTCGGCAGGGGCTAGGCCCTGGTACCTCTTCGTGGGGACTGGACCCTGGATCCTATTGATAGATGTTGAATCCTGGAGCCTCCTAGCAGAGATTGGTTCTTTAAACAGGAGAAGGACCCTGGGTCCTTCTTAAGTAAGGGTGCGGAAGTCAAGGCCCCTTTGGAGGCTGGAGAAATCTTTAGCCTTGGATATTTTTTCCCAACAGTTTGCCCCTTATTCCTTGATTACTTCGTAGGAATCAAGGGATAACGTGTGATCTTGGACCTTGGTTATATTTCTTCAAGCAGTAGAAGGGCCGAAATCTTGTTGCAACCTGAGGCGAATTATAGAATCATCCTGGGTCCATCATTCGTAGGGTAAAAGAGGATGATTCCTTCCGGAAGCACCGAACCCTCGGACCTTTGGGCCGAAATGATCAAGGGCGAGACAGGCTTTTTAGGAGAACTCCACTATTGGTTCAGCTTCTCCGTTTGGCGCTCATTCGTGCGCGTGGCGAGATGATCGAGGCGCGTGAATATCAAACTAGGGTTCCGTTTGATATGATCGAGCCTTCCCTTCATTTTCTCTTCACTTCTTCCATAAATCATTCATCTCTTTCGGCGGCTCCTTCCTCCGAAGAAACTTTCAACAGGTAGCCGTCTTTCCTCTCTCTCCCTTCTTTGTTTTAGGGCCGATTAGGTAGAAATGTCTGGAGAATCCCCTAGCAAAACCCTAGAGCCTTCTCTTGTTGATAGGTCTAGAACCTCTTCTTCTCATTCTACCATGGTAAACACTAGAGATTCTCGGATCGTCGAGATCGATGATGCCTCCGTTGAAGGCGGAGACGGGGGATCTTCATCGTTAGGTCCGACTTCCACAGTGACGGAGGACGACGTCAAGGCTTGGAGGAGGAAGTATGAACTTCCTCAAGACCTATTTATCCGAGTCCCCGATTCGTCGGAGCGGATTTCGGATTTCCAGGTGGATGAGGTTCCAATCTACGAAGCCTACTTCGAATCCAGCTTCCGTGATCGGATCCCTTCGTTGATCGCCAAGCTGTCGGATTTTTTCGACATTTCTCTGCGCCAACTGACTCCTCCGACTTGGAGAACGCTAATCGCCATTCAGAATCTCGGCGAGCTGGAGGGTATGATGATAGGATTGAATGAAGTCCTTTACTCGTACTGCATCATAACCCTATATGGGTTGAAGGGGAAGTACTATATTCGCCCTCGTGGCAAGAATACTTTGGTCTTAGAGATCGAGAAAAAAGCAAGAAAACGCCATCTGGTTTTCAGTGGCAAATGGGAAAAGAGATTTGTCGTCACGGCTCTTCCTGGCTCTGCTTCGGTCTGGCATGTAGCGGGAAGGTTATCTTAATATTAATTTGAACCTGATTTTGATGTTTACTCGTTTGTCTTGTCATCTGCAGACGTGTCGTTCCCATCAACACCAAAAGGGAAGGAAGTAGCTGAGAAGGTGTACATACTTCCAGCGGAGCGTCGTCAAGTCACTTTCCTTGTTAATCGAGAGGTTCATAGTCGCTGCAGTATTTGGGGTGAGTTCATCGTATCTCCTTTTGTCTTTGTAGTTTGATTACTGATTTTGCGAGTTTTCCTTTGTAGGTAACATGTCTGGACCTTCAGGAGACGGCTCCTTGGATGCTTTCAAGAAAGCTTGGGAAAACCTTTCAGCAAAGAAGTCTCCTATGGAGATTGTTGTTTCAGAGGATGACGATGTTCAGATCACTGGGAGCCTCAAGCGTAAAGGTTCCAGCACTCCGGTTCCCACTATTTCCAAGAGGAGGACTCGTTCTTCAACCCCCCGATCTCTGGCGTTGACCTGTAGCCGGTGTTGGATGACCTTTCTACCAAGGTTTTCCCGGGGAGTGCATGCTACCTTCCTGCCGACGACGTTCCCAAAGCCATCAATTCTATCCAATTCGACCTCCTTCAAGTATATCAACGCATCTCCGCTATTATTTTAGCTCCGTAGCGTGTTGTAGTGATTGTGGTATTGTGTTTTCTGCAGCTTATGTCTCAAGTTTATCACCTCAAGGATATGGTGAATGAAGATGCCTCTAAGGAAATTGAGGCTCTGAAAGCTCAGCTCCGCGAGGAAAGTGACAAAGGTCTGGCGCAAGGAAAAGAGCTCAAATCCCTCCAGCTCATGTTGAAGAAATCGAAGGAGTTGGAGGCGAATGCTGCCACTGAACATGTCGTGCTCACGTCTAAGATGGATGCGGTGAGGGGAGAGATGGAGGAGCTGAAGAATGAGAAGACTCTCTTCGAGGATGAGAGGACAATGGCGGTGAGTGGAGCCAAGATAGTGGCTCGCTGGGAAGTGATGATGGATTGGCTGAAGGGGCAGACCAATAAGTGGGATCCAGCGCTGAAGGGGCAGACCGATAAGTTGCCTCCTCCTTCGTATGATGATGAACCGCTTATCCCCGTGAAATAAACTGCTGAGATGGATCCTCCTGCTCCCGTGGATGATCCAGCTACTGCCCCTGAGGCCTGAACTTTCTCCTTTTGATTCTTTTGTTGAACTCCTAAGCCCGATGGGCTGTTGTTGTGTTTCTGCCCTTCGGGGCTTTACTTTCAGACTTGGGCCTTCGTGCCTTTTTGTTTTTTTTTTGTTAAGACTTATGGCCCTTCGAGGTCTTTTATCTATTTCCCTTATGCATCTTGCTCCGTTTTTTGTAGACACCATTCGGAGGTTTGATCGATCTTGATTTTTGATTTGGGTTATGGGCCGAAGGCCGACCATAACCCTTGTGGGAGTTAATTGGGTCTAGGATCCAATGGTCTTCTTGATGTTGTCGTTTTGAGATTCTTCATTTTAGGGGACTTCCTAAATGTTTTGCAGCAGAAGAACGCCTTGATGACTAGATGACTTATGGGAGGGACCAAGCCTTGCGGGAAGTCATCGTTTAGGACATGAGTCCTGTTAATGACATGAGTCTCGGAACCTTGAACTTGGAAGTTCTTGGGGTCTGGAACCCTTAGGTTCCTTACCTAGGCCCTGAGGCCTTCTTTTGAACCCGGGGGTTTTGCCCATTGAACCCTAAGGTTTTGATTGGCCTGTGGGTCTTGGAGCCATGGTTTAGGGGATATTCTGAACCTAGAGTTTAATACCTTTGGATCCTGAGATCTTTGGTAGTTTTCCGAGGTTGGTATCAGGACTTTTTAAGTCTTTGATCCCGAGGGTCTTTCGGACTCGAAGGTCTTTGATCCCGAGGGTCTTTCGGACTCGAAGGTCTTTGATCCCGAGGGTCTTTCGGACTCGAAGGTCTTTGATTCTTTTAGGTGATCTTTACGAATCCGGAGATTCCTTAAAGGCCTATTGGTTTCGATGGACCCGAAGGTTCCAAAGAGCATAAAATAATTTCGGACCCGGAGGTTTTTGACTGCGATGGCAACATTAAATTTTGAGAGATTCGAGATCCTGGGTCGTTGTGAACCCGGAGGTTCTTGATCCGGATGTTGCGGGACCCTGAGGTTCTTCGGGTCCTGAGGCCTTGGAACCTTGAGGTTCTTTGGACCCTGAGGTCTGAGGAACCCTGAGTTTCTTTGGACAAAAGGTCTTTAGAACCGAAGGTCTTTGGACCCGAAGGTCTTTGGACCCTTAGGTCTATGGACCCTTAGGACATTTGGAACCCTGAGGTTCTCTGGACCCGAAGGTCTTTGGACCCTTAGGTCTTTGGACCCTTAGGTCTTTGGAACCCCGAGGTTCTTTGGAACCCTTAGGTTCTTTGGACCCGATGGTCTTTGGACCCGATGGTCTTTGGACCCGAAGGTCTCTGGACCCGAAGGTCTCTGGACCCGAAGGTCTCTGGACCCGAAGGTCTCTGGACCCGAAGGTCTCTGGACCCGAAGGTCTCTGGACCCGAAGGTCTCTGGACCCAAAGGTCTCTGGACCCGAAGGTCTCTGGACCCGAAGGTCTCTGGACCCGAAGGTCTCTGGACCCGAAGGTCTCTGGACCCGAAGGTCTCTGGACCCGAAGGTCTCTGGACCCGAAGGTCTCTGGACCCGAAGGTCTCTGGACCCGAAGGTCTCTGGACCCGAAGGTCTCTGGACCCGAAGGTCTCTGGACCCGAAGGTCTCTGGACCCGAAGGTCTCTGGACCCGAAGGTCTCTGGACACGAAGGTCTCTGGACCCGAAGGTCTCTGGACCCGAAGGTCTCTGGACCCGAAGGTCTCTGGACCCGAAGGTCTATGGACCCGAAGGTCTCTGGACCCGAAGGTCTCTGGACCCGAAGGTCTCTGGACCCAAAGGTCTCTGGACCCGAAGGTCTCTGGACCCGAAGGTCTCTGGACCCGAAGGTCTCTGGACCCGAAGGTCTCTGGACCCGAAGGTCTCTGGACCCGAAGGTCTCTGGACCCGAAGGTCTCTGGACCCGAAGGTCTCTGGACCCGAAGGTCTCTGGACCCGAAGGTCTCTGGACCCGAAGGTCTCTGGACCCGAAGGTCTCTGGACCCGAAGGTCTTTCGACCCGAAGGTCTTTCGACCCGAAGGTCTTTCGACCCGAAGGTCTTTCGACCTGAAGGTCTTTCGACCCGAAGGTCTTTCGACCCGAAGGTCTTTCGACCCGAAGGTCTTTCGACCCGAAGGTCTTTCGACCCGAAGGTCTTTCGACCCGAAGGTCTTTGGAACCATGAGGTTCTTTCGACCCGAAGGTCTTTCGACCCGAAGGTCTTTCGACCCGAAGGTCACTGGACCCTTAGGTCTCTGGACCCGAAGGTCTCTGGACCCGAAGGTCTCTGGACCCGAAGGTCTATGGACCCGAAGGTCTCTTGACCCGAAGGTCTCTGGACCCGAAGGTCTCTGGACCCGAAGGTCTCTGGACCCGAAGGTCTCTGGACCCGAAGGTCTCTGGACCCGAAGGTCTCTGGACCCGAAGGTCTCTGGACCCGAAGGTCTCTGGACCCGAAGGTCTCTGGACCCGAAGGTCTCTGGACCCGAAGGTCTCTGGACCCGAAGGTCTCTGGACCCGAAGGTCTCTGGACCCGAAGGTCTCTGGACCCGAAGGTCTTTGGACCCGAAGGTCTTTGGACCCGAAGGTCTTTCGACCCGAAGGTCTTTCGACCCGAAGGTCTTTCGACCCGAAGGTCTTTCGACCCGAAGGTCTTTGGAACCATGAGGTTCTTTCGACCCGAAGGTCTTTCGACCCGAAGGTCTTTCGACCCGAAGGTCATTGGACCCTTAGGTCTATGGAACCCTGAGGTTCTTTGGACCCGGAGGTCTTTGGACCCGAAGGTCTTTGGAACCCTGAGGTTCTTTGGACCCGAAGGTCTTTGGACCCTTAGGTCTTGGACTTTTTATGCTTTTGGGGAGTCTTTTTGATCGCACTCTGCTGCCCGGAGGCGCGCCACTCTCGATCTAAATTGAGAAATCACACTGTGCTACCCATAGGCATAGGCCATTCTCGAAAGTCTCAATGCTGCACTCTACCTTCCTGCAGAAAGGTCACTCTAAGACTTACTGTGGTCTGGGGTGCCCCCCCCCCGCAAGGCGGCTTCAACCCGGACACAGTACCTTCCACGTCTAGATAGGTATTAAATTGTTTGTGCTTAACTGGTTATTTGCACTTTGCTCCCTGCATTTCAGCCGCCAAAATCTGATTACAGTACTTGGCCGTGTACGTTATGCCCCCTGCGTGTGTTTAGCTCATAGCATTTTTAACGAGGGTTTGGGTAGCATTTAGTACGTGGCCCCCGCATAACTCTTGGCTATAGGCCTTTACGCAGGGCCCTGTTGTGCAGACATCGGTACAGGGCTGATAAGACCCCTTACATATCTGTCTGCTCCTACGGTGAGTAGCCTCACCAGCTAGGGGGCTAGCTAAGATCTGAGGTCCCTAAGGTCCCGATCCAGCTAATATGCCCCTTTAAGTATATTGGTATTCCCTTAACTCCTTTTAATCGAAACCAAATGTATTTTATAAGCCTAGTCCGAAGACGTTCTCGTTATACATAGGAGTAGGAAAACCAAAATAGTTAAATATATAGTATAATAGTATATATATAAAGCTTAATCCGAAGATCTTACTTTTAGAAATGGTAGAATTTGAGGTGCAAGGCGTTCCAACAGTCTTGCAGCTTGTAGGCTCCTACCCCTTGCACCCCTATTACCTGATAGGGCCCCTCCCATCCGGGGGCGAGTTTTCCGGCTGATTTGTCTCTTCTATGGTTGCAGACTCGCCTTAGGACCCAGTGTCCTTCTTGGAAGGTTCTGGATCTCACCTTCTTGTTGTAACTCTTGGCTACTTTTATTTGGTCTGATGCGTTCCTTAGGCAGGCTGCTTCTCTTTTCTCATCTAGTAGGTCTAGACTTAGGTACATCAGCTCGTCATTCTCTTTTGGAGTTAGGATGTTGGAGATCGTGGTCTTAACGTGCACCTCGGTGGGTATTGCTGATTCGGTGCCATAGACGAGTGAGAAAGGGGTTTCTTGGGTAGCCGACTTTGGGGTTGTCCGATAGGCCCAGAGATAACTCCATGTAACTCCTCTGCCCATTGTCCATGAGCCTTCTCCAAGCGCTTCTTGAGCATGTTTACCACCGTTTTGTTGGTTGACTCTGCTTGTCCATTTGAATGACGGTGTCGTGGTGCCGAGTATGAGAGCTTGATGTCCCATTCTTTGCAGAAGTCTTGGAAGTCGTTGCTGGTAAATTGGGGTCCATTGTCGGTGACAATCTCCTGAGGTGCTCCGAAGCGGGTGATTATGTTCGTCCAGATGAACTTTCTTATTTGGAGATCCGTGATTTTTGCCAAGGCTTTGGCTTCTACCCATTTCGTAAAGTAGTCGGTCATTACTAGGAGAAAGACCTTTTTCCCCGGCGCCATAGGGAATTTTCCCACAATGTCCATGCCCCATTTGCGAAAAGACCATGGGGAACTTAGGGATTTGAAGTTCTCTGGTGGTAAGTTGGAGCTTGGGACGTGTTTTTGGCATTGGCTGCAGGTTTTAGCCTGTTTGAGGGAGTCCTTAGCCATGGTTGGCCAATAATAACCGGCCCTCCTTGCTCTGAGAACCAGGCTCCGTCCACTGGAGTGGGAACCACATTCCCCTTCGTGGAGCTCTTCTAATATTCGCGCGGCTTCTCTAGGGGTTAGACATCCTAGATAGGGTCCTGAGAAGGATCTTCTGTATAACTTTCCTTTTGAGATGCAGTATCTGGCTGCTTGCCTCTTGATCTTGCAGCTGTCATCTCGGTTTTCGGGTAGGACGTCGTTTCTCAGATAGTTAGTGATGGGGGTCATCCAAGTTTCCCCTTCGTCCACTGCTGCTACTTCCTCTGGTTCTGCCTCTTTCTCGGTTGCTGGCCATTGTAGGACCAACAAGGGAATACTCATGTGTTCCTTAGTTTCCAAGGCGGAACCTAGGTTTGCTAGAGCGTCGGCTTGGGAGTTTTGTTCCCTAGAGATCTGAGTAAGTTTGCAGTTTTTGAATCGGTCAAAGATACATTTGGCCACCAATAGGTATCTAATCATGCTCGGGTCCTTGGCTTTGTAATCTCCTTGGACTTGGCTGATAATGAGCTGCGAGTCACTGAAGACATGGATGTCCTCCACTCCCATTTCTCTAGCTAACGCTAGACCTGCTATCAAGGCTTCGTATTCGGCTTCGTTGTTGGTTGCTTTAAAGTTGCAACATACGGCTCTCGAAGCCGACTCTCCCGTGGGGGAAGCCAGGACCAATCCTACTCCTGCACCTCTCACGTTGCTGGAACCATCAACATGTAGGGTCCATTGGCCTTTCTCCGCCTCCTTTCCCCGAAGCGTAGCTTCTAGATCTGGGTCTGGAAGCATGGAAGGAGAGAATTCAGCCACGAAGTCGGCTAGAACTTGGGATTTGATGGCGGTAGCTGGGCGAAAGACCACGTCATATTCCCCCAATTCTACGGCCCATTTTTCCAATCGTCCTGACACCTCGGGTTTATGAAGGACCGCTTTGATGGGGAACAAAGTGACTACCACGACTTGATGGGCCTGGAAGTAAGGGTGTAATTTCCGTGCTGCTACTACTAGGGCGAGGGCTAGCTTTTCTAGTTGCCTATAGCGAGTCTCTGCGTCTAGCATGGAATTGCTAACGTAGTATATAGGGTGCTGTTTCCTCCCTCCTTCTCTTACGAGGACCGTGCTAATTGCATGCTCGGATACTGCTAGGTAGAGCAATAAGACCTCTTCTTCCAGGGGTTTAGATAGGAGTGGTGGAGTAGTAAGGTAGGCCTTGAGGTCAGATAATGCAGTATCGCACTTCTCTGTCCATTTGAAGTCCTTGGGACTCTTTAATGTTTCAAAGAAGGCATGGGACTTGTCGGAGAGCCTGGAGATGAACCTGCTGAGGGCCGCCGTTCTTCCTGTCAGTTTCTGAACCTCCTTGACATTTCGAGGAGAAGGAATCGCCTGGATGGCCCTTATATGCTCTGGATTTGCTTCTATGCTCCTGTAAGTGACTATGTATCCCAAGAACTTCCCAGAGCTTACTCCGAATGAGCATTTATAAGGGTTGAGCTTCATGTTGTACCTTCTTAGGGTGGCGAACGCGTGTTGAAGGTGCGAGATATGATCCTCGGAGTCCAGGGACTTTACCAACATTTCGTCGATGTAGACTTCCATGGTCTGACCTATCTGATCGGCGAACATCATGTTGACCAGCCTCTGATCGGTGGATCCAGCATTTTTTCAACCCGAACGGCATGACCTTGTAGCAATAGATGCCCCTGGAGGTCATGAAGGACGTCTTCTCCTGATCATCAGGATGCATTCGGATTTGGTTGTACCCGGAGAAGGCGTCCATGAAGCTCATTAGTTGATGTCCGGCAGTAGCATCAACCAGCTTGTCTATGTGAGGCAAAGGGAATGGATCCTTCGGACAGGACTCGTTGAGGTCCGTGAAGTCAATGCGAACTCTCCAGACTGGGAGAAGAACCTCTCCTTCGGTCTGCTTCACCTCTCCGCTGAATCCTACGAGTGGGGTCGCTTTCCTAGTTAGTGTCTTAGGGTCCAGCCCTAGGTCCATGTAAGCCGAATGAAAGGTGATGTTGCTGGAGCTTCCATTGTCCACCATTATCCGCTTGACCAAGCAATTGGCTATGACCAGTGAGATGACGAGGGCGTCTTGATGAGGAGCCAGGACCCGTTCCTGCTCCTTCGCGGTGAAGCTAATCTCATCCGTTCCCTGGAGCGGGCGTTTAGGAACCTCGGCCTCTTGACCGTTTCTAGCATTACGGGTACTCCTTTTGGCTGCGGCGCTGCTGATTCCGCTTACTTATGATCCTCCTGAAATGACATGAATCACTCGATCTTGCTGCGGGGGTAATGCGGGAACAGCATCGTTGGGAAGAGCGGGACCTTCCTTGTTTAGGAGGTCCTTTGCTTTATCCGAGAGGAATTCCCTCAGATAACCCTTCTTAAGAAGTTCGGCGACCTCTAGACTCAAGGATATACAGTCTTCAGTGGTGTGACCGTGATCGTTGTGGAACCCACACCACCTTTTGGGGTTCCGATTGGCATCGGGGGACCTCATTTTAGGAGGCCATTTAACCTGTGGGCCCATTTGTCTCAAGACTCCGATGAGCTCCGGTTTGGATATCGCGAGATGAGAGATACTGGGCCAAGTAGAGACCGTTGTGGGAACCGAAATTCGCACTGTCGATTTTAGTTAAATAAATCGGAGGAAAACTAAGTAAACCTAGTTTTCCCTGAAGGTTCGGATTCTCTGCGACAACCAAACGAATTTGACTGAACAAACAATGTAGCGGAAAATTTGCACTAAGGTGTTTTATTAAATAAGTTGAATACAATATTCTTCCGAAAACGGGAAGTAGAGATACGCTGAAGAGGAAACGACGAAAATATAGGAGACAAAACGTTCTAAGTCTTGCTCCGCTAGTCTAACCTCCTAAGTCCTAAGTTCCCTAAGCTAGCAGGAATTCCCTAAAACCCTAGATTTCGGATTTGGTCTCTCTCTCAATGATTTTCGCTCTGCCTTTCCTCCTCTCCCAAAGTTCCTTTATATACTCCTTATGACGTTTTATTCTCCTTCTGGGCCGCAGAGCGGGCTTTTTTCCATTTTCGTCGGTCTTCATGTTTATCAGGAAACTTGACATTTATCTTCGGGAAACTCGACATTTAACATGCCAGAGATTTAGCATTTATCTTGTCGCGTAAAGATAAACATAAATCGTCGTATCTATCTTAGATAATCGTAGGTGGACTGTCCGATCGCGTTTGGTCCCTTTCGGGCCGTTTCCAGGACTTCCTCTGTTTCCTATGAGATGTGTGGTGTCTTAGATAACCATCATCGTTTCGTATGAACAACTTAAGATCTTCCTTTCCGTTGGTATCTTACGAGTTTCCGAAGCGTTTCCGACGGCTTTAGTTCGGAGTAAGAACGGGAGTTTTGTACGCGGAATCTCAATGATTCGTTCCGCGAGGACTCGGAAAAGACTCAAAGTACAGACTTCTGACGGCCGGGGCCTGGGACTCGTGCACGGAAGATTGTCGCCCGAAGATCCGAGCCAGCACGGGCGCTAGCCGCCCGGCGCCTACGGCCTGCACGGGCGCTAGCCGCCCGGCGCCTACGGCCAGCACGAGCGCTAGCCGCCCGGCGCCTACGGCCAGCGCGGGCGCTAGCCCCCCGGCGCCTACGGCCAGCACGGGCGCTAGCCGCCCGGCGCCTACGGCCAGCGCGGGCGCTAGCCCCCCGGCCCCTACGATCAGCACGGGCGCTAGCCGCCCGGCGCCTACGGCCAGCTTGGGGGCTAGCCGCCCGGCGCCTATGGCCAGCAGCGGCTACGGCCAGCACGGGCGCTAGCCGCCCGGCGCCTACCGCCAGCACGGGCGCTAGCCACCCGACGCCTACCGCCAGCACGGGCGCTAGCCTCCCGGCGCCTACGGCCAGCACGGGCGCTAGCCGCCCGGCGCCTACGGCCAGCACGGGCGCTAGCCGCCCGGCGCCTACGGCCAGCACGGGCGCTAGCCGCCCGGCGCCTACGGCCAGCACGGGTGCTAGCCGCCCGGCGCCTACGGCCAGCACGGGCGCTAGCCGCCCGGCACCTACGGCCAGCACGGGCGTTAGCCCGCCCGGCACCTACGGCCAGCAACCCTTATTCTTGCTGGTGTAGAATGATTTCATCGTTTGGTGTGTGTGGTGTAGAGCCTTGATGATGTGATCCATGGTATCTGTGAGAGACAAGGTTTCACTTCTTAGATTTAGGTTAGGTTGAGAGATAATAAATAAGAATCGTGGGCTGAATCCCGTAAGTAAGCTCGATGAATCAATATGTTTTTATTGATGATCAAAGAATGTTACAAAAGATGTTTTTGATGATTACAAAGAGAATAAGTAATGTGTTTAATCTAGTACAAAAGTTGGTATCTGGAGAGGCCCCTTTATTTTGGATCTTCTCTGTCTTTATATAGTCTAGGTCTCGTCGATAGCTCCTTAACCGACCTCCGAAATACACGGCTTCAGTTACGCACTCGCTCCAGGTTCCTCTTGACCGAGTCTTCGAAGTATCAGCTCCCGTTACAACGTGACCTCCATTATGACGACTTCTAGGTTCAGTCTTTAATTCAGCTTCCAGCTCTTATTAATGTGATGGGCTTTACGCGGCCCACTTGGCAGCTCACATCTTACCGGTACCTCACCTGAGGGTCATATTTGGGTCCAACAGTTGCCCCCAGCTTCCGAATAAAATCTTTTGTCTCGGAAGCTAGAATCCAGCTACCGACCTTATCTTTTCGTTAAAGGTAATGATTAGTTCTTATCTTGTTCAGATACGGTTTACTCGATATAACGGTCCTTATTACGTTAAACAAAATCTACGGTTCAGATAGAGGAAATTCGAAATGATGTTTCCGAATTTCGAGAGGTGATGGGATATAAAGCTGTGAGCATTAACTGCTACGCCTCCCACTTTCTCCACGCCTCGGTTCGGTTTTCCCAAGGTAACTTCTCTCCTCTCTTATTTTTACTGCGATTTCTTTTCTTTTTTTTATCTTCCTCGTTACTTTTCTCTGTAAATTTCCTCCCAAACCTTGCAATCGATTCTCTTCTTGACCCTCCCATACCATGAATCCTCCGAAAGAAGGTTCCGGTGAGTCCGGGATGCCTCCCTCTGCCTCCGGAGCTAAACTATTGGAGGTTAAACAGAAAGTTGGAGCCAAGATGAAGGGGAAGAATAAAGCCAGAGAGACGGTTGCGACCAGAGTCTCTAAGCGAAAGAAGAAAGACGATTCCAGCGGAAGTAGTCTCCATTCACCCTCGTTATTGACAAGTCAGGAGGTGGTTAACCTCATGGTTCACGTCCTTGGCCGGAAGGAGCTTGCTCGAACTTGTGGTCCCGATGATACCCCCGAAACCGCTCCGGCGGGTTGGTTTTGTTGTCACGAGAAGTACATCTCCAAGTGTCACCTGAGATTTCCCCTCCCGACGTTGCTGCTCGATTTCCTCGATCATTACCAGTTGGCTCTTTCCCAACTATGTCCCTCAGTCATCCGAGTGATAAACGGTTTTATCACTAGAGCTAGAGAGGAAGGAGTCAGTGTTGGTCTTACCAAGCTTATGAGCCTCTTCTCCTTGAAGGAGAGTGCTTCTAAGCAAGGCGGTACCAGAACCTTCTACCTCCCTAGTCGCCCCAATCATGTCATCTTTAGGTTTTCTAGTAGTGATGACGACTGGAGGAAGAAGTACTTCTATGTTAAAGTCGATCCTTTGACGGTCCCTGTAGGTCGGGATCTCAGGATTACTTGGGCTAACCCATCTGGTTAGGATTTCCAGGGATAAATTTTTATGGAGTTTATCTATTTATGGTTGATTAACCTTTTTGCTTGGATTTGTTTCGCAGAAATTGAAGATCCTCCGAAGCTTTCTACCAAACTTACCAGAGCTCTATATCGTAAGTTGCATCAGACTCCCTGTACCTGGCCTGCTTACACCACATCTCGAATAGGTGCAGCCAGGTTCCCAGACGTCTTCAACGCCTCTTTTCATGATCCCATTCCTGCTGAGAACCTTGAGGGTAAGTTCGAGCTTGAACCCTTTCCTAAACAGTTTTGCCGTTTTCGAAATTTTCCATTCTCATAAGAATTCTCGTTGTTCCAGTTTCCGCAAGGGACTCTGTTGTATCAATCTCAACCGGTGCTAGCGCTTCAGGTACCGAAAAGACCAAGTCAGGTGATATGACTTTAAGTCCATCGTTTCGTTCCAGGGGTAACCCTTCGAAGGCTGCCAGTGTCTCCCGTGGGGGAGATAGGAGCCAGGGGGGATCTTTCCTTGACTCGGTGAAGGATGTCTTGGATGATGGAGTATCCAAACCTGTTGCTGAGGTTACTCCCGCCGATGTCGTAGCTCAGGATGCTGCTCCTCTCGAGGTCCAGGTGCCGGAAGCTGATCACCAGGCTCCGAGAGGTACTTCTGAGGTTGAGCCGTCAAGGCATAAAAGGCCTAGGACCGACCAAGCAGGAGCTCCCGCTCGATCATCCTCCTCGTCTTCCAGAGGAGGAACCGTTGGGTGAAGTTTTACCCATTCGAAGCCCGGGTCAATCTTGGATGATCCTTGGGGCTTGGGTGCAATACTGAGGCATCTGAAGAGGGTTGGATGTCCCCTTCCAGCGCTCAAGGACCTGACAAACCGAGATGAATATCTCGACATTGCTAATTGCATGGGTCAGGTATATGGTTTTATCTTCTTCATCTAGTTAGCAATTTTTCTCCTGAGGATGATAACGTATGTATGCTTGGTTTTTCTTCAGTTGGCTGGTACCATTAACAGGGCCCAGCTCAAGTTTGAGAACACTCTGCAAGATGCCCACAATGCTGGTGAGCTTGCCGAGGTTACTGAGCTGGTTAGGGCTGCCAAGGCTGACCTTGATCAAGCCCGTGCTCGGATTTGGGAGCTTGAGTCTGAGGTAAAGAGATTGGGTTCCAAGACTGATGCTCAACAAGGGAAGATTGAGAGTCAGGAGCTCGACATCCAGGTGAAAGGTAGGAGGATCAGTGAGCTGGATGCTGCTCGAAGGATAGCTGAACATCAGGTCCGTGACCTTATCGCTGCGTCTCAGGACAGCCAGAAAAATAAGGAGGCTGAAGTCAAACTAGCTGTGAGGGAAGGGAAGAAGGAGGTCGCCGAAGCTTACGGCAAGATCCTGGCTTGTGTTAAGGACAAGTTTGTTAGGAAGAAGGAGGAGGTCAGTGCCTTAGTTTACGCCCAAGAGCTCCAAGCTAACACTGACCTCTTGAAGGACATGTTGAGCAACAAGATCCAGAGTGTTGAAGAAGAGTACAACCAGCTGGTGGCTTTGTTGCCGGAGGCGACGACTGCGTATGAGAAGGCTCAGGTCTCTGACTTTTCAGTCAGTAAGTTTCCCCTTCCCCAGATCTCGGACAGTTCAGGTACTTTCGAGATTAACATGTTTAATCCGTCCTTTTCTGGGGAATTTGGTTATAACTTGGATTTGATGGCTCCTGACTTAGCTCCGGTTGAAGCAGCTCAAGGAGGAAATGACGAAGTAGCTGAGGGGGAGGTTCCTGTTGGTGAACCGGTCCAAGATGATAAGGAGGGTTGAGAGCTTCAGCTCTGTTGATCTTATGTTTTGTGTTTTATAAGACTTTCCGCTTTGTCTTCGTTTAAGTTCTACGACTTTCAGTGCCTGAGGAGGCCTTTAAACCTTTATCGATGTCTAGGATTTTAATAGCCTGGGGAGGCTTTTAAATCCTTTGTCGTATTTAAGACTTATTTACTTTCGTTTCGAGCTTTTGAGATTGATAATGTCCTACTTAATCATAGCGATTGCTGAATCAAATTAGGACTTTTAGTTTCGATCTGTTGCGCACGTTTTTGCTTAGTTAGTATTTGGTCATGAGGACTTCGAAGAGGGGTCCTTGATATTATTTCGGGAAATCTGGGGACCTGAGTCCGACTTGAAAGTTCTGGGACCTGGCATCCAGGTCTGTCGGGACCTAGGTCTGTCGGGACCTGAGTTAGACTCATTGGGACCTGAGTTCGTCCGAAGGATCTCGAGACTTTTGGAATGCAGTGAATGAAATCGAGGAATTTTGAGGTTTTTCAATTTGGTAAGGGTTTTAGGACCTTATTGAGTTTTTAGGATTTTAAGACCTTGTCGATTGTTTAAGGGTTTTAAGACCTTGTTGATTGTTTAAGGGTTTTAAGACCTTGTTGATTGTAAGGATTTTAAGACCTTGTTGATTGTTAAGGATTTTAAGACCTTGTTGAGTGTTGAGGATTTTAAGACCTTGTTGATTGTTAAGGATTTTAAGACCTTAGTTTATGTTAAGGATTTCAAGACCTTTGGATTTATCAAGGATTTTAAGACCTTAGGTTCAGGTTTTCCGGGACCTGAATTTGTTCGAGATAATTGAGCTTAGGTCACGATTTAGCGGGACCTGGATTTTCTTGGAGGGTTTTAAGACCTTTGATGCTTATAGAACTGGATTAATTGTTAATATCAGATATCAGAAAATACATGATTTAGATTCCACACAATAACTGTTTTCACGTTATGTATTATTGGTAAAACATGTCCTCCTTGCTTATGTGAGGAGATTGGTGAAAAGAGATTGGGGCTGCACTCATGACGGAGTTGCCTACGTACCCAGTCAAGGGATCAAGCCAAACGTAGTTCAGGGAATTTGGGTACCTAATGATAATATCTTTTGAGGTTCGTGGCGTTCCACGATCGGATTTCAAGTACCCCGGTTCGTACCTTCTGGAGTTTATAAACTCCGGGTCGTACTATGTGGATAATTCGGTAGGGACCTTCCCAGTTGGTTCCTAACTTTCCAGCTCCCGGTTCCTTAGTTCCTTCGAACACCTTTCTGAGTACCAGGTCTCCTACAGCGAACTGCCGGGGCCTTACTTTGGAGTTATAGTGCCGAGCCATTGCTTGCTGGTAATTTTGAATGCGGAGCAAAGCTTGGTCTCGTCTTTCCTCGATTAAGTCGAGGCTGTCCATCAGGAGCTGTTTATTAGCTGCGGGGTTTGAGGTGCAGAGCTCCCGTCGGAGGCTGCCTGCGGTGGTTTCTGCTGGGACGACAGCTTCCATCCCGTAGGCTAAGGAGAAAGGAGTTTCCTCTGTAGCTTTTCGTGGGGTGGTTCTGCAAGCCCATAGTACTTCGGGTAGTTTTTCTGACCAGAGTTCTTTCTGAGCTCCTAGGCGTTTCTTGAGGTTTGCTAAGATCGACTTGTTAGCAGCCTCCGCTTGGCCGTTACCTTGAGGTCGCCGAGGTGATGAAAATGTGAGACGGATGTTCCACTTATCGCAGAACTTTTTGAAATCATGGGATATGAACTGTCCTCCGTTGTCGGTTACGATTTCGTATGTGACACCGTGCCTACATACAATGTTTTTCCAAACAAATCCTTCGACCTCAAATCTGTTTATTTGTTGGAAGGCTTCGGCTTCGATCCACTTTGTGAAGTAGTCGGTTAGGACGAGGAGGTTTAGTAATTTCTTTCCTTTTCCTGAAGGTACTAATGGACCTACGATATCCATGGACCACCTCATGAACGGGTAGGGAGCTGATATGTTAGATAATTTTTCCGCTGGTTGGTGTATGATCGGTGCATGCCTTTGGCATTTGTCGCATGATGAGGAGTAGACCTCACAATCCGCGATAATAGTAGGCCAGAAGTAGCCTTGTCTTTTAATTCGGATAGCTAGAGCTCTGCCCCCGGAATGGTTACCGCAGGAACCGTCGTGCATTTCCTTCATGAGTTTCATAGCTACTAGGCCATGAACGCATTTTAGGTAAGGTCCGGAGACACTTCGTTTGTGGAGGGCTGACTCGATTATGCAATACCTTGCTGCTAAGGCTTTGAGTTTTCGGGCCTCCCACTTATTGGGTGGGATCTTTCCCTCGAGGATGTAATCCATAATTGGTATCCTCCAGTCTTCTCTTCCTACAACTTTGTTGTGAAGAGAAGAGGGAGGTTCCTGTTCGGGACCTGGCGTAGTGGTGCCCCCGGGGATATTCGTTGGGACAGGCTCCAAGAGGTCTGGGTCCTGAAGAATATCTCCAATTCCTTCATTGTCCCCGGTGGTTTGTGTAGTGTTTCCAGACGTGTTTTTACGAGCTGCGCGGCTTCTTGTCTGTACCTTGAGGACGAGTGGTTCCGAGGTTTCGGTGGTGCCCCCGGGGGTATTCGTTAAGTTAGGCTCAGGAGAGTTCAAACTTCGGTGAATACCCTCACTTTGGTTATGGTCCTCTAAGTTTTTGGTTGTATTGTTAAAAGAGTGCTTTCGGAAGCTGCGTGCTCTGGTTTTAGGGAACCAAAATGTCGTGAAGATTTGGGTAGCTTCCGTAGGAAGGCTGTTATCCTTATCTTTTGCTTTTGACTTGCTATCTAGCTCAGCTTTGGTAGCTATGTTGATACTCGGCTTTTCGATTCCTTCCACGGGTATAATTCGTTTTACGAGAGGGTCGGACGTGGAGGCTAACGCAGCGAGCGCGTCCGCTGAAGAGTTCTCTCCTCGTGGGATTCTCGTTAGCTCGAACTTATTGAACTGTTTTGTCAGGCTTAGGACTACTTCGAGGTATGCCCCCATCCTTTCATCTCTCGTTTCGTATTCTCCGTGAAACTGGCTAGCTACTAGCTGTGAGTCACAGTAGGCGCTCAGCTCTCGGATTCCGAGGCTAAGGGCTAGTTTTAAGCCGGCGATTAATGCTTCATACTCAGCTTCGTTGTTGGAGGCGTTAAATCCAAGTCTATAGGATTGTTCGATGGTTTCTCCAGCTGAGGAGGTTAATTTTAGACCGACGCCGGAGCCCTGTTTTGATGAGGCTCCGTCCACGTATAGGCTCCATTTTGGGACCTCTATCTCTTGGTCTAAATGTTCGGATGTTAGCTCGATAACGAAGTCGGCGAGGACCTGAGCTTTTGATGCTGCTCGAGGTCTGTACTCGATATCGTATTCGCTGAGCTCGATAGCCCATTTGGCTAATCGTCCGGACTGGCTAGGACTATGCAAAATCGTTCGTAATGGCTGTGAGGTCATTACGATGATTGAGTGTGATTGGAAATACGGTCGTAGCTTCCTAGCAGCTGTTACGACTGCTAGGGCTAGTTTTTCCATGGTCGGGTACCTCGTCTCGGCGTCTATTAGGCTTTTACTAGTATAATAGACAGGTCTTTGTTCGTTTTGCTCTTCTCGTACTAGCACCCCACTAACTGCGGCTGCCGATACGGCCAGGTACAGGTACAGTGGTTCTCCAGTTACAGGTTTGGATAGTATCGGAGGTTCCGAGAGGTATGCTTTCAGCTGTTTGAAGGCTTCCTCGCATTTTTCGTCCCATAGGAACTTCTTATTATTTTTCAGGAGTTTGTAGAATGGGAGGCACTTGTCAGTGGACCTGGAGATGAATCTATTTAGTGCTGCGATCCGTCCGGTCAATCTTTGTATCTCTCTGGTCGTTTTAGGTGACGGCATTTCTAGGAATGTCGCTATCTGTTTCGGGTTGGCTTCGATGCCTCTTTCGGTTACGAGGTAACCTAGAAATTCGCCGGAGGGTACTCCGAAGGTACATTTAGCTGGGTTTAGCTTCATGTCATATTTGTTGAGGATGTCGAAGCATTCCCTTAGATGGGAGATATGGTCCTCTCCCATTGACGATTTGACTAACATGTCGTCGATGTAGACTTCCATGGTTTTTCCAAGTTGTCCAGCAAACATTTTATTTACTAACCTTTGGTAGGTAGCTCCCGCGTTTTTCAAGCCAAATGGCATGACCTTATAACAATAGGTTCCTCGTTCGGTTATGAACGCGGTTTTCTCTTGATCCTCAGGCTCCATCATAATCTGGTTATATCCAGAAAAGGCATCCATAAAGGACATGAGCTGGTGACCAGCCGTTGCTTCGACTAAACGATCGATGTGAGGTAACGGGAATCTGTCTTTAGGACAGGCCTTGTTTAGGTCGGTGAAGTCTACGCAGATTCTCCATTTCCCGTTCTTCTTTTTTACTACCACTGGGTTGGCTAACCAGTCGGGGTATTGAACTTCTCGGATTGATCCGGCCTTTGTTAGTCGATCAACCTCGTCGTTAACAGCATGGGCTTTTTCAAGACCTAGCTTGCGACGCTTCTGTTTGATCGGTTTGAAGGTGGGATCTACATTGAGCTTATGTGTGGTGACGTTGGGGTCTATGCCCTTCATGTCACTGGTGGCCCATGCGAAGGTTTTGACATTTTGTTTTAGGAATTCGATGAGCTCCTTTTTAGTTTCGGGAGGTAGCTCGGATCCGATGCTTACTTGTTTTTCAGGGTTCGAGTCGTCAATGCTAACTTTTTCGATGAGGTTCTTGGGAGGACCTCGGATATTTTGTTGCATTTCACGACTCTCCTGGACCTGTAATTGCTATTGGGGGGAATCTTTTATGATCTCGAATCCTCCCAGGTAACAGATCCTTGAAATCTTTTGGCTACCATGTATGGTAACTATCCCATCGGTTGCTGGGAATTTCACGCATTGGTGATAAGTTGAAGCTACTGCTTTCATCTTATGAATCCAAGGTCTTCCAAGGATTGTGTGGAAGGGAGACGGTTTGTCGACAACTATAAAGTTGGTCATTTTCATGACTCCACCAGCTATGACTGGGAGCTTGATGGTTCCCAAGGAGGTAGCCGTTTCTCCTGAGAATCCCACAAGGTTGGATTTCTGGTCAACAATTTCGTAATCGTCTATTTCCATTCCTTTTAATGCGTTATAGAAAATGAGATCGACGGAACTTCCGGTGTCGATCATGAGCTTAGGTACTTCGTAGCCTGCTATATTTAACGTTACGACGAGGGCATCGTCATGAGGTCTGTCAAGGTTTGATGTCTCACTTTCCCAAAAAGAGATTTTAGTGTTAGACTCGGGTTTGGTCGGTTTAGACTGAGTATTGGACACAGCTTTCCGTACGTGACTTTTAATAGAGTTAACGGAGTCTTGACACATATCGGACCCTCCAAGGATGTAATCGACTCTTGAGTCGGGGCTTGATTGGGGAGGTGCTTTACTAAAGAGAGCTTCAATTTGAAGGCTTTTTCCTTGGGGGAATTTCCCAAGGATCATATCGACTCTCTTCTTGGGAGCGGGAGGTGGCGAATCGGTTTCCTTTTCAGGTGACCTCTCGCGTTTCGGGGAGTTATCACGGGGACCTCTCTTTTGATAAGGCTGTGGTTTTTTGAGATCCACGTCTTTTATTTCTCCGGCTGCAAATTTGGCAGCCAGTTGTCGTTGGAGGTCCCAACATTCTTCGGTTGAATGTCCTTTTCGATCATGATAGGAGCAATGTTTGCTCTCGTCGTAGCTTTTGGACCAGGGGGCTTTGGCTGTCGCGGCGACAGGTTTTTCTTCCTTGTCATCCTCGATTACATAAGAATGCTCTCCCTGAGTCTGGTTATTTCGGGAGCTTCCTCTTTTGTGAGGTCCCTTCCCGTCGGGGGCTTCGCCTTTCGGGTGATTCTGGGATTTTCTATGGAGCTTATCTAACGCTGCAGTTTCTTCTTCCAAGGTAATGTATCTAGAGGCCCTGTGGAGGGCGTCGTCGATAGTTGGAGGAAGATTTAGCGTTAGCTCCGAGAAGAGGCCTGATTTGTACCAGAGGCCTCTCCTAAGGGCTTCAATAGCTACGTGATCGTTAGGGTTCGAGAGTTTAGTTCTTACTGCCCTGAATTTTTCGATGTAGACTCGCAATGAGTCTCCCAATCCTTGTCTGATCTTCCAGAGGTCAGCTTCGGAGGCTTGTTTCAGGATGTGGGTTGAATATTGTTTCATAAAGGCGTTAGCTAGCTGATCAAAGCTGTCTATAGAGTTTGGTTCGAGACTAGAGAACCATTCTAAGGCTGTTCCAGTCAGGTTTTCAGCAAATGTTCTGCAATATCCTGCATCGCATTCTTCCTTCGTGAAGTGAGCTTTAACGATCGCTAGCTGGAAGGCTCTTAAATAAGCCTTTGGGTCTGTATTTCCATCGTACTCAGGAATCTTGATTTTTCGAGTGTCTCTTATGTAAGAGTTAGCAATTCTATCGGTAAACGGAGTTCCTCGAGTCTCTTCGATTAGACTCTCGATTTCGGGAGCTGAGCTTGTTGCTTTGTGAACCTGAGCTCCCAGTTTCTGGAGAGCTGCGTGGGTTCGCTCCATGTATCTGCGAATCGCGTCAGGTCCCTCGAAGGGAAGGATATTTGGATCATTTTCAGGTGTTCGGCGCACAGGTTCCTGGCGGAGTCTGACTTGATCGTTTTCCCAGTTAGCTGGCGAAACAGATCGTTCGTTTGTCCTCAGGTTCCGAGCGAGATTAGTACGAAGAGCTGCAGGATCAGCATCCGTTCTTTGAAATCCGTCGGTATTTGGGGTTGAAACCCTAGTTTGAAACACCGGAGCTGATGTTCTGCCCCCGGACGGAATGTTGGTTCCTGCTCCAGACCCCGAAGGAGGTGGCGGTGGAGGCAATCGTGTGCTCCCAGCGGTGTTTCGATCGGGCGCGGAGCTCGTCGTCGCTACGTTGCTCCCCATGATGCTGATGACTGGTGGGACAAACGCAGGAGCTGTCCTAGCGCGAGGCGTTTGGAAAGCAGGTTCCTGACCGTCTGCTCCAGAGCTATCAAGGGAGAAGTTCAGACGCTCTCGAGGGAAGGAAGGGTCAGATAATCGTTCATGGATCGTGATCCCTCTTCCCTGGTGGACGGACGGTTGGGTCGTTGCGGATTGAGATCTGGTTATCTCTTCGAATTGTTGCTGCCGCTCGGCTAGCTGTTGCACCGTTCGCTCGGTTTGTTGAGCTTTGTCCACTAACTGGAGCATCATCTGCCGGATCTCAGAAAGCTGAGCTTCCGTTTGGTTCGGAGTGGATTGATGCGATGTGTTATTGAGGGCTGAGGACCCAGAGTTGGTCCCTCCGGGGGCTCTCGGGTTATTTGCCCCCGAAGCAGTGCGATTCGGTGAGCTATTGCTCAGGTTCGATTGATCGGGGTTAGATGGATTAGTTCCATCGAGTGGATTCATCTTTAAGCTTTGGAGAAAGGGATTCGATTAATTGTCCCCACAGACGGCGCCAATTGTGAGAGACAAGGTTTCACTTCTTAGATTTAGGTTAGGTTGAGAGATAATAAATAAGAATCGTGGGCTGAATCCCGTAAGTAAGCTCGATGAATGAATATGTTTTTATTGATGATCAAAGAATGTTACAAAAGATGTTTTTGATGATTACAAAGAGAATAAGTAATGTGTTTAATCTAGTACAAAAGTTGGTATCTGGAGAGGCCCCTCTATTTTGGATCTTCTCTGTCTTTATATAGTCTAGGTCTCGTCGATAGCTCCTTAACCGACCTCCGAAATACACGGCTTCAGTTACGCACTCGCTCCAGGTTCCTCTTGACCGAGTCTTCGAAGTATCAGCTCCCGTTATAACGTGACCTCCATTATGACGACTTCTAGGTTCAGTCTTTAATTCAGCTTCCAGCTCTTATTAATGTGATGGGCTTTACGCGGCCCACTTGACAGCTCACATCTTACCGGTAACTCACCTGAGGGTCATATTTGGGTCCAACAGTATCTGCCATTGTTGATGTGCGTTCCTTGAATGAGGTGAAGTCGTTGCTGAGCTGCTGATATTTGTCTTCTAGATCTTGGTGGTGGTTGCCTCTTCTCGTTTGATGTCCTGATAGATGCTGCGGATGAGATTAGTGATTTCTTCTTTGCTCTAGGTGTTCTGCAATCGTCTATCGGTCGATGTGCGTTGGTCTGCATCGGTCGATGGAGTAGGAAGAGGATCGGTCGATGGCAAATATCCGGCATCGGTCGATGGCGGCAAGTCGGTTTTCAGTTGTGAACGGAGAGTGGATACTTCTTCCTCAAGGGCGTCTTTCTTTTGTTGTTGAAGATTATAAGCGCTCTGAATCCAGTTGATTTCAGATTGGAGTTCTGATCGTGCTCTCTCGATTTCATATGGAAAGTAGGAGGTTTTCCAAATGTAAGGACTTGTAGCTTCATAGATCCTTTCTTGGACTTCAGCTTCTGTGTAGAGCTTCTCTTTAGGTTCTGCTCTGTTGAAGTAATCTGCATGTATGGGTAAACAAAAGCAAGACCAATCAAATAGTGATGCTCTGTTAAGTAGCTCCCCAATGGCTTCCTTGGAAACATGGATGATGTCTCCATTTACTCCTCTAGCGAACCCAGATTCGTCTCTGAAAACTCCAAATTCGTCCTTCTTCTTCCATAAGAAGCGTCGAATTCCATCTTTGAAAGCTCGTCTGCCCATTTCTCGGTGCATATCGAACGATATACGGTTGTGTTTATCGATCGATATGTGCTGAAATTCCGAATCCTCCGTGTTGAGATGATCAGCTGTAGCTCCGTCTTGGTTTGATTATGTGGTTGTACTGATGTGCTGATGCTGCTGATTGACAGAGGTGTGAGGTAGTTGTTTGAAGAGGTGTATGGATCCGTTGGCGGTTTGAAGGATGTCTCCTATGTCCTTCTTTGTGATTGGGATGATTCTCCCATCCATTGCTCGTGCATTGCCTTCTGGATCTCTGAAAATACCAAACTCATCCGGAGTTAGAAAACCAAAATCAATATTATTTATTTGTACCTCGGATGGTGTAGTGGTCGTATCGGGCGTTGCTGTATCAGGTGCATCGGTCGATGTTGGCTGACGGTTATCGATCGATTGTTGTTGTAACGTATCGGTCGATGGGACTTCCTCGGGTGGAATTGCATATTGTAGCGGAACTGCTTCTACTGCAAAACTCTCATTGTAGTCGCTTGCCTAACTTCCAATTGAGTAGTCTCCGTCTCTTATATCCTTAGATGGTGTGTAAATGGATATAAAGTCGTTTGAGCGATCGTCTTGGTTGCATATCGGGCGATGTAGGCTTGCTTACATCGGTCGATGCGTTGAATCTGAAGGTGTGGGAAGTGTGTCCATCTTCTTCTTCACGAATGAATCTGTACTCTGTAGCTCTTTCTTCCTCGTAATCTTCATCGTATTCCTCCTCTAGAGGTATGTAGTCGTCCGGTTCTGATGTAGCTGGTTCAAAATCAGGTGTTGATGCTAAGGTTTCAGCGTTGTTCCTCCAAAAGGGCTGTCTATCGATCGATGTAGGGGTAGCTACATCGGTCGATGTTTGGGTACTGGTATCGGGCGATGGGATGTTGCTCTCATCGGTCGATGTAACCGGATCGGTTTCGTATTCAGCCATGGAATCATACTCATGGGGACAGAAACAAGCTGCTACGATCTTTGTTGTCTCCTTAGCTGGTAGCTTGATGACTAGGACGGGATCATAGAGGGTGGTGGGACTTATTAGGGTTAGGCAGAGCTTGTTGAACTTTAGGTCACAAACGGCTCCGACGGTGGCTAGGAAAGCTCTTCCAAGTAGTAGTGATGTCTTGAAGTTAAGCTTGACATCCAGGACGTGGAAGTCTGTAGGGATGATGGCATCTCCAATCTGTACCTCAAGATTTTGAATTATGCCTCCAGAGTTCTGCTGAGAACAATCCACAAAGATGAATGTCTCATCAGTAGGCTCTATCTTCAGACGTAGGTGATCTGCCATGATCTTAGGTATGATGCTGACTCCTGATCCTGTATCACATAAGGCACGAGGGAATTCGATGCCCCTGATGGAACATGGTACTGTGAACTTCCCTGGATCGCTCCTCTTCGGTAGTGTGATCCTCTTCTTCATACTGTCACGAACTTGGTGAAACATCCTCTTGATGTCTTCTTCTGTCTCCTTGGTCTCTCTGAAGAACATCCACAATCTATGAGAAAAGTAGGCTTCTTCAAAGGGTTTCTCTGTAGGGATCCTTAGAACACGTTTCCTGAAGTTTTCCATCTCTGCTTCATTAGCTCCCCTTTTAAGGTGCTTTGCAATCTTCTCTTTCCTTTTTCGTAAGACTCTTCCTAGGTTTTCCTTTTCTGGCTCCATGGGTTCAATGATGTCCGTGGGTTTCTTCAGTATTGCTGTAGGAAGGGATTTGGAAAGTTTGGACTGCTCCCGGAGTGCATTAAGTCGTGCTACATCGATTTTGGGTAGTTGCACTCGGCGGTGTGGGATAGTATATCGATCGATGGCCACTGCTGTGTGTCGGTCGATATCGGTGTCTCCAGATCGGTCGTTGGAAAGGTTCCTGTATCGATCGATGGGGTCTGAAGATCGGTTTACGTCCATACCGGTGGGTGGTCGTGGGTGTTTGGCTGCAAAGGCTTTGTGTGACATGATTTTGATTGAATTGCATTCTTTGGAGGGTTCCTCGAAGTCTATCGATCGATACTCATCGAAGTTAATTGATCGCTTTGCTTTTGGTGATATCGATTGATGTCGAGCCGATAACATCGATCGATATGAGTCAAATCCGGCCACGGGCGAGGTTTCTTCTGTCGATTTGTGCAGCTCATCCTGGGGAACTTCCTCCCAGAAATCATCATCTATGATGGCATTGACGTGGTGGTGAGTAGTAGGCTCTCCTGGTGCTCTTGCGAAGGCTTCTTGTTTCTTCAAAGCCTCTCCTGTTTGAACTACTTGAGTCTCCACTTTCTTCACATAGGTATTCAAAGTATCAAGCTTTGAATTTAGAGTGGTGTAGACAGAGTCAATCTTCCCATTGAAATCCACCTGGAGCTTCTGTTGTGTCTGTAGAACTCTTTCCAGCATTTCTTCTAGCTTGCTTTCCTGGGTGGGTGGGGGTGGATTGGTGTAGAATGAGTTTCCGTAACTCCTGTTGTTGTTGGGGTTGCTGCTGTTGTAGGAGGGTTTCTGTGGACTGTAGTTGCTTCTCTGTCCTGAGAAGTTTATGTTTCCTCCCTGGTTTCCAGATCTCTGAAATCCAGCTCCACTGATCCAATTCACATCTTCGTCTACTTGATCCTCTGCGGTTTCTGCATCCTCAACTGAGCAAATCTGCTTGTTAAGTAGCTTCTGAACATTATCCAGCTGTGATTGAAATTCACTAATCTGTTACTTCCCAAGGAATGAGACAGATTTTGCTTTGACTATGTTCTTCGTGCTGTTGCTTGAAGCTAAGTTATCAATTAACTTCACAGCGTCATGTGGATTCCTTGTGCTGAAATTTCCTTCACTAGCAGTGTTCAGAGCCATTTGATACTTTAGAGCGATGCCTCTGTAGAAGGTGCAGAGTAGTTGTACGTTGTTGTATCCATGATGTGGGCAGTCGCGCTGGTAGGACTTGAATCTGTTCCAGGTATCTTTGAAAGTTTCTCCAGGTTCCTGAGTAAATGTAGCAATTTTTCTCCTCCAGTCTTCAGCATGTGACTCATCAAAGAAGTTACGCAAGAATGCGTTTTTGATGTCCTTCCAGGTAGTGAGAGAACCTGGTGGTAATTGTCGCAGCCACTGCAAAGCTTCTCCTGATAGAGAGTATTTGAAAAGCTTGCAGAAAAGATAGTCTTTAGGGACTCCATTGGCTTTGATGGAAGATATAATATCTTCGTATCTCTCCAGATGATCCATAGGATGCTCATAAGATAACCCACAGAAGGGTATCTGTCCTACGAGACCGTAGTACTGCGGCTTGAGCTCGAAATCTCCTCTCTGAATAGCAGGAGGGCGGATGGCGGATCTGTTGGTATAGAACTGATCTGGACGGTTGTAATCTGGCAGGGTTCTAGCTCCGTTGGCTTCATCTGCAGGTTGGATGAAGTCCGTAGTGTCTTGCTCAGGAACGATTTCCTTTTGAGCATTCAGCTTCTGACCTGCTGCGTTACGCAGGTGACCATCTTGATCACGCAGGTCTCCATTCTCATCGGTTCTGAGAATAATAGGCGCTACCATGGCTCGTCGGGTGGTATCGATCGATGTTAGATGATCTATATCGATCAATGTATGGTAAAGAGTATCGGTCGACGGTTGGTTGTCGAGCGATGGAGTGCGGCGAGTATCGGTCGACGGAGAAGGTGTCTCGGTCGACTGTGGTAGAGCGGTATCGGTCGACGAACGGTTGGTGATGTCGATCGATGTCGGTGTATCGGTCGACAAGGTAGAGGTTATGTCGATCGATGTGGAACGTAAGTTCTTGCGGATGCTACGCTCCAAGCTGTGGGGGTCTTCTGAGTACACAAGTTGATGATTCTTGTTGCTTCTGGTATTGCTGGGCATGTACCTGAAAATCAAGAAAAATTTTTTTTGCGTCAGAAGGTGATTTAGCAGAAATTTAAATAACCTAGACCTAATCAGATTAAATCTAATGGCGATCTTAGCTCCCCGGCAACGGCGCCAAATTTGATCTCACTCAAATTACCCTAGGAGTGAATTACTCTCTCAAATAAGAGGTTCAGATGTAGTACTTAGGGATCGATTTCACGGGGAGCGAAGGAACACAAAAGATGTTTAATCCTTAGTGAATAAGCTAGGTTGAAATGGTTTAAATGTAAATTGCAAGTTGTGAGCAATGATTAATTGCTCAAGAGAGTGTTTGAGGGTTGTAATCAATAAGAGAAATAGTTAGATTCAAGGTTACTATTCAGCTAGTTCAGGATTATAATGCTATGGATGTTTTAATGAGTTGCTTGCATATACTAAAGAACTTCCACTCTTTAGAGTTGGCTAATAACTATCGTTACTAGTCTCGTCTATTGATCTGTTTGCCGACAATATCGATCGATGTTTGACAGCTTGTACCGATCGATATGTGTGTCGTCGATCGATTACTCTATTGGAGTATCGGTCGATATAGCTCTAGATCGAATCGAATATATGTTCACCAAGATCATAGACCGGCTCTCGCTTATCCCTAGAGGATCTTAGCTTATTCAAGATGATGTCAGGAGATTGATTTATGGATTAAATCAATTCCAAGATCATATTCTAGTTAGCTATTCTAGAATAAGCATTAGGGTTCATCAGGATAATGAGTATACAACTCAACAGTCCATAGTTGGGGCTAATCCCTCATAACTATTTGAACCCTAAATCTAACAACGGAATCTACTCAGACATGACTGAGAGATTCATAGCATCTAGGTAATAATAGAGATTCATTTAGAAGACCGAACAATCAAGTTCCTCGTGATAACAAATCTCTTTGTATCTTTCTTCTAAACCTAGAATCCTATAACCTTAGATGAGAATAGAATTAAGATGAAAAGAATACTTTATTGATAAGTAGAAGTACTAGAACAATGATATGTTGTAAAAGCTTACTTTGCCAAAACACATAGGCAAAGGTATAAATATTGAGTACAATTAGGTTAAAAACTCGTCAGGGGCATTATAGTAATATTGAGACATCTTGGGCTTCAAGTCGATTGAGAATATTCTTCCTTCTTCTGCACGCTCGATATCGATCGATGATACTAAGTGTACATCGATCGATGGAGTATCTCGTCGTCATTTCTTCAAATGCGTCATCGATCGATTACACGAGATGTGTATCGATCGATATGTAACTCTGGATATCGACCTCGATGTCTTATCTTCAAGTCATCTCGGGAAAACTCTCCTTTAAGCTCCAAATGGCACCTAAAACGCCACTTTACTCCAAAATGCCCTTGAACCTGAAAACATACCTAAAAGACTCCAAAACATAGATATATATAGTAAAATCATATAAATACCATGAGTAAAAGTGGGTCAAAATCATGGTATATCACGGGCTGATGAATTGTCGGAGCGTGCCACTGACACTTCTCGCATTTCCGAGCGAACTTCCGCCGGAGTGGTTTCCGCACGATCCGGAATGAACCTCTTCCATGATTTTTCTCGCCTTTTCTCCTTCTGCGCAAGTCATGAGAGGTTCGGAGAATCGCCATTTGTAGATTTCACCTTCCACGGTTACGTATCGTGCTGCCTGAATTTTTATTTTCCGGGCTGCCCATTTTTCCGCGGGTAGGGTACCATCTACGATGTAGGCTCTGATAGGTTCTAGCCAGGGAGTGTCGCAGCCATAGTCCGTTTGGTCTGCATCGTCTTCCGGCTGGTCTTCGTTTTCTTCCGCGCCTTCGATCTGTGTTCTGATCACGTTGGCGATTAACGGCGGTCCGATGCTCGGATGTTCTATGAATTCGACGGGGATTATCCTTTTAAGCCCTGGATCCGAGCTTGAGGCGAGAGCATCTAAAGCGTCAGCTTGGACGTTTTCCGAGCGGGGAATCCTAGTTAGTGCAAATTGCTGAAAGTCATGGGCCAAGTCTTGGACGACCTTCAAATATGCGTTCATCCTTTCATCCCTTGCTTCGTATTCTCCGCTGAATTGGTTTGCGACTAACTGAGAGTCGCAGTAAGCGTGAATATTTTGAATCTTCAGCCCGTGGGCCAGTCGTAGGCCCGCAATTAGCGCTTCATATTCTGCCTCGTTGTTCGATGCACGAAAATCCAAGCGGAATGATTGCTCGAGGATTTCCCCTCTTGGTGAAGTGAGTCGGATCCCGATTCCGGATCCTTGCTTGGATGAAGATCCGTCGACATAGAGATCCCACGTTGAACCAGGCTCTTTGTTAGTTAAATCCGTCGCGGGCAATTCTACTAAGAAGTCCGCGAGCACCTGCGATTTCGTGCAGGTCTTTGGACGGTATTCGATATCGTACTCGCTTAGTTCGAATGCCCATTTCGCGAGTCTACCAGACTGTCTTGGACTGTGTAGAATTGTTCGCAATGGGAAAGTGGTAAGTACCACGATGGTATGAGATTGGAAATACGGCCTGAGCTTTCTCGCCGAGGTTATGACAGCGAGTGCCAATTTTTCCATTAGCGGATACCGAGTTTCGGCATCCAGTAATGTTTTACTAATGTAGAAGACCGGTTTCAGCTCTCCGAACTCTTCTTGAATCAGGACGCCACTGACTGCTGATGTGGATACTGCGATGTAGAGGAACAAGGGCTCTCCGACTACGGGTTTTGCGAGGATAGGAGGGGTGGCCAGATACTGCTTCAGCTGTTGGAAAGCTTTCTCGCAATCTTCTGACCACTCGAACTTTTTGTTCCCCTTCAAGGTTTCGTAAAATGGGAGGCACGTATCCGTGGATCAGGAGATGAATCGGTTTAAGGCCGCGACTCGTCCAGTCAGCCTTTGAACTTCCCGCTTGGTTCTTGGGGAGGCCATTTCTATCAGTGCGTTGATTTGTTTCGGATTAGCCTCTATTCCGCGGAATGTTACGAGGTACCCGAGAAATTCGCCCGACGCCACAGCGAATCTGCATTTAGCTGGATTGAGTTTCATATTGTGTTGGTTCAATCTCTCAAAGCACTTCTCTAGGTTATGTTGATGTCGATTCCCGGCATATCTTCCGCAGCCCAAGCGAACGTATTAAGGTTCTTCTTGAGACATGCAATGAGTTCTGCTTTTAAAGGATCGCGAAGATTGGCTCCAATCTCCACGCATTGCTCTGGGTTAGTCTCGTCGAGGCAGACCGAAATTACTGGTTCGCAAGTGGGCTCACGTTTCCCTTCCAGGGCTTCAGCTCTTCGCGACTGCCAGAAGATTTCTGGAGGGTCCTGCGATGCTGGTTCGTGGGTTGCTTGCTTTTTTAAGTTAGTTTCGGGCTCGGAGTTTTTTCGTTTTAACCCAGCGGCCAAGCAGACTTGCGGTGCTTTACGATCTCCTTGTATTGGTTCGACTCCGAGAAGGGTTGGAAATTTGAGGCACAGGTGGAAAGTCGAGGGGATTGCTCGCATGGAGTTTAACCACGGAGTCCCGACGATCGCGTTATATGCTGCCGGGCCGTCGACTACCAAAAATTCCACCATCTTCGTGACGCTCCCGGCTCTGACCGAGAGATCGAATGAGCCGAGGGTCATTGTGATGTTTCCTGAGAGTCCAATTATTGGATTGGGATCGTCCGTGATAGCGCTCAGGTCGAGTCCCATCCTCTCGAGAGTGTTTTTATATATAATATTTGTCGAACATCCGGTGTCGACCAATATTCTTGTTACGTTGATGTCCTGGATCGTTAGTCTGATAACGAGGAGTTCGTCGTGAGGTTTGGCTTGACCAGCCGTTGCTCTGTCCCCGAATGACACAATGTTGCTGACAGGTGATGTGGCCATGCTGTCGTTATCAATCGTAGGTTTTTGAGTAAGAGAATCCGACCCCCCCCCCTCCTTCTAGCGCCAAAATATGGGAACCAAAATTCGCACTGTCGATTTTAGTTAAATAAATCGGAGGAAAACTAAGTAAACCTAGTTTTCCCTGAAGGCTCGGATTCTCTGCGACAACCAAACGAATTTGACAGAACAAACAATGTAGCGGAAAATTTGCACTAAGGCGTTTTATTAAATAAGTTGAATACAATATTCTTCCAAAAACGGGAAGTAGAGATACGCTGAAGAGGAAATGATGGAAATATAGGAGACAAAATGTTCTAAGTCTTGCTCCGCTAGTCTAACCTCCTAAGTCCTAAGTTCCCTAAGCTAGCAGGAATTCCCTAAAACCCTAGATTTCGGATTTGGTCTCTCTCTCTCAATGATTTTCGCTCTGCCTTACCTCCTCTCCCAAAGTTCCTTTATATAATCCTTCTTATGACGGTCTATTCTCCTTCTGGGCCGCAGAGCGGGCTTTTTTCCATTTTCGTTGGTCATCATGTTTATCAGAAAACTTGACATTTATCTTCGGGAAACTCGACATTTAACATGCCGGATATTTAGCATTTATCTTGTCGCGTAAAGATAAACATAAATCGTCGTAGGTGGACTGTGTGATCGCGTTTGGTCCCTTTCGGGCCGTTTCCAGGACTTCCGCTGTTTCCTATGATTTCTTCAGAAGATCTTCAATCTTTCGTAAAATTGAGATGTGTGGTGTCATAGATAACCATCATCGTTTCGTATGAACAATTTAAGATCTTCCTTTCCGTTGATATCTTACGAGTTTCCGAAGCGTTTCCGACGGCTTTAGTTCGGAGTAAAAACGGGAGTTTTGTACGCGGAGTCTCAATGATTCGTTCCGCGAAGACTCGGGAAAGACTCAAAGTACAGACTTCTGACGGCCAGCGCGGGGGCTAGCCGCCCGGTGGCTACGGCCAGCGCGGGTGCTAGCCGCCCGGCGCCTACGGCCAGCACGGGCGCTAGCCGCCCGGCGGCTACGGCTAGCGCGGGGGCTAGCCGCCCGGAGCCTACGGCCAGCGCGGGCGCTAGCCGCCCGGTGCCTACGGCCAGCACGGGCGCTAGCCGCCCGGAGCCTACGGCCAGCACGGGCGCTAGCCGCCCGGCGCCTACGGCCAGCACGGGCGCTAGCCGCCCGGCGCCTACGGCCAGCACGGGCGCTAGCCGCCCGGCGCCTACGGCCAGCACGGGCGCTTGCCGCCCGGCGCCTACGGCCAGCACGGGGGCTAGCCGCCCGGCGGCTACGGCCGTGGTCGCGGTCGCCTGCTCGGTTCCTTCGGTCTGCGGGTGTTCGTGTGCGTTTTTCGGAGGATTTTTTGTATGACAAATAGACTTAGCCGTTGATTTCGAGATAACCGTTTTTGACCCCAACAACCATCATTCCCTCGGATCGGGGTAGAGGACGGTGCTGGTATCTGCCCCTGCTCGGGTTGATAGATTCTCTAGAGGGTCGAGGTCGGATGGCCTCGTCCCGCTCGTCCTTTGAGGATCTGGAAGACTTCTGATCGTTTTTGGAGGAGACCTTGGCCCTGCTCACGACGTCTTCTTCCCATCTCACTTTGGCCCAAGCGCGGGATAGTACATTCGCCATGTCCCCGCACCTATACTTTGTTAGCTCCTTGTAGAGCTCTCCTTCCGGAAGCATGCCCTTCTTGAAAGCTAAGACGGCTGTATCTGCATTGCACTCGGGAATAGAGACCTTCTCCTGGTTGAAACGAGCTATGTAGGAACGCAAGGACTCGTTCCTATATTGCTGAACCTCGTAAAGGTCATCTGACCTCTTCTCCATATGGCGGCTTCTGGCGAATTGTTCCACGAACTTGTCACTGAGGGCGGCGAAGGATGCGATGGGTCCCGTGGGGAGATTGATGTACCACTGGAGGGCAGGACCGGTCGGTTGACCCGAATCCTTTGCACATGTTAGCTTCCCTTGCTTCTTTTAGGATGGCCACGGCTATCATGTGTTGCTTGTAGTGGGCGATATGGTTGTCGGGATCCCCAGTTCCTTCATACATCTTGATGCTTGGGAAAGAGAACTTGCGAGGCATCTCGACTGAAGCAATCTCTTTCACGAAAGGTGTGTCAGAGTAAGACCTAGGGTCGCTTCTCCGGATAGGGGGAGCTACTCCGGGGAGCCTTTCCACCATAGATTGGATGGTGCCAAACCTTTCGGATACCACCTTCTCTAGGTAGGCGGCTAGAGCTGGATCCGAAATCTCAGGATGATTGGGTGAGTATTCCTCGTCCTCCGTATCGGAGTCGTCATTCTCTCTTTCTCGGGTTGCGTCTCGAGTAGCTTCATGGTTATCGGATCCGTCGTTGGGCTGCTGAGGCGTTTCCTCGTCGTCGCGTGGGGTGTTAAGCGAAGCCATAGGTCGGACTCTGGTTCTGAACCGTTTTCGCTTGTTCCCAACCGCCCCGAGGGATTGGTTCTCTCGTCGGAGGGCTAGGTTCTCGGCTTCCATAGCGTCTAGCTTCTTGACGCTCTGTTGAAGTTGATTGGAGTGTTCTCCAAGTTGACCTTTTAGGTTTTGAACTTCTTGGACAAGTTCCAGACCTAAAGGTGCGGTTTCCTGAGCCTTGTGAAGGTCATTGATTTGGCTCTAAAGAGTTTCAAACCGGCTGAGAAGCTCCTTCTCCTTCGGGGTTAGTTCGGCTTGGTTGGAATCGTCTTCCGGTGTCATCGTCACATAGTTGAGTTACTCCCCTCCTTCTAGCGCCAAACTGTTATGGTATTTTTGTGTAGGGTCGTTTAAGTACTACGGAACACAAGAAGACTAATGAATAGGTATGAGTTTGTGTGTGTTTAGAATAGAAATCGAGGATAAGAGACGTATATTATTGAGTATATGTGGGATTACAACGTTTTGGGTGTATAAACCCTAGTTCTATCGCCTAACTCTCTAGTCTCTAAGCCTTTGAATGTCGATCCCTTGTTCTAGGGTTTGGGCTCCCCTTTTATAGTTGATGTATGTCGGCTTAAGATAGGGCGAACTCTTCCATATCTGTAAAATAGAAGTTTTCCCGTCGCTGGAAAACTTCCATAATATCGCGAGGGGTCGGACCCTGGTTTTTCTCGGCAGGGGCTAGGCCCTGGTACCTCTTCGTGGGGACTGGACCTTGGATCCTACTGATAGATGTTGAATCCTGGAGCCTCCTAAAATAGATTGGTTCTTTGAGCAGGAGAAGGACCCTGGGTCCTTCTTAAGTAAGGGTCCGGAAGTCAAGGCCCCTTCGGAGGCTGGAGAAATCTTTAGCCTTGGATATTTTTCCCCAACAGTTAACATCCACATGTATGTAGAAATCAGCATAAGGTTTTTAGGTTTTCAAAAAAGGAAATTTTTATGAAGAACTTGCGGTAAAATCTTATTTTAAAGAAATCAAACAACAATTCCTTAAAACAACGACGCAATGCTACCATTGACCCGAACATCTGTAAAGCACATCATAACATCGCATCATTACGACAATCACAGATTCTCGACGGTGGGTTCTCAAAACAAAGATTTCGGTCCACGGCACGAACTCTTTCGCTATGGTGACCGAGTCACAAACAAAAACTCGGTTGCTATAGCGATCAAACCACAAAACAAAGCTCGGTCCCTACAGAGACCGAGCTTCGAGCACCTGAGAGATCAGTCGCTATACCGACCGAGCCTATACCGACCGAGCCTATAGCGACCGAGCCTAGCGACCGAGCCACAAGCAAGGCTCGGTCGCTATAGCAACCAAACATGCATGCATTACGGTCCTTCCATAGTTTCCGAAATCTTCCAAAATGAAATAAAACTATGCAGTCTCGACTATCCTCATTACGACCTTCCGCAAACCATGGCTAGACCATTTTTTGATCCCCTATCAAATGGGATCATTAGTCTGGTTTTACGATAAAAACCGCGGAAATTATGTTTATCGAATAAACGTTCTGAATCAAAAGACGGTCCAAAGAGTCCTAAAACTTGATTCGAGGCCCACTTACGATTTCTTAAACCCATGAACGCTATGACGGTTATGCTTGGAAAGATAAATATCAAATGCTGCGGATAAATGGAAATTTTCCATAGATAATCATGAAGATTAGAAAAATGGAATATCTCTATTGTTTGGACTATGACAGCTTAAGGGCAGGAAAAGAAAGCAAAAACTGACCTAGAAGGGAGTATATAAGAAGTTCAAGACAAGAGGCATAGAGAGACAACTTTTTGGCAGCAAACTTGCACCTAGAGAAATTTAGGCATTTTCCGTTTTTGTTATTCGAGCTGCGACTCAATTATGTTTAGCCGCCTTCCGGTATTAGACTAGGAATCTCGCCGACAGCTCTCAAAGCCGAAGCATCTTACCTTGTTGTTACGCTCAAACGCGAATTCGGAAATAAGATCTTTCTTTGCTTTTTACGATTTCTTATTTTTCTTGTCTTAATTCTCGTGTTCTGATTGCTTGGCGTGTGGTTTAGCAGAAATTCGGGACCTTTGGGAAATTAGGATTTTCCTACTTTCCTAATTTAAACAGAAATCGACAGTACGAATTTCGGTTCCCACAGTTTGGCGCTAGAAGGAGAAGGGCCTAACGGATCAATCTAACACTTAGCCAGCGAGCGCTTAAAACGTCGCGACGCTCAACGGAGTAAGCAAGGACGCTCCAAACGTCGCGACGCTCAACGAGTTTAAAAAGATGCTCTCTGCCTACAAAAAGAGGTCAAAAGAGCAAGATAAACTCGTGGGAACATTGACCAAAAAAGTTCAAACCCTAACGGCAAGGACCCGTGCAATCCTCCCTCGTGGAGCTACGAAGCTCCGCGGAAGGAGGCTCGAGTTCGCAACTCCACTCGATAGACCTGGAACTTCGCAGGAACGTCCATCCGGACAAAACCCTAGTGAAACATCCCCTGTCGAGAAAAGAAACTCAAAAAAATCATCTACCGTTCGAAGAGGACACCGAGGTGGATGAAGTCGAACACATCGACTTGGATCCCAAAGGACTCCAAAGAAGACGCTGACGTCCATCCCAGAAGAACCAGGAGCCGATCGGCTCAGGAAGATTTGCCGTTCGACAAACCCATGACGAAAGAGGAGGAAAACCTCTCGTAGGTCAAACAGGAGGAGCTGGCCGAAAAAACACCGAGATTACTAGCTGTAAACGCCGACAAGCTTGGAAAGCCGCTGAAGAGAACCCGGATATTCACGACCTCCGCGATTACATCACCAAGACTGCCCGGATATTCGCGACCTCCGCGATTACATCACCAAGACTTTTGCGGAAGTAAGGGCTGTGAAATCGCAGATCCATCACGCCATGAGTGTCACCCCAGAAATCGACAAATTACTTGAGGGAGCTCGTAAGACACCTTTCATCGCACGCATCTCTGACACCAAAGTGTTTAACCTTGGAAAACTCAAACTGCCGATTTACAACGGCACGACCGATCCCAAAGTGCATCTCCAGGCATTCCATATCACTATGGGAAGGGCTTGATTCAAAGAAGGTGAAAGATATGTGGGCTATTGCCGTCTGATTGTCGAAAACCTGGAAGGAGCAGCGCTCGAGTGGTTCGCTTGCCTGAAGTGAAACTCCAACGAAAGTTTTCGCCAGCTCGCATCGGAATTTCTCAAACATTACTATATGTTCATAGATTGAGAAACTTCCGATTTTTACCTCTGGAGTCTGTCCCAGAGGGAGGACTGGCCCCTCGGTGAGTTCATGGGTCGGTTGAAACTGATCATGTCAAGGGTCAGAGGGATCAGCGACAAATTCGCTGTGGACGCGCTTAGGAAGACGCTCTGGTACAAGTCGAAATTCAGAAAGTGGATAACACTCGAAAAACCTCGTATGATCCTAGCCGCTCTTCACAAAGCCTCAGATTACATAATGAACGAAGAAGAAACAAAATTTCTAACGCAGAAACATAATCCGACAAAAAATTCTTTAAGAGACGCAGATCAGAAATCAAAGAAGAAGACCTCTCGCAACGACAAGTACGTCCACCACGAGGGAGGAGAGCTCCAAGGCATGCACAGCTACACGATCAATTCGGAGCAGAGCAAAAATTCGGGAAACACGTGGACTCGCAACCTGAGTTACGACGAAAACGTCTACTGCGAGTTCCACCAGACCAGAGGCCACTCCACGACTAACTGTAAAGTCCTGGGGGCTAGACTGGCTGCGCAGCTGCTTGCTGGAGAACTCTCTGGAGTAACCAATGTCAAGGATCTCATCCTCGACACCAATCTTCCACCGAGACGCAATAAAAACCCTCCCGCGGAAAACTCCTCTCCAAGAAATTATACAGGAGATAAACACGGAAGGAGAAAAGATGACAAGGGGAACAATTATAACCCTAAAAGGGTGAATATGATCATCGGGGGATCCCAGTACTGCAAGGACTTGGTCTCGGCCATCAAAGCGTACCAACGGAAAGCCGAGTCAAGTGCGAAGTATCTCACATGGTCTCCTCCCGAGATGGTCAGGACAACTCAGTGAAGTTCACAGAAGAAGAAGCCAGCGGAATTGATCAGCCTCACTGCGACCCTCCCGTTATAGATCTCGTGATAAGGGATCTCGAGGTCGCGAGAGTACTCATAGATACCAGAAGCACAGTCAACGTAATCTTCCGCGACACCCTCAAAAGAATAAACATCGAGCTCGGAGAAATCACCCTAGTGCCTAAGCCATTGACGGATTTCTCCGATCAAACGTCCATGACTCTAGGATCCATCAAGCTACCCGTCATGGCAAAAGATGTCATGAAAATAGTCGACTTCGCGGTGGTGGACCACCCGACTGTTTAAAACGCGATCATGGGAACTTCATGAAGGCTGTTCCCTCAGCATATCACTTGGGCGTCAAGTTCCCGACAAGAACTAGAATCGCAGCCATCTGGGGTTGGCAAAAGCAGTCGCGACTTTGCTTCTTAGCGGAACATAAGTTAAGACTGATCGACAACCTCCATGGTAAAACGAAATGCACTCAATCTCCCGACGAAGATACTCCAACGAAAGACATGGCGACATCTTCCACAGAAACAAAATCGAAAATCGAAACCCAATTCGATTACGACGACAACATTGCAACTCAACGGGAAGAGAAAAATCTCGACGAAGATGTCAACCATGCGACAAAGGTGGTCGATGTACCGCTAATCGCCGAATTAACATATTTGAGGCACATTCAGAACTACTAGATGGCTCCTCGAAATGGGTACGTATGCAGCTCATCAAAAGATGAATTCAGTTATCCCCCTCTCTTAGAAGATGCACCTTTGTAATCAAGTTATTTTTTAGAAATAAATATATTACTACAATATGCATCTTTTTACACTTCAAAATAAAAATAGGAGGACATTCTCATCCTATCACCTGATAGAAGTCGCAAAAATTACGCAAGTCTTCTAATCAAAACGCGAAAGTATAATCTTTGAAAATAACGGCGAGACGTCGTCAAAAGTTAAATTCAAGACCATACGAACAACCATCCGAACGCAATAACAAAACGTCAAAATTTACACTCAGCACATCGATTGGCCCCGACGAGCGCATCAGCCGCCTTAAACAAACGCAACTCAATCGTTCCTTAAAGAATTATTCACTAACATCTGACACAAGGATAAAAGTGTGTGGTAAAAATTCCGAAATTTTGGTCTAGCACTTCCAGTTGGCTTAAAAATTGTCTCTGGACTGATGCTCGATTCGTATCACACATATCAAATAAGCCAAGAACCTATCGCGGACTATATATCTATACAAATCAGGTTGAGAGTAAACTTAGGTCTTGCCGTAAACTCAGAACACTGGTCTGTAGCATCTCAAAGACATGATATCTAAAAGTAATACGAGATTTTAAAACATGTCTCTCTGTTCCATATCTTCATGTTCCAATTGTAACAAATCTTGCGACAGAATTAAACGAACTAAAACATATCGAACGTCTCAATGGATATAAGTACGAGATGACAACTCGGATTTATCCCAAATAAACGAAAACTACTAACAAACTCGTTATATATATATATATATATATATATATATATATATATATATATATATATATATATATATATATATATATATATATATATATATATATAAACCGCGTCGCAGTAGGGATTCGAAGCCACCAACGGCCAGTCCCAATATTATAAACAGGGGCCATAACAAAGTCATAAGGCCACACTCGGCCGGATAAAGATAAATGGCCACACTTGGCCGCAGAAACACAAAGATAAAAGGGAATCATATTCCCGATAAACACCAACTTAAATCAATAGAGGACAAAATCCTCCGCCGGGAACTCCAAACTTGCCCGCTGGATAACTCACCTCATCCTCGCCTCCATCCGCCTCGGTCGTGACCTCCACCGTATCGAGAGAAACCGGGATTGGATCTCAAAGTTCCCAAATCCTTCCATAAATCATAGGAACAAGCGACTCGGTGTGAGCACAATCCTTCATCCTTCCTTCTTAAGGTTCAGCTCATCTTCATAAACATAGCCGCCCTCCCGCGTTCTCAAGAGAGTACCGACCGAGCTGCGACACTCGCAAAAACCGCCCACTAAGACGTCGACTTCCCTGAGATTCTTATACTCGTCCCTAAACTGCGTCGTGCGATTCCTCATCTCGGTAACAATCTCCCTTTCGGCTTGCCTCCTCGTTCGATGGATTTTTATGGCATGATCAGCGGTCCCCCTCAAATCTCGCTCCAGGGTTTCCGTCTGAAGCTGCGCTAGATGTCTCTGATTTTTCCGCCTTCAAACACCAAATCCAAGTTTCTCTGTGGCTCGCCTCTTGTGCCGAATCAAGCTTGTTCACCGCCTACGAAATTCTACAAATTCGTCGCTCTTAGATATAATACGTACGAATGACTCGTGAAAGAGTTAAGGAGGAAATAACTTACCCCGTTAACCATGCGAGAACTCTCCGCGACTATCTTAGTCCTCTCCGGCTCTTCTAAGAACAGAAGAGGGTGAGGATTCGTGAGAAAATCATCGAAAAAGTTATCAAAATCAGGAAGTGGCATATCACTCAAGCTATTTCCATCGCTGAAATCAAGATTTGGATCCCATCCCGGGAGATCAAAACCGTCAGCAGAAAATTCAAGGTCTCCGATGTCAATGCCTTTGTCTTTCGAGAACCAATTGTCCGACCTCTTTGCCGGAACACGCGCTGGAACACGATCCTCGGGCTAAGCTTTGCTGTCCTCTTCCGTCCCAAACCTGGGACGGAACAATCTGATCGCATTGCGAACCATTTCCCAAGTAAAAGTGGTCCACCAACGCTGGCCACTCCTAAGGGTATCCCTCACCTCCATAATGTCTGCAGGCCACATATGTTATAAACTGATATAGGTTTCAGCATTGGGGATCCTACGGAACATCGAAATGAACTCCTCCTCGACAGACGCAGCATCGAGACGGACTAAAAAGAAAAATTCCTTCAACTGGTTGAAATTGGAAACAGGTCCTCTAATCACTGACATCATCTTACGAGGAGTCAGTCTCCAGCGACGCTACTGTTATAGTATTTTTGTGTAGGGTCGTTTAGTACTACGGAACACTAGAAGATTTAAAGATAAAGCGAGGAAATCGAGGTAAGAGAGATGTATTATTAAGTATGTGTGTGGGATTACAATGTTGGGTGTATAAACCCTAGTTCCATCGCCTAAACTCTAATCTCTTAGCCTCTGAAAAGTCGATCCCTTATTCTAGGGTTTGGTTTCCCCTTTTATAGTAGTTAGTCGTCAGTGTAGAGTAGGGCAAACTCTTCCAAAAGCGTGAAAATAGAAGTTTTCCCATAGTCGGATAACTTCCATTTTATTCATGGGTCGGTCTGACCAAGGGGGTCAGACTTGTAGCAGGGTCGGTCCGTGGGCCTTTCTGGAAGCTGGAGAAAACTCATGCTCGGATATTTTTCCCCAACAGTTTGTCCCTTATTCCTTGATTTTCTCGTGGGAATCAAGGGATAACGTGTGTTCTTGGCCCTCAGTAGTATTTTCTTGAGCTGGAGATAGACCGGACCCTTGCTGGAGTCGAAGAGAGTATTTCACGAAGCCGCGAGCTTTTCTGGTTCAAGTACTGAGAAATTTATTGGGCTAGAACCAATTACGATGATTATTCCTCGAATTTTCTTTCCTTTTAGGGATTCCTCTGTTACTTCGAAAGATCTGAGGAGCGGGATTTTTGAATTTGAACTCTCAGAGCTCGGTCTTGGGGGTTGCGAGATTTCAGATCGGTGACTTTCCCGAGAAGATGCTCAACGGCTATCTCCATTAAAAATAAATATATTATGTTGCCTTCCTGTTATTGCAGCATCTTCATCTTATCTTTTTCCAATTTTGTTGTTCTAACCGAGACACAAAACTGGTCCTTGCGCACTGAATTTCTTTCTCTTCGAAATGGCAGAGGCAAGTGATTCGGAAAAAAGAGTGGATTCTTCGTCGTCCAGATCAGGCAGTTTAACGATACGTCAAGCGCATGATTCTTTGATTCTAGCTCTATGTCATTTGTTTCTCCGGGATCTCCCAGATAGGTCCTGAGTCATCGGTCAATGATCAATTTTGATTGACTTATCTTTTTATCCATGAGTGCTCGATGATAAGGTTTGATTGACTTACCTTTTTCGTTTCTTCTCTAGAGGGAACTCATGTCGCCCCTATCGAAGGAAAGATCAATGTCCTTAAAGCACGAGAGATTCCCCTTGAACGTCGTCGTGTGACTTATCTCTTCAGCCAGGAGATATTGCGTCGTAGTAAATTATGGGGTAAGCTCGTCCTTTGTGACTCATATCGATTTTTCCTGCGGTATGACTGATTTCGAGATATTTCTCATTTGGTGGTATAAGAGAGGAAGATTCGGAGGATCCGATGGCGACCTTCAAAAGGGCCACGGATGCCATTTCAGCGAGGAAGGAATTGCCTATCGATCACGCTGTTGGTGATAGAACCACGGTTGTTGGAAATAAACGCAGGATGAAAAGAGGAGTGGCGATACCCCTCCATCTCAAGGCAGCAGGCCTATGGAAGATTTGAGCATGGGGACTCAGCAGCCATCACTGATTGGGTGTTCGCTTGGAGGTGTAGCTCGCACATTGGCTGATCTGAGCACGAACGTGTTTGCACGAATGCGGGCCTTTTCTTCGGACAAGGATCCTTCATGAATAGTTCAGCAGGTTCAGGGTGAACTCCTTCAGGTGAGCTGTGATTTCGATTTCTTATTTCAACTCTTCAGCTTATAACACTTTTACGCAGGTTATCTCTCATTTGCACCATCTGAAGAATTGGTTGGCGGAGGAGAGCACGAGGCAGAGCTAGGTTACTGAACTATCGTGGCAGCTATCCGAGGAAAAAAGCAGATGTGTTGCTAAAGAGTTAGAGCTTTGGGACCTTCAAGCAAAAATCCGAGCCATTGAACGTTCAGTAGAGACTGATTCAGCTGAGCTTTTAGAACAGTAACAAAACCTAGACTAAATCTATCTAAACAAGATCTAATGGCGATCAAAGCTCCCCGGCAACGGCGCCAAATTTGATATCACTCAAATTACCCTAAAAAGTGAATTTCTCTCTCAGATAAGAGGTTCAATTGTAGTACTTAGGAATCCAATCCATAGAGAGCTAATGAACCTAATAGATCTTATATTTATGATTAATCTAGGCTAATAGTTGATAAGATAGTAAATAGTAATAATAAAGCAGTAAACAAGTTGAACAAGATAATTATTCAACTTGGCAAGGAGTTGTTTGATGGAAGGATGGTTGCTAGATCTAGGGTTTCTATTCAGGAAATCAGGATTATAATGCTGTAGATGCCTATATAAGTTGCATGCATGATATCAAAGAGCTTCAAATCTTAAATAAGTCTAATAGCTTTCGTGTCTTAAACTCGTTCACTGATCTGATGCCGACAATATCGATCGATGTTTTGACAGCGATATCTATCGATATATGTTTGCCGTCGATCGATTACTCTATAGGAGTATCGATCGATATAGCTTCAGATCGAGTTGAATAAGTGCTCAACAAGATCCTAGACCGGCTCTCACGTGTCCCTAGAGGATCTTAGCATATACAGGATGATATCAGGATGATGATTAATGAATTAAAGCAATCATGTTCATGGATCTAGTTCATGACTCTAGAAACAAGCATTAAGAACATCCTAACAATGAATATCACAACTTAGCAATCTATAGTTGGGGCTAATCCCACATAACCTATCTGAACCCTAAACCTAACAGGTGGATATATTCAGACATGATAGTTATCATAGAAATCATAGATGAATAGATATAAAACTTAAAATAAAATAGATATGAAAACCAATAGAGTTCCAGGAGGACTCTGATAGGAGTTCATGTCCCTTCTCTCCTAACCAAGAAAAAAAAATAAAAGAAAGCGTAGAAAGTTTAGCCGTCAACAATGGCTTAGAAATAACATAAATAGGATTTATGGTCGTCGAAGGGTATTCTGGTAATTTGGGTTGCTCCAGGGCTTCAATCGTCATGAAATATACTCGGCCGCATTCTGGCATTCATATCGATCGATATGAAGTGTTTCCCACCGATCGATATATATTCCTCTTCTCGACAGCCTTCTCTCGCGAGGCAGACTGACCACTCTTTAATAAAACGGGCATAACTTTCGATCTAATTGTTGGATTGACCTGAGACCGGTGGCATTGGAAAGCTAACTAAAAGCTCTATCTATTTCCAAAAGATCAGATCAATCGCACTGTGGGAGCCAAAATTCGCACCGTCAATATTTCGTATAAATAAGGAAATTAGGAAAACCCTAATTTTCCTGAGGTCCGGGATATCTGAGAACCCACAGCCAAGCAATCAGAATACGAAAATAAACGAGAATAAGAAATAAGAAATCATAAAAGAGAGCAAATATATTTTATTCCGAATCCGCGTTTGAGCGTAACAACAAGGTAACATGCTTCGGCTACGAGAGCTGTCGGCGAGATTCCTAGTCTAATACCGGAAGGTGGCTAAACCTAATTGAGTCGCAACTCAAATAACAAAAACAGAAATTTGCCTAAATGCTCAAAGTGCTAAGTTTGCTCTGAAAAAAGTCTCTCTATGCCTCTCGCCCTTGATCTCCTTATATACTCCCTCCTAGGTCGGTTTATGCCTTCCTCTTTTGCCCTTAAGCCGTCATAGTCCGTAAAATGGAGATATTACATTTTTTTCGATCTTCAAAATTACCTGCGGAAACTTTCCGTTTATTTGCGGAAACTTTCTATTTATCCGCGGAAACTGATGTTTGTCTCCAAACATAAACCGTTGTAAGGTTTAAGGGATTTTAAAAATTGTAAGTGGGCCTCGAACCAAGTTTAGGACCCTTTGGGCCGTCATTTGGTTTGAGACGTTTGCTACGATTTCTCCGATAAAGTTAATTTTCTGTGGTTTTATCGTAAACCAGGATGACGATTCCGTTTGATCGAGAAATCAAGAAATGGTTAGCCTTGGCTTGCGGAGAATTGTTTCAAGGATAGCCGAAAATGCATAGTTTTACGTCGTATTGTTGTTTCGGAAGACTTCAGATGTTTGTGGAAAATAGTTGATTGTTCGTATGCTCGGTCGCTATAGTTGTTGGGGATAAATATCCGAGCCTAAGTTTTCTCCAGCCTCCGAAGGATCCCTTGATTTCCAGACCTCTCTCCAAAGAAGGAACCATGGTCCAGCCCCTGCTAGAAGGTTCTAGGGTCCAGGGTCCAACCCCTCAAAATACATTGGAAGTTTTCCAGCCATGGGAAAACTTCTATTTCTATGATTATGGAAGAGTTCGCCCTACTTCAACCGACATCTAACTACTATAAAAGGAGAGCCCAAACCCTAGAACAAGGTATTGACATTCAGAGGCAGAGAGATTAGAGTTTAGGCTAAGAAACTAAGGGTATATACACCCAACGTTGTAAGCGCTCACATATACTCAATAATACATCTCTTTGCCTCGATTTCTCTTCAAATTACATAAGTCTTCCTGTGTTCCGTAGTACTAAAACATCCCTACTGTTGGGGTCAAAATCGGTCAAGACGAAATCGATGTCCGAAAAGTTCGAACGAAACACGAAAGACGCTAGAGAAGCTTTAAGAGACTAAGTTTCAATCTAGAAAACTCGGGAAAATGTTAAGTCGTTTCGAAATCAACGACTAGAAACATTTTCTACACAATAAAAATCTCCGGAAAGTTAAAAGAACGCAAAAAACTCGCACGAACCGAAAGAAACGAGCGACTGACCCTGGGCTGCCTCTAGGCGTCGGGCGCCCGTGCTGCCTCTAGGCGCCGGGCGCCTAGCGTCATGCTGGCTCGAGTTGTCGGACGGCTAGTCTTCGTGCGTAAGTTCCAGGTTCTCAAACCGCCAGAAATCCGAGTTTTGCGACTTTTTGGAATCCCGCAAACCAAACTCCTTTTTCTATTCCTAGCCTTCGGAAAACCCGTAAGACATCGACGGATGGAAAGACTTCGTAGAAAACGGCAATGGTTATCTAAAAACACCATTCGCCTCGGAAAAGAGTCGAATATCTTCCGAAAGATCCAATATCTGAGTAAGAGCATTCTCTCAAAGAAATCGTTAAAAATAGCGGAAGTCCGAGATACGGTCCAAAGGGGACCAAACATGATCGGATAACCAATTTACGATTTTCTAAAAGATAGATACGACAGCTTGCAATTATCTTCCCAAACAAGATAAATGTCAAACTTTCAAAGGATAAACATCAAGTTTCCGAAAAGATAAATGTCACCTTTCCCGATAAATACGAAAGCCGACGAAAATGGAAAAAGCCCAGCTCGCGGCGGCCCATCAGGAATAGACCGTCATATGGGAGTATATCAGGAATAGACCGTCTAGAAGGAGGGGGATACACGGAATTATCTTTCTCGCAACTACGCACGCCCAGTTAAGCATGTCTGCTAACGCGGAAAAAGACAAGCAAACGCACGACGGACCAGCCGCCGATGCCAATGCTGAGAAGACTCCCGCCGGAAACGTATCGACAGTCACTGCCGAGGCAAACACCGCGATGCTGGACCAGGTGAAGGAACTGTTCGCCACCACCCAGAAACGGTCGGAAGAACAAGAGAAACTGATGGCTTCACTCGCTAAACAGGTCAGTACCTTAGCAGCGAAAAGCAAACTCCCGCGCGGATCCACCAAGGTGAGGCGTGTCAGGAGGCTCGACTTTGGAACTTCCGGAGACAAAGAAAAAGATGCCCCGAGAGAATACCCGGAACTCATCCCTGACGATACCACTCCGGCGGGGCAGAAGAAAACGACGGATAACCTTCCACCTCCCGCGAGGGAAAACGAAGGAGTCGACGTCGAAAGAATCAACCTGGATATCAGCGATCAATTGGATCCGTCCGACGAAGACGCCGACGTCCACCACAGAAGGACCCGAAGTCAGTCAGCTCGACTGGCGGCAGCCTTCGAAAAACCGATGACAGAAGAGGAAGAAGACCTCTACTGGTCAGAGCAAGAGAGGCTGGCCGAAGACCAGACTCAGGCCTATCGCAGCCAACGTAGACAAAGGAGCGCAAGCGGCGCCAATGAGATCCACGATTTACGCGAATACATCGCGAAGACTGCAGCCGAGGTGAAGGCGGTAAAATCGCAGATTCACCACGCAACCAGCACTGCTTCCGAGATCGACCTGCTCCTCGAAGAATCGAGAAAGACTTCGTTCACCTCTCGAATCACAGACGCACGAGTCTCAGATCCCGGGAAAATAAAGCTTCCCACCTACGACGGAACCACAGACCCGAAGGCACATCTGCAATCCTTTCAGATTGCAATGGCTAGGTCTAAACTTCCGGAGCGGGAAAAAGACGTCGACTGCTGTCTCCTATTCGTCGAGAACCTCAGAGGTGCTGCGCTCGAGTGGTTCTCGCACTTGAAAAGAAACTCCATCGGAAGTTTCCGCCAGCTGGCTTCATCCTTTCTGAAGCAATTTTCCATGTTCATGGACAGGGAAACTTCCGACGTAGACCTTTGGAGCCTGATTCAAAAGGAAGACGAGCCGCTCCGCGACTACATAAGGAGGTTCAAACTCGTAATGTCCAGGGTAACAGGCCTCAGCGACAGAGTCGCCATCGACGCCCTGAGGAAAAACCTATGGTACAAATCGAAATTCTGAAAGTGGATTTCTCTAGAGAGGCCACGCACCATCCAGGACACTATCCACAAGGCGACGGACTTCATCATCATGGAAGAAGAGATGAAAGTCCTGGCGCAAAAGCACGGACCGCAGAAAGCGTCCTGCAAGAAGAAAACCTCACGTAACGACAAGTACGTCCATCACGAGGGGGAAGACGTCCAAGGCCAACATAACTACGCCGTCAACTCCGAACAAGGGAGGACCGCCGGAAACACTTGGACGTGGAATTCGTACAAGGACAACTCCAGCTGCGAGTTCCATCAGACGAAAGGTCACTCTACCGCCAATTGCAAAGTCCTCGGCGCTAGACTCATTACAAAGATGCTTGCCGGCGAGCTAGCAACGGTCAAAAGCGTGAAAGACCTGCTCCTAGATTCTGACCGTCCGCCGAAGACCGACGGAGCCAATCCCGAGAATAACGCTCCTGGAACTCAATCGGGCAAAAAACGCGGACGAAGACAAGACGGCGAAGGAAACAACAACAATCGCCAGAGGATCAACATGATCATCGGAGGATCGCACTTCTACCAGGACTCCGTTTCGTCAATTAAAGCCTAAGGACGGAAGGCCGAAACGAGTCCCGGATGGTGCCCAGAAGACGACGTTCCCAATCACACGATCATCTTCGAGGAACAGGACACGGTCGGACTCGATAAACCCCACTACGATCCTCTGGTCATCGACTTTGTGATTCAAGATCTCGAAGTCGGCCGCATCCTCATCGACACAGGAAGCACGGTCAACATCATGTTCCGCGATACTCTCCAGAGGATGAACATACCCCTCGGAGAAGTCATCCCAGAACCAAGACCGTTGACTGGATTCTCGGGCGTCACATCCATGACCCTCGGAAAAATTAGGCTCCCAGTTGTTGGGGATGGATTTACATCCTCCATCAAGGCCCATTAGACATTGAGCTAGGCCCATATTGCTATGAAGCCCTAGTCTTCATCCTTGTATAAATAAGGAGTTACCATCTCCTTTGCAATGGATGCTCTCTGATTCTAAAACCTAAAACACTTCTTATAGAGATTTATAGATTTACTTTTACATTTCATATCATTTTGTAATGAATCTATGATCAATAAAATCTATTTGATGTTCTATTTCTATTTGATTTCTTTGTTGATTTCTCCTAAACCTCAAGGATTTAAGAATCCAATTTCTTAAATCTTTTATTGTTATGATTCTACAAATACACCATTTTTGGATCAAACAATTGGCGCTAGAAGGAGGGGGCAAGGAAAACCCATCTTCAAAGCTTATCAAACTTGGGAAAATCCTAGATCTAAGAAAAAGAAAAAAAAAAGACTCAAGATCCACTATTAGGTCTCTTTCTTCTTTGGTTCTGAAAACACCTTAGGAGCCTGCAGAACTTTCTCATCCTCGGTGAACCTGCAATCCGGCTTCACTTTAAGCTGTGTTCTTCTTCCTCGCCTCCAGCTCTGTTCCAAGCTCTATGGTTCCAGGCTCGTGGCCGCTGCAATCACTTCGACAAGATTTTGATTCTCGGTGGAGTGAAATTGGAGGAGATGAACGGGGCGAGTGGGTCGGTTCAGAATCTTCAGACCAGAGAACTTCAAAGAGATTCAGCTCGGTTCCAGGCTTCTTCAAGCTCTGTTCATCATCTTCGCGACCGCTGCTCCGTTCCTCTGAAAATGGTTCGACTTTTCAACGCCACAACCAACACAGGAAAGAGATGAAGGAGCGATATCTAATTCCTTCAGCAACGATGCAGCTGAGGGTTTAGATTTACGATTTGACCTTGTCTCCAGACCAAAGACCTTCAAAGGTACGAGCTTTATGTTCAAGAAGAGCTCACCTGCCGAGAGCATTGAGATTGAGCAAAAAGATGCTTCCTTGGCTCTGTTCCTATCTCTATCTTCTCCTCCAGCTCGTGGTTTCAAAGATTTGGCTCGGTTTTATGCTTGTGGTTGGTGAGAACAGAGAGTCGTCTGGACTGCTGGAGAAGGTGTCTCTGTTTCGGACAACAGAGCTGCAGCAAAGCTCAACGCATTATCTCTGGACGACACTTCACTGATGGAGGTACAATCTCGTTGCTGATATTCACGAACGACCACCAACTCTCTCGGCCTCACGGTTTGATCTTGGTGTATTTCTCTTAAGAACGACGAACTCAGCTCTGTTCCTGTTTCTCTTTATCCTCCATCTCGTGGTTTCAGAGATTCGGCTCGGTTCATGTTTCTCCAACCTCTGTTCATCAACCCTTCTCGTCACATGAACTTCTCATCACATCCCCAGCCTCATCAGAGCTCTTGATGGAGCTAAAGAGAAAAAAGAGGGATCTTTATTAAAGCTGAAGGCGTTAACCGAGAGTTGTCTCTTCTTTACGGAATCACCGTAACAAGATTGGATGGAAACAAGATTATTTTCGGATCCTGATTGATATCAGAGCTCGCTTGAGACAAGGCTATGTTTGAACTCCGTTGATGTCGTTTGTTTTGGATCAGTGACATCGTCGTTCTCCGGCAAGAGAAACAGAGGCAGTTGTGGGTTGGTTCGTGGGCTAATCAGGTGTCAGAGCAATGGTCAATCTCGTTTCAGCCATCTCTGTTGGTAGCCATCGCCGGAAAACAGAAACCACTATGGTCTCCTGATAAAGGAGGAAGCTTTCTCATGAAAGGTTTGCTTTTGATGTCACCAAAGACCGACCAAGGAGCCCAATATTCTCATCAGCTTGCCGTCTCGTCACAAAAGCTGCACGGCTTGAAGAAGAACATGAAGAGGGGTGACACGGTGGTCTTAGCGGAGAACATCCTCTCTAAAGCTCGACAAGTTTGCCGCAACGTGTACGAGCTTCTCGTCAAAGTGTAATGGAGGCGCAGCCTCTAGTGACAACGTCTTTATGCTCTTTAAGACCAAGGAACCCGAGCTTGCCATCACAAATACAGTTCACCATAATCAGAGGAAAAACCTCATCTCCAACAACCATTGTTATCCCCGCGGAGCTTTTCTGCGAACGGGGACTGTATTCACCATAAGCTTACTCATCGAGCGAGCTTCTGTGTAAATCAAAGCTTAGCAACCTCAACTGTACGAGTCGAGATTCTCTGCAAGTGGAGATAAGAAGAGTCTGACTCGTCATTTCCTTCTCGGAAACCATTCACATCTTCTCCACCGCAAAGATAAGTTTTTTAACTACATTATCACATGCTTTATTGACTTTTAAATAACACATATGTGCTGTTGCGGTGGACATTATAGCTGTGGGTTTAAATCATTAAACAACTCTAAGCTGTTCATTCATCTCATGTTGTTGCTTTGCTCGGTTGCCTATGATATTTATAAGTTGACAATTATTACTATCATCATACGTAACTTACGAGCACTAAAGCAAATTGAGATTGCTTACTTATTAATTACACAAAGCTTAGTTGCTTCTTTTGGTCGAACTCTATCTGATAATCATTACATTTTTCTTTGTGAGACAGAATCAATTGTGAGGCACACACTCATTGCGCCACAAATGTCAAGCTCAGATTCTGATTCTCACGAAGAGTTTACAACAAGCGGTACAAGCTTTAGCTGACTTGATCACGGCAGTCCAGTTTTGATCTCGCAAACACCTTACATGCCGACTGCACCAGTCACGGCAACATGCGGATCCCCTTATTCCATCTACACATGGATCGCAACAACAGCGAGGACATGTCTACCTATGGCGATTTGATTATGACAAATCGTTATGGCGGTATGTTCATGATGATGTCTATGGCGATTTATCTTGAGCAGTTAGTCGATTGACACTTCATCCATGGCAACTTGCTCCGGTCGTTCCGAACACTGTCCTCACAGATCGTTCGCGCAACCATCTCCAGAGTAAGAAGTCTGATCGGAATCAGAAGTATGTCAACGACGGCTCGCCCGAGACATTCCGTCTGTGACACTTCATCTATGACAACCTAACCATAACAGTCTGCTCATGATGATGCGTCTACAACATGAGTATGTGCCTAGTTCATTGTCTCATAAACCCTATTCGTAAAATTCACAGAGATCGACTTCATCTCTCTCTACGAACTTGGGGGACTTATTGTTGGGGATGGATTTACATCCTCCATCAAGGCCCATTAGACATTGAGCTAGGCCCATATTGCTATGAAGCCCTAGTCTTCATCCTTGTATAAATAAGGAGTTACCATCTCCTTTGCAATGGATGCTCTCTGATTCTAAAACCTAAAACACTTCTTATAGAGATTTATAGATTCACTTTTACATTTCATATCATTTTGTAATGAATCTATGATCAATAAAATCTATTTGATGTTCTATTTCTATTTGATTTCTTTGTTGATTTCTCCTAAACCTCAAGGATTTAAGAATCCAATTTCTTAAATCTTTTATTGTTATGATTCTACAAATACACCATTTTTGGATCAAACACCAGTCATGGCAAAAGAAGTCACGAAGATCGTCGAGTTTGCGGTAGTGGATAACCCGGCCATCTACAACGCCATAATGGGAACTCCTTGGATAAACGCCATGAAGGCAGTCCCGTCCACTTACCATCTCAGCGTCAAGTTTCCGACATCAACTAGAACAGCGGTAATCTGGGGAAGCCAAAAACAGTCGCGGCTCTGCTTCCTGGCTGAACATAAATTGCGCAGCAATCGGAACGCCCCAGTGGCTAACCCGAAGCGAACTAAGAAACATCCGAGTATCTCCGAGAACTCGGCAAAGGACGACTCAGACTTGTCCAAAAAGGCCACGACTCAGGATGACAAGAAAATCCTCGAGTCCATCGCCGACGGAACGGATGACCCAACTCCCAACTCGGCCACCGACTTAGCTAAGACAGTCGAGGCGCCGGAAATCGTGGAGTAATAGCATCCGCGATATAAACAGAACTACGAGATGGCTTGATCCTCGCAAGAGGTACGTAGGCAGCTCGTCGAAACCCGACGAGTTCAGCTATCCCCCTCACCAAAAAGAGGGGGGAGATGGGAACGAATACTCTCGTACTCCCGTTAAAATATACTTTACATGTATTCTACGTCCTCGATACTTTTCATAAAGTCTTAAATTCGAAAGCTAACTAAAAGCTCTATCTTTTTCCAAAAGATCAGATCAATCGCACTGTGGGAACCAAAATTCGCACCGTCAATATTTCGTATAAATAAGGAAATTAGGAAAACCCTAATTTTCCTGAGGTCCGGGATATCTGAGAACCCACAGCCAAGCAATCAGAATACGAAAATAAACGAGAATAAGAAATAAGAAATCATAAAAGAGAGCAAATAGATTTTATTCCAAATCCGCGTTTGAGCGTAACAACAAGGTAACATGCTTCGGCTACGAGAGCTGTCGGCGAGATTCCTAGTCTAATACCGGAAGGTGGCTAAACCTAATTGAGTCGCAACTCGAAAAACAAAAACAGAAAATTGCCTAAACGCTCAAAGTGCTAAGTTTGCTCTGAAAAAAGTCTCTCTATGCCTCTCGCCCTTGATCTCCTTATATACTCCCTCCTAGGTCGGTTTATGCCTTCCTCTTTTGCCCTTAAGCCGTCATAGTCCGTAAAATGGAGATATTACATTTTTTTCGATCTTCAAAATTACCTGCGGAAACTTCTGTTTATTTGCGGAAACTTTCTATTTATCTGCGGAAACTGATGTTTATCTCCAAACATAAACCGTTGTAAGGTTTAAGGGATTTTAAAAATCGTAAGTGGGCCTCGAAACAAGTTTAGGACCCTTTGGGCCGTCATTTGGTTTGAGACGTTTGCTACGATTTCTCCGATAAAGTTAATTTTCTGTGGTTTTATCGTAAACCAGGATGACGATTCCGTTTGATCGAGAAATCAAGAAATGGTTAGCCTTGGCTTGCGGAGAATTGTTTCAAGGATAGCCGAAAATGCATAGTTTTACGTCGTATTGTTGTTTCGGAAGACTTCAGATGTTTGTGGAAAATAGTTGATTGTTCGTATGCTCGGTCGCTATAGTTGTTGGGGATAAATATCCGAGCCTAAGTTTTCTCCAGCCTCCGAAGGATCCCTTGATTTCCAGACCTCTCTCCAAAGAAGGAACCATGGTCCAGCCCCTGCTAGAAGGTTCTAGGGTCCAGGGTCCAACCCCTCAAAATACATTGGAAGTTTTCCAGCCATGGGAAAACTTCTATTTCTATGATTATGGAAGAGTTCGCCCTACTTCAACCGACATCTAACTACTATAAAAGGAGAGCCCAAACCCTAGAACAAGGGATTGACATTCAGAGGCAGAGAGATTAGAGTTTAGGCTAAGAAACTAAGGGTATATACACCCAACGTTGTAAGCGCTCACATATACTCAATAATACATCTCTTTGCCTCGATTTCTCTTCAAATTACATAAGTCTTCCTGTGTTCCGTAGTACTAAAACATCCCTACTGTTGGGGTCAAAATCGGTCAAGACGAAAACGATGTCCGAAAAGTTCGAACGAAACACGAAAGACGCTAGAGAAGCTTTAAGAGACTAAGTTTCAATCTAGAAAACTCGGGAAAATGTTAAGTCGTTTCGAAATCAACGACTAAAAACATTTTCTACACAATAAAAATCTCCGAAAAGTTAAAAGAACGCAAAAAACTCGCACGAACCGAAAGAAACGAGCGACTGACCCTGGGCTGCCTCTAGGCGTCGGGCGCCCGTGCTGCCTCTAGGCGCCGGGCGCCTAGCGCCCGTGCTGCCTCCAGGCGCCGGGCGCCTAGCGCCCGTGCTGCCTTTAGGCGCCGGGCGCCTAGCGTCATGCTGGCTCGAGTTGTCGGACGGCTAGTCTTCGTGCGTAAGTTCCAGGTTCTCAAACCGCCAGAAATCCGAGTTTTGCGACTTTCTGGAATCCCGCAAACCAAACTCCTTTTTCTATTCCTAGCCTTCGGAAAACCCATAAGACATCGACGGATGGAAAGACTTCGTAGAAAACGGCAATGGTTATCTAAAAACACCATTCGCCTCGGAAAAGAGTCGCATATCTTCCGAAAGATCCAATATCTGAGTAGGAGCATTCTCTCAAAGAAATCGTTAAAAATAGCGGAAGTCCGAGATACGGCCCAAAGGGTACCAAACATGATCGGATAACCAATTTACGATTTTCTAAAAGATAGTTACGACAGCGTGCAATTATCTTCCCAAACAAGATAAATGTCAAACTTCCAAAGGATAAACATCAAGTTTCCGAAAAGATAAATGTCAACTTTCCCGATAAATACGAAAGCCGACGAAAATGGAAAAAGCCCAGCTCGCGGCGGCCCATCAGGAATAGACCGTCATATGGGAGTATATCAGGAATAGACCGTCTAGAAGGAGGGGGATACACGGAATTATCTTTCTCGCAACTACGCACGCCCAGTTAAGCATGTCTGCTAACGCGGAAAAAGACAAGCAAACGCACGACGGACCAGCCGCCGATGCCAACGCTGAGAAGACTCCCGCCGGAAACGTATCGACAGTCACTGCCGAGGCAAACACCGCGATGCTGGACCAGGTGAAGGAACTGTTCGCCACCACCCGGAAACGGTCGGAAGAACAAGAGAAACTGATGGCTTCACTCGCTAAACAGGTCAGTACCTTAGCAGCGAAAAGAAAACTCCCGCGCGGATCCACCAAGGTGAGGCGTGTCAGGAGGCTCGACTTTGGAACTTCCGGAGACAAAGAAAAAGATGCCCTGAGAGAATCCCCGGAACTCATCCCTGACGATACCACTCCGGCGGGGCAGAAGAAAACGACGGATAACCTTCCACCTCCCGCGAGGGAAAACGAAGGAGTCCACGTCGAAAGAATCAACCTGGATATCAGCGATCAATTGGATCCGTCCGACGAAGACGCCGACGTCCACCACAGAAGGACCCGAAGTCAGTCAGCTCGACTGGCGGCAACCTTCGAAAAACCGATGACAGAAGAGGAAGAAGACCTCTACTGGTCAGAGCAAGAGAGGCTGGCCGAAGACCAGACTCAGGCCTATCGCAGCCAACGTAGACAAAGGAGCGCAAGCGTCGCCAATGAGATCCACGATTTACGCGAATACATCGCGAAGACTGCAGCCGAGGTGAAGGCGGTAAAATCGCAGATTCACCACGCAACCAGCACTGCTTCCGAGATCGACCTGCTCCTCGAAGAATCGAGAAAGACTCCGTTCACCTCTCGAATCACAGACGCACGAGTCTCAGATCCCGGGAAAATAAAGCTTCCCACCTACGACGGAACCACAGACCCGAAGGCACATCTGCAATCCTTTCAGATTGCAATGGCTAGGTCTAAACTTCCGGAGCGGGAAAAAGACGTCGACTGCTGTCTCCTATTCGTCGAGAACCTCAGAGGTGCTGCGCTCGAGTGGTTCTCGCACTTGAAAAGAAACTCCATCGGAAGTTTCCGCCAGCTGGCTTCAGCCTTTCTGAAGCAATTTTCCATGTTCATGGACAGGGAAACTTCCGACGTAGACCTTTGGAGCCTGATTCAAAAGGAATACGAGCCTCTCCGCGACTACATAAGGAGGTTCAAACTCGTAATGTCCAGGGTAACAGGCCTCAGCGACAGAGTCGCCATCGACGCCCTGAGGAAAAACCTCTGGTACAAATCAAAATTCCGAAAGTGGATTTCTCTGGAGAGGCCACGCACCATCCAGGACACTCTCCACAAGGCGACGGACTTCATCATCATGGAAGAAGAGATGAAAGTCCTGGCGCAAAAGCACGGACCGCAGAAAGCGTCCGGCAAGAAGAAAACCTGACGTAACGACAAGTACGTCCATCACGAGGGGGAAGACGTCCAAGGCGAACATAACTACGCCGTCAACTCCGAACAAGGGAGGACCGCCGGAAACACTTGGACGCGGAATTCGTACAAGGACAACTCTAGCTGCGAGTTCCATCAGACGAAAGGTCACTCTACCGCCAATTGCAAAGTCCTCGGCGCTAGACTCATTACAAAGATGCTTGCCGGCGAGCTAGCAACGGTCAGAAGCGTGAAAGACCTGCTCCTAGATTCTGACCGTCCGCCGAAGACCGACGGAGCCAATCCCGAGAATAACGCTCCTGGAACTCAATCGGGCGAAAAACGCGGACGAAGACAAGACGGCGAAGGAAACAACAACAATCGCCAGAGGATCAACATGATCATCGGAGGATCTCACTTCTACCAGGACTCTGTTTCGTCAATTAAAGCCTAAGGACGGAAGGCCGAAACGAGTCCCGGATGGTGCCCAGAAGACGACGTTCCCAATCACACGATCATCTTCGAGGAACAGGACACGGCCGGACTCGATAAACCCCACTACGATCCTCTGGTCATCGACTTGGTGATTCAAGATCTCGAAGTCGGCCGCATCCTCATCGACACAGTAAGCACGGTCAACATCATGTTCCGCGATACTCTCCAGAGGATGAACATACCCCTCGGAGAAGTCATCCCAGAACCAAGACCGTTGACTGGATTCTCGGGCGTCACATCCATGACCCTCGGAAAAATTAGGCTCCCAGTCATGGCAAAAGAAGTCACGAAGATCGTCGAGTTCGCGGTAGTGGATAACCCGGCCATCTACAACGCCATAATGGGAACTCCTTGGATAAACGCCATGAAGGCAGTCCCGTCCACTTACCATCTCAGCGTCAAGTTTCCGGCATCAACTAGAACGGCGGTAATCTGGGGAAGCGGCTCTGCTTCCTGGCTGAACATAAATTGCGCAGCAATCGGAACGCCCCAGTGGCTAACCCGAAGCGAACTAAGAAACATCCGAGTATCTCCGAGAACTCGGCAAAGGACGACTCAGACTTGTCCAAAAAGGCCACGACTCAGGATGACAAGAAAATACTCGAGTCCATCGCCGACGGAACGGATGACCCAACTCCCAACTCGGCCACCGACTTAGCTAAGACAGTCGAGGCGCCGGAAATCGTGGAGTAATAGCATCCGCGATAAAAACAGAACTACGAGATGGCTTGATCCTCGCAAGAGGTACGTAGGCAGCTCGTCAAAACCCGACGAGTTCAGCTATCCCCCTCACCAAAAAGAGGGGGGGGGAGATGGGAACGAATACTCTCGTACTCCCGTAAAAATATTCTTTACATGTATTCTACGTCCTCGATACTTTTCATAAAGTCTTAAATTCGAACGCTTATCCAACGCACAAACATTACGGAAAACGAAAATCGTATCTTTAAGGAACGCGAGACGTCGCAAGTTCCCGACCAGTTTCGATTCTCTATTCTCCTCCAAAAAACTCTATCAAACAGTCTTTCCGCGACTCTAAAACCCCTTTCCGTCGATTGGCCCCGACGGGAAAACATAGAAACGTTTCACTCAATCAAATTCGTAGTCTGGCTTCCAACGAAGTCCTCTTGCATCCGACAAGGATATCATAGCGCGCTATACAAGAAATCCAAATTTTGGTTAGCTCTTCGTAAAGGAAGTAGCTCGACTCGTACCCAAACGAATCGTATAAGCCGATAAGCATTTCGTGGGTTCTAAAACGGTACGACTCAGGTCGAAATCGCAAACAAGCAAAATGAAAAAGCCGATTTGTCATCGCATAGCTTCAGTCCGAAACTAGACCTAGGTCTTGCCCTAAACCCAGCCTTGCTGGTATCTAAAACATCTCATAGGCAAAAGTATCCAGAATACGAGATTCCAAAACTTGCCTCTTATCGCTTACAAACCTAACGTTCGCTACAAAGTAACCTACGGGTTAAGCGACAAAAAAAAGAAAGAGCTTGAATACGAAGTGACTACGCGTATCCAAACCCTCTACACTTGACGAAAGTATAAATCAAAATGCAGAATTCGTAAAAGCATTCATAGCAGGGATTCAAAAGCCACCAACGGCCAATCCCGAGAAACACAAAGTCACGCGACCTCCTAAGGGTCGCAGCACATACAAACAGCCACACTTGGCTTATCACAAATTATAATCAAATGCAAGACAATCGGTAAAAGATATTCCATACGAGGAGTTGGGCTGGTCGACCTCTTCACCCTCCTCGCCTGCGTTCGCATCTGTTGGGGAAAAATATCCAAGGCTAGAGTTTTCTCCAGCCTCCGAAGGGGTCTCGACTTCCGGGCCCTCGTTTGGAAAGGACCCAGGGTCCCTCATCAACTTAAAGGACCCATTTCCACCAGGTGGCACCAGGGCCCGATCTCCATTCGACAAGTACCCAGGGTCCAGTCCCAGTATCGAGGAACCAAGGCCCGGCCCTTGCCGTGAGGACCAAGGAACCAACCCTCCGCATGAATATGGAAGTTTCCCAAATCAAGGGGAAACTAATATATTCCCCAATATTATAGAAGCCGCCCAAGATTAACCAACTTACATCAACTATAAAAGGGGAACCCAAACCCTAGAATAAGGGATCGACACTTTGGGGCTTAGAGATTATAGAGTTAGGCTAGAAAACTAGGGTTTATACACCCAATACGTTGTAACGCCAAACACACTCAATAATACATCTCTTTGCCTCAATTTCTATTCTCTAAACACACACACAAACATAAAATCTAATAGTCTTCCAGTGTTCCGTAGTACTAAAACGACCCTACACAAAAATATCACAACAGTTTGGCGCTAGAAGGAGGGGAGTAAATCAACTACGTGACGATGGCATCGGAAGACGAGTCCAATCAAGCCAATCTGACCCCGAAGGAGAAGGAGCTTCTGAGCCGATTCGAAAACCCTTCAGAGTCAAATTACCGACCTTCACAAGGCTCAGGAAACCGCACCTGCAGGTCTGGAACTCGTCCAGGAAGTTCAATACCTAAAAGATCAACTTGGAAAACACTCCAAGCAACTCCAACAAAGCGCCGAGAAGCTAAACGCCATGGAAGCCGAGAACATCGCTCTCAGACGAGAAAACCAATCCCTCGGGGCAGTAGGGAACAAACGAAAACGGTTCAGAACCAAAGTTCGACCTATGGCTTCGCTCAACACCTCGCACAACGACGAGGAAACGCCTCAGCAGCCCGGAGACGAACCCGACGGTCAAGAAAACGTTCGAGACGTAACCCGAGAAGAAGAAGAAGACGAATCTGATACAGAGGACGAAAAGTACTCACCTGATCATCCCGAGATCTCGGATCCAGCTTTAGCCGCTTACCTAGAGAAGGTGGTATCCGAAAAATTCGGCACCATCCAATCCATGGTGGAAAGGCTCCCCGGAGTAGCTCCCCCATCCGTAGAAGTGATCCAAGGTCATACTCCGACACGCCTTTCGTGAAGGAGATTGCTTCAATCGAGATGCCTCGAAAGTTTTCTTTCCCGAGCATCAAGATGTACGAAGGAACTGGAGATCCCGACAACCACATCGCCCAGTACAAGCAACGCATGGTAGCCGTGGCTATTCCGAAAGACGCAAGAGAAGCCACCATGTGCAAGGGCTTCGGGTCAACTCTAACCGGTCCTGCCCTCCAATGGTACATCAACCTCTCCACGGGGTCCATAGCATCTTTCGCCACCCTCAGCGACAAGTTCGTGGAACAGTTTGCTAGTAGCCGCCACCTGGAGAAGAGATCAGATGACCTCTACGAGATCCAACAATACAGAAACGAATCCCTACGCTCCTACATAGCTCGTTTCAACCAAGAGAAGGTCTCGATACCCGAGTGTAATGCCGATACAGCAATCTCAGCCTTCAAGAAGGGCCTACTCCCGGAGGGAGAGCTCTACAAGGAGCTAACCAAGTACAGATGTGGAGACATGGCGGATGTACTATCCCGTGCCTGGGCCCAAGTAAGGTGGGAAGAAGACGTCGTGAGCAGGGACAAGGTTTCCTCCAAGTACGATCAGAAGTCCTCCAAACCGTCGAAAGATGAACGTGAGGAAACCATCCGATCCCGACCTTCCCGGGAATCCACCAATCAGAGCAGGGGCAGATACCAACATCGCCCCTTACCTCGGTCCGAAGGAATGATGGTTTCGACTTGGCCCAACATTTCCCACCTAGCGATATCCAAACCGGAGCTCATTGGAGTCCTGAGGCAGAGGGGCCCACAAGTCAAGTGGCCACCTAAAATGAGGTCCCCTGATGCTACCCGGAACCCTAAAAGATGGTGTGGGTTCCACAACGATCACGGCCATACCACGGAAGATTGTGTAGTAATGTACTCCTAGGATGCTGCTCTGGAAGGATATGGATAGATCCTTGAATAAACGAATCAAAGACTCAAGTTTATCAAGGTGGTGGATCGAATGGTGACACAAGAGGCTGCGGAAAGGCTTCTTGATACTCCTAGACACTAGATCGGATATTACACACCTCACTAAGGCCCTTGGGCGTTGGATATTACACACCAACAGACTGGATATTACACACCAGACACTCACTCACGACAAAGGCAAGAGAGAAAGAAAACACAAAGGTTTAAAATGAAAGAAGGCTTATCATTAGGGTTTGGCGACACACACATATATATAGTGAAAGCTAGGAACAGGCTCCTAGGGCTTTCAAACTAAAAGGAACAGGCTCCTTTAGTTAATGTGGAAATAAAATAAAAACTTAGAATAAAAAGAAATCCTAAAGTTTGAGATATCATCTAGGTGATATGTGTAGCAAGACTAAGGCCTCATTAAAAACCTACTTATGCAAAACCCAGTGGGACAAAAACACAAATAGGAAAAGAGCACACATAGCTTGCTAGCCTAGACAATACTCAGCTTGATGGTGAGATAGCTCGGATGGAGATAAGTGTATCTTGAAGTATCAAGCTTCCTTCAAGATATTCTTCATGTATCAAACACTTCTGGATCAGTCCTCCAATAACTCCAATAAGTTTCTTGGTTCTGGATCGAGTGTTGGAACCTTCAGGAATGGCTAAGGCATCATATTCTTCAGCTTGTTGGCGTTCAGGAAGCCCTTCCAGAATAGGAAGCCCTTCCAGATCTTCAGGAAGCCCTTCCAGAATAGGAAGCCCTTCTAGATCTTCATCTTGATCAACATGCTGGTCCATGATCATATCATCCCTTCCCTCTTGAAAAGGATTTGACCTCAAATCTGCTTCATGTTGAGCTCGCCATACTCCTGATATATTCCTCAAACCTGATTCACAAACAAAGAAACAAAGCAAGTTAGTATATGAAGATTTATCAAAGAGTAAGAGTCTTATCCCAAAGAGGTTTTTGCTCGGTTTTGGATGGTAGGATGCATCAGGGGGTGCTTCTTTAATGAGTATGAAGCCAGGGACATGTTGGTTCTTGTTCAAATCAGGTGGCTTAAACCGATTGTCTTCCTCATGCTTGTTCTTTCTCCTTGATTGCTTACAAGCTTCATCATAATCTGCATATGGCTCTTTTGACAAGAACAAGTGCATCATATCTGTGTCATCAATAAATAAAGAGCTAAGGAAAACACGATCACTGACCTTAGCATTCTCACCTGGTCGCCATAGATAGGACTGAGATGTTTTAAACTCAGAAAAGTTCAAACAAAGCACACAGAGGATCAGCCGACTTGTAGAACCCATAACTCTTTCATCTGAGAAGCTTTGGACGTGATTCCAATTCGACGTGAGACCCTGATGAGTTAAGTTTCCATAACAGTTGAGTTTGTTGAAAAATTCCGTGTGGTTGTTGAGATATGGTTCTCTGACTGCTCCTATGTCAAGTCTGGCGGCTAGACAGCTTCCAAGGTTTGCTTGTTGTGCTTCCAACTTAGCCAAGAACTCATCACAGGTACTCTGATCATTATTGCCCCTATTTTCACCTGTACCTTTCTCAGATTCTCTTGGACAAGTCAAGTGGTTTATCATGTCAAAGAAAGTATTGTAGACAAGAATGTTCACAAGGCACAAAACAATACAGGCAGAACCATTAATCTCAAGTTTCAGAAGTGCAATATGTTTATCAAAGAACGTGTTATACACTAAGATGTCATCAAAGAACAATCCCACACGTTTATAAACATTTTCAGCACACAAACAATCAATCTTAAGCTCAGAGATACTTGCAGACTTCACAAATTTAAATGTAAAATCAGACTGATGCAAATTCGGTTCCTGCAACTTCCTAGGTTCATTCAATTCATTAGCAAAAGCAAAAGAATTATCAAAGATCAGTTCATGCCTAGGAAAATCCACAAAGAAACTTTTCTCTTCAGTTCTACCAATTAAATCACAAGGTTTCAAACAGAAATCAGACTGTTCCAAATTAAGCTTAAAAACTTTTCCATTGTGATTAAAACTTTTATTATGCTTCAGAAAATGATCAAGACTCAAAATATGACCAGAAATGTTTTTATTTTGATTTTGAAAACGTTTTTGATCAAATAGATTTTCAGGTTTAAGTTCTTCAAAAGATTTATACATGTTATCAAAAACAGATTTTGAAACACAAAAATCTTTTACTTTTTCAAGACCAAAATGTTTTAAATCATCAGTGCTTACTTTAACAAACATTTCAGGAACAGAGAGAACCTTATTAAAATCCTTACAGTGCTCTTGCAGGTCATAAGACAAGGATTTAGGAATGACTTCTGATTGCAGGCTGTTCTGCTGTTCCAAATCTTTTCCTTGTGTTGACTGCTCTAGTTCTTTCTCTGCTGAGTCCTCTTTTGCAACCTGTGACACTGAAACATTTCTACTCGGTTGCACCGGTTCAAGACAAGTTAGTTCAACCAAGGAATTATTGAAATTAAATTCAGACTGAGGTAAGAAAAGAGAACACTCTTGTTCTGTCTCAGAAATTTCCTTTTCCATAGATGTTTCAGTTTGAACTTCTTGAATTGGTGCAGCTGATTCTGGTTCTTGGTGCTGTGCTTCAAGGGATGGATGTGCTGTGTTGGTCCGTTTGAAAGCATCCAGTATCACTTGTGACAACTTCTTTTTGTCTTCCTCACTGAACCAAGATTGTTTTTCTGTTTTCTCCTTGCTGCAACATGTTGGTTTCTTGCTTGATGAACCAAGGTTACTAGATGGACGTGTTCCCTTGCTGTCTGGTTGTTTCTGAACTGAGTTTGAAGAACTTAGCTTAGTCTTTGGCTGCTTTCGAATCACTTCCTTGTGGTACTGTCTTGGAACATACTCCCTACGCATCACAGTCCTCAACTTATGCCATGTTTCCACGGATTCTTTTCCTTCAAGTCTTCTGGACATTCTCAAGTGATTCCACCAGCTTGAAGCATAACTAGCAAACTCAGCAGTAGCCATCTGAACCTTCTTTCTTTCAGTATAGTGGTGACAACTGAAAACCAGTTCCACCTTCTCTTCCCACTTCATATATGCAGCAGGATCAGGATCTCCAAAGAAAAGAGGGACTTTCAGCTTTTGATCAGGAAAGTTGCTTCTTTTATTGCTGCTGATAGAATCCTTAGAGAGTTTTCCCTTCTGATCTCCTGCCATGACACCTGAGACAAGAGAAAAACTCAGCCAGTAAGTAGTTCAAAGAGATCAAACAAGGAAACAAGAAAATTTTAAAACAAAGCGGCAAAAGAGACTTGATACACACGCGACGATTTGAACTCTCTATCAGTCTTAAAATAGAAACAACACAGATCAGATTCAAACAGGTGACGAAATGATGAAATGAGATGACACAAAATCAGATCTATGACTCTAACAACAGATCAAGACACACAAACACAATAAAACTTTCAGATCTTGAAAATCTGTAACCAAATCGATGAGAATATGAAAAGTTTTATTGAAAATCTGCTTGAAACACTTAGATCTAGCAATACTGACCACGAAATCAATAGATCTATTAGTTCTAATGATGAAAAAGAACAGATCTAATGAACAACAACATAGGAACACAGATCTATCAATGAAATAGATGATGAAGAACAGATCTGATGAAAATGACAAAAGAAAATCGAAACTCCCCTTCCAGAGTGCTCTGATACCACTTAATGTACTCCTAGGATGCTGCTCTGGAAGGATATGGATAGATCCTTGAATAAACGAATCAAAGACTCAAGTTTATCAAGGTGGTGGATCGAATGGTGACACAAGAGGCTGCGGAAAGGCTTCTTGATACTCCTAGACACTAGATCGGATATTACACACCTCACTAAGGCCCTTGGGCGTTGGATATTACACACCAACAGACTGGATATTACACACCAGACACTCACTCACGACAAAGGCAAGAGAGAAAGAAAACACAAAGGTTTAAAATGAAAGAAGGCTTATCATTAGGGTTTGGCGACACACACATATATATAGTGAAAGCTAGGAACAGGCTCCTAGGGCTTTCAAACTAAAAGGAACAGGCTCCTTTAGTTAATGTGGAAATAAAATAAAAACTTAGAATAAAAAGAAATCCTAAAGTTTGAGATATCATCTAGGTGATATGTGTAGCAAGACTAAGGCCTCATTAAAAACCTACTTATGCAAAACCCAGTGGGACAAAAACACAAATAGGAAAAGAGCACACATAGCTTGCTAGCCTAGACAATACTCAGCTTGATGGTGAGATAGCTCGGATGGAGATAAGTGTATCTTGAAGTATCAAGCTTCCTTCAAGATATTCTTCATGTATCAAACACTTCTGGATCAGTCCTCCAATAACTCCAATAAGTTTCTTGGTTCTGGATCGAGTGTTGGAACCTTCAGGAATGGCTAAGGCATCATATTCTTCAGCTTGTTGGCGTTCAGGAAGCCCTTCCAGAATAGGAAGCCCTTCCAGATCTTCAGGAAGCCCTTCCAGAATAGGAAGCCCTTCTAGATCTTCATCTTGATCAACATGCTGGTCCATGATCATATCATGTAGCCTTAAGATTGGAAGTAGCCAGGCTTCTCAAGAAGGGTTACCTAAGGGAATTCCTCTCGGATAAGGCTAAGGATCTCCTTAACAGAGAGGGCCACGCTCTCCCCAATGAAGCGGTCCATGCGCTACCTCCATCACAAGAACGAGTGATCCACGTCATCTCCGGAGGATCAGAAGTAACGGGATCAGCAGCGCCGCAGCCAAACAAAGTACTCGCAATGCTAGGAACGGTCAAGAGACCGAGACTCCCAAGCGTCCACTCTTGGGAACAGACGAAATCAGCTTTACTGCGAGGGAGCAGGAACAAGTCCTCGCTCCCCATCATGACTCCCTCGTTATCTCGCTTGTCATAGCCAACTGCCTAGTTAAACGAATATTGGTGGACAATGGCAGCTCCAGCAACATTATCTTCCACTCGGCCTATATGGATTTAGGGCTAGACCCTAAAACATTAACCAGGAAAGCGGTCCCGCTCGTGGGATTTAGCGGAGAGGTGAAGCAAACCGACGGGGAAGTCCTTCTCCCAGTCTATGCCGAGGGGATAAACCAAACCGCCAAGTTCCTGGTTGTCGACTGTCCGTCGTCTTACAACGTAATACTAGGGAGGCCCTAGATCCACGACATGGGAGCCGTACCATCAACCCTCCACCAATTGGTAAAATTTCCTACCCCCTGGGGCGTGAAGGTCATTAGAAGGGACCAAGAAAATTCTAGGTCCAGCTATCAAACTACCCTGAAGGGAAGGACCCAAGCTTTATAGCAATTACAGAAGCAGCCTCTCGTTCCTCATGCCGAAGAACCCGAGGTTGAAGACATGGACGAAGTCCCCCTGATAGAAGGGAACCCGGAGCGGAACCTCAAGATAGGCTCCAAGCTGCCTAAGGATCTGAGACGGAGGCTGATCGATTTCCTAAGATCTAACTCCGATTGCTTTGCATGGTCCCACGAAGACATGCCTGGAATCGACCCCAGCGTCATCATGCACCAGCTCCAAGTGAATCCCGAGCATCCTCCTGTTAGACAAAAGAGAAGGAAGTTCGCTCCCGAAAGGGATGAAATCATTAACGAAGAGGTCAAGAACCTGCTCGACGCAGGGTTCATAAGAGAGGTGCAATATCCCGACTGGCTCGCCAATGTGGTGGTTGTGAAAAAGAAAAATGGAAAATGGAGGGTCTGCATCGATTTCACGGACCTCAATAAGTCCTGCCCAAAGGATCCGTTCCCTTTGCCTCATATAGACAAGCTGGTGGATGCCACCGCTGGGCACCAACTAATGAGCTTCATGGACGCCTTTTCGGGATACAACCAAATCCTGATGCATCCCGACGACCAAGAAAAGACGACCTTTATGACTTCCAGGGGCATCTACTGCTACAAGGTCATGCCGTTTGGACTGAAGAATGCTGGATCCACCTACCAGAGGCTGGTCAACACGATGTTTGCCGATCAGATAGGCCAGACCATGGAAGTCTACATCGACGACATGCTGGTAAAATCTCTTGACTCGGAGGATCATATCTCACATCTCCAGCAAGCGTTCACCACCCTGAGGAAATACAATATGAAGCTCAACCCCTCTAAATGTTCCTTTGGAGTAAGCTCCGGGAAATTTCTGGGATACATAGTCACCCACAGGGGCATAGAAGCAAATCCGGAACAGATAAGGGCCATCGAGGCGATTCCTCCCCCACGGAACGTCAAAGAGATTCAAAAACTTACGGGAAGAATGGCAGCCCTCAGCAGATTCATCTCCAGGCTTTCTGACAAGTCCCATGCCTTTTTCGAAACACTAAAGAACCCTAAGGACTTTCAATGGACAGAGAAGTGCGAAACCGCACTGTCCGACCTCAAGGCCTATCTCACTACTCCACCACTCCTGTCCAAACCTCTAGAAGGGGAAACCCTACTGCTTAACCTAGCCGTGTCCGAACACGCAGTTAGCGCAGTCCTCGTAAGGGAGGAGGAAAGAAGGCAGCATCCCATATACTACGTCAGCAAATCCATGCTAGACGCAGAAATTCGCTACAGCCAGCTAGAGAAACTAGCGCTCGCCCTAATGGTCGCGGCCCGGAAATTATGTCCCTACTTCCAGTCCCACCAAGTCGTGGTAGTCACCTCCTTCCCTATCAAAGCAGTCCTTCATAAACCCGAGGTATCAGGACGATTGGTGAAATGGGCCGTAGAATTAGGAGAATACGACGTGATCTTCAGCCCAGCTGCCGCTATCAAGTCCCAAGTCCTTGCTGATTTCGTGGCTGAGTTCTCTCCCTCTATGCTTCCAGACCCAGGTCTAGAAACTACGCTCCAGGGAAAAGAAGCGGAAGAAGGTCAATGGACCCTGCACGTGGATGGCTCCAGCAATATAAGAGGCGCAGGGGTAGGACTGGTCCTGACCTCCCCTACGGGAGAATCGGCCTCAAGGGCTGTACGTTGCAACTTCAAAGCAACGAACAACAAGGCAAAATACGAAGCTTTAATAGCAGGCCTAGAATTAGCCAAGGAAATGGGAGTAAAAGACATCCAGATTTTCAGTGATTCGCAGCTCATCATCAGTCAAGCTCAAGGGAATTATCAAGCCAAGGACCCTAGCATGATCAGGTATCTATCTGTGGCCAAACGTCTCCTAGACCAATTCGTAAGCTATAAGCTTACCCAAATACCTAGGGAACAGAACTCCCAAGCCGACGCTCTAGTAAACCTGGGTTCCGCATTGGAAACCAAGGAACATATGAGTATTCTGTTGTTGGTCCTGCAATGGCCAGCAACCCAGAAAGAGGTTGAACCGGAAAAAGTGACGGTAGTAGACGAAGGAGAAACCTGGATGACCCCTATCACCGACTACCTAAGAGACGACGTCCTACCCGAAAACCGAGAGAGAGCCGGAAGATCAAGAGGCAAGCGGCCAGATACTGCATTTCGGAGGGAAAACTATATAGAAGGTCCTTCTCAGGACCCTACCTGCGATGTCTATCCCCTAGAGAAGCCACACGAATATTAGAGGAACTCCACGATGGGGAATGCGGTTCACACTCCAGCGGACGGAGCCTGGTTTACTGGCCTACCATGGCGAAGGACTCCCTCAAACAGGCCAAAACCTGCAGCCAATGCCAGAAGCACGCCCCAATTTCTAACTTACCACCAGAGAACCTGAAGTCCTTAAGTTCCCCATGGCCCTTCCGTAAATGGGGCATGGACATCGTGGGGAAATTCCCAATGGCACCGGGGCAGAAGGTCTTCCTCCTAGTGATGACCGATTACTTCACGAAGTGGGTAGAAGCCAAAGCCTTAGCAAAAATCACGGACCTCCAGATCAGGAAATTCATCTGGACAAACATAATAACCCGTTTCGGAGCACCTCATGAAATTGTCACAGACAATGGACCCCAATTCACCAGCAGCGACTTCCAGGACTTCTGCAAAGATTGGGATATCAAACTCTCATATTCAGCACCAAGGCACCCGCAATCAAACGGACAAGCAGAGTCAACCAACAAAACGGTGGTAAACATGCTCAAGAAACGCTTGGAAAAGGCTCACGGGCGATGGGCAGAAGAGTTACACGGAGTCCTCTGGGCTTACCGGACAGCTCCAAAGACAGCTACCCAAGAAACCCCTTTCTCACTCGTCTACGGCACCTAGTCAGCAATACCAACTGAGGTACATGTCAAGACCACGATCTCCAACATCCTAACCCCCAAGGAAAATGACGAGCTGATGTACCTAAGCCTAGACCTCCTAGACGAAAAAAGGGAAGCAGCCCGCCTAAGGAATGCGTCGTACCAAATAAAGGTAGCCAAGAGTTACAACAAGAAGGTGAGATCCAGAACCTTCCAAGAAGGGGACTGGGTCCTAAGGCGAGTCTGTAACCATACAAAAGACAAATCAGCCGGAAAACTCGCCCCCGGATGGGAGGGGCCCTATCAGGTAATAGGGGTGCAAGGGGCAGGAGCCTATAAGCTGCAAGACAGCATAGGCAAGGTACAACCCAACTGCTGGAACGCCTTGCACCTCAAATTCTATCATTTCTAAAGGCAAGATCTTCAGGTCGAGCTCTATATATACTATTATATATTTAAGTATTTTGGTTTTCCTACTCCTATGTATAACGAGAACGTCCTCGGACTAGGCTTATAAAATACATTTGGTTTCGACTAAAGGGAGTTAAGGAAACACCAATATACTTAAAGGGGCATATTAGCTGGATCAGGGACCTTCGGGACCTCAGATCTTAGCTAGCCCCCTAGCTGGTGAGGCTACTCACCATAGGTACAGACAGATATGGAAGGGGTCTGATCAGCCCTGAGCCGATGTCTGTGCGATAGGGCCCCGCGTAAAGGCCTATAGCCAAGAGTTATGCGGGGACCACGTACTAGTGCCATTCAAACCCTCGTGAAATACGCTGTAAGCTAAACGCACGCTGGGGGCATGACGTACACAGCCAAGTACTGTAATCAGATTCTGGCGGCTGATATGCAGGGAGCAAAGTGCAAATAACCGGTTAAGCACAAACAATTTAATACCTATCCAGACGTGGAAGGTAGTGTGTCTGGGTTGACAGAACCTTGCGGGGGGACCCACCCCAGACCACAATAAGTCTGAGAGTGACCTTTCTGCAGAAAGGTAGAGTGCAGCATTGAGAATTTCGAGAATGGCCTATGCCCACGGGTAGCACAGTGCGAATTCTCAATTTAGATCGAGAGTGGCTCGCCTCCGGGCAGCAGAGAGCGATCAAAAAGACTCCCCAAAAGCATATAAGTCCAAAGACCTTCGGGTCCAAAGACCTTCGGGTCCAAAGACCTTCGGGTCCAAAGACCTTCGGGTCCAAAGACCTTCGGGTCCAAAGACCTTCGGGTCCAAAGACCTTCGGGTCCAAAGACCTTCGGGTCCAAAGACCTTCGGGTCCAAAGACCTTCGGGTCCAAAGACCTTCGGGTCCAAAGACCTTCAGGTCCAAAGACCTTCGGGTCCAAGACCTTCGGGTCCAAAGACCTTCGGGTCCAAAGACCTTCGGGTCCAAAGACCTTCGGGTCCAAAGACCTTCGGGTCCAAAGACCTTCGGGTCCAAAGACCTTCGGGTCCAAAGACCTTCGGGTCCAAAGACCTTCGGGTCCAAAGACCTTCGGGTCCAAAGACCTTCGGGTCCAAAGACCTTCGGGTCCAAAGACCTTCGGGTCCAAAGACCTTCGGGTCCAAAGACCTTCGGGTCCAAAGACCTTCGGGTCCAAAGACCTTCGGGTCCAAAGACCTTCGGGTCCAAAGACCTTCGGGTCCAAAGACCTTCGGGTCCAAAGACCTTCGGGTCCAAAGACCTTCGGGTCCAAAGACCTTCGGGTCCAAAGACCTTCGGGTCCAAAGACCTTCGGGTCCAAAGACCTTCGGGTCCAAAGACCTTCGGGTCCAAAGACCTTCGGGTCCAAAGACCTTCGGGTCCAAAGACCTTCGGGTCCAAAGACCTTCGGGTCCAAAGACCTTCGGGTCCAAAGACCTTCGGGTCCAAAGACCTTCGGGTCCAAAGACCTTCGGGTCCAAAGACCTTCGGGTCCAAAGACCTTCGGGTCCAAAGACCTTCGGGTCCAAAGACCTTCGGGTCCAAAGACCTTCGGGTCCAAAGACCTTCGGGTCCAAAGACCTTCGGGTCCAAAGACCTTCGGGTCCAAAGACCTTCGGGTCCAAAGACCTTCGGGTCCAAAGACCTTCGGGTCCAAAGACCTTCGGGTCCAAAGACCTTCGGGTCCAAAGACCTTCGGGTCCAAAGACCTTCGGGTCCAAAGACCTTCGGGTCCAAAGACCTTCGGGTCCAAAGACCTTCGGGTCCAAAGACCTTCGGGTCCAAAGACCTTCGGGTCCAAAGACCTTCGGGTCCAAAGACCTTCGGGTCCAAAGACCTTCGGGTCCAAAGACCTTCGGGTCCAAAGACCTTCGGGTCCAAAGACCTTCGGGTCCAAAGACCTTCGGGTCCAAAGACCTTCGGGTCCAAAGACCTTCGGGTCCAAAGACCTTCGGGTCCAAAGACCTTCGGGTCCAAAGACCTTCGGGTCCAAAGACCTTCGGGTCCAAAGACCTTCGGGTCCAAAGACCTTCGGGTCCAAAGACCTTCGGGTCCAAAGACCTTCGGGTCCAAAGACCTTCGGGTCCAAAGACCTTCGGGTCCAAAGACCTTCGGGTCCAAAGACCTTCGGGTCCAAAGACCTTCGGGTCCAAAGACCTTCGGGTCCAAAGACCTTCGGGTCCAAAGACCTTCGGGTCCAAAGACCTTCGGGTCCAAAGACCTTCGGGTCCAAAGACCTTCGGGTCCAAAGACCTTCGGGTCCAAAGACCTTCGGGTCCAAAGACCTTCGGGTCCAAAGACCTTCGGGTCCAAAGACCTTCGGGTCCAAAGACCTTCGGGTCCAAAGACCTTCGGGTCCAAAGACCTTCGGGTCCAAAGACCTTCGGGTCCAAAGACCTTCGGGTCCAAAGACCTTCGGGTCCAAAGACCTTCGGGTCCAAAGACCTTCGGGTCCAAAGACCTTCGGGTCCAAAGACCTTCGGGTCCAAAGACCTTCGGGTCCAAAGACCTTCGGGTCCAAAGACCTTCGGGTCCAAAGACCTTCGGGTCCAAAGACCTTCGGGTCCAAAGACCTTCGGGTCCAAAGACCTTCGGGTCCAAAGACCTTCGGGTCCAAAGACCTTCGGGTCCAAAGACCTTCGGGTCCAAAGACCTTCGGGTCCAAAGACCTTCGGGTCCAAAGACCTTCGGGTCCAAAGACCTTCGGGTCCAAAGACCTTCGGGTCCAAAGACCTTCGGGTCCAAAGACCTTCGGGTCCAAAGACCTTCGGGTCCAAAGACCTTCGGGTCCAAAGACCTTCGGGTCCAAAGACCTTCGGGTCCAAAGACCTTCGGGTCCAAAGACCTTCGGGTCCAAAGACCTTCGGGTCCAAAGACCTTCGGGTCCAAAGACCTTCGGGTCCAAAGACCTTCGGGTCCAAAGACCTTCGGGTCCAAAGACCTTCGGGTCCAAAGACCTTCGGGTCCAAAGACCTTCGGGTCCATAGACCTTCGGGTCCAAAGACCTTCGGGTCCAAAGACCTTCGGGTCCAAAGACCTTCGGGTCCAAAGACCTTCGGGTCCAAAGACCTTCGCGTCCAAAGACCTTCGGGTCCAAAGACCTTCGGGTCCAAAGACCTTCGGGTCCAAAGACCTTCGCGTCCAAAGACCTTCGGGTCCAAAGACCTTCGGGTCCAAAGACCTTCGGGTCCAAAGACCTTCGGGTCCAAAGACCTTCGGGTCCAAAGACCTTCGGGTCCAAAGACCTTCGGGTCCAAAGACCTTCGGGTCCAAAGACCTTCGGGTCCAAAGACCTTCGGGTCCAAAGACCTTCGGGTCCAAAGACCTTCGGGTCCAAAGACCTTCGGGTCCAAAGACCTTCGGGTCCAAAGACCTTCGGGTCCAAAGACCTTCGGGTCCAAAGACCTTCGGGTCCAAAGACCTTCGGGTCCAAAGACCTTCGGGTCCAAAGACCTTCGGGTCCAAAGACCTTCGGGTCCAAAGACCTTCGGGTCCAAATACCTTCGGGTCCAAAGACCTTCGGGTCCAAAGACCTTCGGGTCCAAAGACCTTCGGGTCCAAAGACCTTCGGGTCCAAAGACCTTCGGGTCCAAAGACCTTCGGGTCCAAAGACCTTCGGGTCCAAAGACCTTCGGGTCCAAAGACCTTCGGGTCCAAAGACCTTCGGGTCCAAAGACCTTCGGGTCCAAAGACCTTCGGGTCCAAAGACCTTCGGTTCCAAAGACCTTCGGGTCCAAAGACCTTCGGTTCCAAAGACCTTCGGTTCCAAAGACCTTCGGGTCCAAAGATCTTCGGGTCCAAAGACCTTCGGGTCCAAAGACCTTCGGGTCCAAAGACCTTCGGGTCCAAAGACCTTCGGGTCCAAAGACCTTCGGGTCCAAAGACCTTCGGGTCCAAAGACCTTCGGGTCCAAAGACCTTCGGGTCCAAAGACCTTCGGGTCCAAAGACCTTCGGGTCCAAAGACCTTCGGGTCCAAAGACCTTCGGGTCCAAAGACCTTCGGGTCCAAAGACCTTCGGGTCCAAAGACCTTCGGGTCCAAAGACCTTCGGGTCCAAAGACCTTCGGGTCCAAAGACCTTCGGGTCCAAAGACCTTCGGGTCCAAAGACCTTCGGGTCCAAAGACCTTCGGGTCCAAAGACCTTCGGGTCCAAAGACCTTCGGGTCCAAAGACCTTCGGGTCCAAAGACCTTCGGGTCCAAAGACCTTCGGGTCCAAAGACCTTCGGGTCCAAAGACCTTCGGGTCCAAAGACCTTCGGGTCCAAAGACCTTCGGGTCCAAAGACCTTCGGGTCCAAAGACCTTCGGGTCCAAAGACCTTCGGGTCCAAAGACCTTCGGGTCCAAAGACCTTCGGGTCCAAAGACCTTCGGGTCCAAAGACCTTCGGGTCCAAAGACCTTCGGGTCCAAAGACCTTCGGGTCCAAAGACCTTCGGGTCCAAAGACCTTCGGGTCCAAAGACCTTCGGGTCCAAAGACCTTCGGGTCCAAAGACCTTCGGGTCCAAAGACCTTCGGGTCCAAAGACCTTCGGGTCCAAAGACCTTCGGGTCCAAAGACCTTCGGGTCCAAAGACCTTCGGGTCCAAAGGCCTTCGGGTCCAAAGGCCTTCGGGTCCAAAGGCCTTCGGGTCCAAAGGCCTTCGGGTCCAAAGGCCTTCGGGTCCAAAGGCCTTCGGGTCCAAAGGCCTTCGGGTCCAAAGGCCTTCGGGTCCAAAGGCCTTCGGGTCCAAAGGCCTTCGGGTCCAAAGGCCTTCGGGTCCAAAGGCCTTCGGGTCCAAAGGCCTTCGGGTCCAAAGGCCTTCGGGTCCAAAGGCCTTCGGGTCCAAAGGCCTTCGGGTCCAAAGGCCTTCGGGTCCAAAGGCCTTCGGGTCCAAAGGCCTTCGGGTCCAAAGGCCTTCGGGTCCAAAGGCCTTCGGGTCCAAAGGCCTTCGGGTCCAAAGGCCTTCGGGTCCAAAGACCTTCGGGTCCAAAGACCTTCGGGTCCAAAGACCTTCGGGTCCAAAGACCTTCGGGTCCAAAGACCTTCGGGTCCAAAGACCTTCGGGTCCAAAGACCTTCGGGTCCAAAGACCTTCGGGTCCAAAGACCTTCGGGTCCAAAGACCTTCGGGTCCAAAGACCTTCGGGTCCAAAGACCTTCGGGTCCAAAGACCTTCGGGTCCAAAGACCTTCGGGTCCAAAGACCTTCGGGTCCAAAGACCTTCGGGTCCAAAGACCTTCGGGTCCAAAGACCTTCGGGTCCAAAGACCTTCGGGTCCAAAGACCTTCGGGTCCAAAGACCTTCGGGTCCAAAGACCTTCGGGTCCAAAGACCTTCGGGTCCAAAGACCTTCGGGTCCAAAGACCTTCGGGTCCCAAGACCTTCGGGTCCGAAGAACCCTTCGGGTCCAAAGACCTTCGGGTCCAAAGACCTAAGGGTCCAAAGACCTAAGGGTCCAATGACCTAAGGGTCCAATGACCTAAGGGTCCAATGACCTAAGGGTCCAATGACCTAAGGGTCCAATGACCTAAGGGTCCAGAGACCTAAGGGTCCAAAGACCTAAGGGTCCGAAGAACCCTTAGGTTCCAAAGACCTAAGGGTCCAAAGACCTAAGAGTCCGAAGAACCTCTAGGTTCCCAAGACCTAAGGGTCTGAATAACCTCTAGGTTCCCAAGACCTAAGGGTCTGAAGAACCTCTAGGTTCCCAAGGCCTAAGGGCCCAAAGAACCTTAAGGTTCCAAAGACCTTCGGGTCCAAAGACCTTCGGGTCCAAAGACCTTCGGGTCCAAAGACCTTCGGGTCCAAAGACCTTCGGTTCCAAAGACCTAAAGGTCAAAAGAACCTCAAGGTTCCAAAGACCTAAGGGTCCGAAGAACCCCTAGGTTCCAAAGACCTAAGGGTCCGAAGAACCTCTAGGTTCCCAAGACCTAAGGGTCCAAAGAACCTCAAGGTTCCCAAGACCTAAGGGTCCAAAGAACCTCAAGGTTCCAAAGACCTAAGGTAGGTTCCCAAGGCCTCAAGGGTCCAAAGAACCTCAAAGTTCCAAAGACCTAAGGGTCCGAAGAACCTCTAGGTTCCCAAGGCCTCAAGGGTCCAAAGAACCTCAAGGTTCCAAAGATCTAAGGGTCCGAAGAACCTCTAGTTTCCCAAGACCCAAGGGTCCAAAGAACCTCAAGGTTCCAAAGATCTAAGGGTCCGAAGAACCTCTAGGTTCCCAAGGCCTAAGGGCCCAAAGAACCTCAAGGTTCCAAAGACCTAAGGGTCCGAAGAACCTCAAGGTTACTCAGACCTAAGGGTCCAGAGAGCCTAAAAGCTCCTACTCCTCCAAGATTTAATGGGTAAGGCCTCAGGGTCCAAATAAAGAAACTCAAAGGGCCTAGACCTTGGAAATTCCCAAGTTCGAAGCTACAAGAACCTAAGGGTTCAAATCGGATCGGAACCCATCAGCTCGCGGCAACGATTTCACATCCTCGAAAAACTTATGTTTTAACAGGATTACGAGATCTAACACGGCTTTATTTTCAGGCCAGAAACAGGCTTCAAGTCCCAAGACAAACCACGATACAAATTTAAAAAGAGAGAGAGAATATCCCCGTCCGACAACAAGCCCTAAAGGAAAATCATTACAAATCCCTAAGATCTACCACGTCTAGATGAAGGGATAGCTGGCTCGTCTTCAAACGTAGGAGGCTCGACACCCTTAAGCGCCGCCTCAGCCAAAATCACCGTCTTAAACTGAGAAAACTCCTTGAGCATATCCCATTGGGAGGTCTGTCCTCGGAGCCACTCCCTCATTACCTCCCAACGAGCAACCATTCTTGCCCCACTCACGGCCATGATCTTCTCATTCCTCAAAATCTCTACCTCCGATCGAAGTCCTGCGACGGCCTCTTCTAGCTCTTGCTTCTCTCGACTCAACCGAAGGGATTCAGCCGAAGCAGTCTCTACCGAGCCCTAAATGGCACGAACCTTGTCCTTCAGGTCCCGAAGCTCCAATTCCGCAGCAACTCGTCTGTCCTCCTCACGGGACAGTCGCTTGGATATTTCCACCACCTCGTCCCGTTTAGTGCCCTCTTTCGCCAACCAGTCGCTCAAATGGTGCAGTTGCGAAAGAACCTATATCAAAAAGGAGATGTGAACCAAGAATTCGAAATAAGAAGCAAAAAACTGTTATCCACTTGAAGAAGCCCACTCTGAATCTGCCGCATTGCCCCTGAAGAACTTCTGTCCGAAAACAGAACCTGCACCTTGGGAAATACGTTCTCATTCAAGTTATTCAAAACCGACGTTAGCCCTTCATACGAATGTCCGCTCGTCGGTGGCTGTCGACTCACCGGAGTCGAATCCTCCCTCGATTCATGGTCCCGACCCGAGGAAGAATCCTCGACGTCTATCATCCTGTGCTTACCCCCAACAGTCGCACTCGCCTTCCCGACCACCTCCTGCACAGACAAACCTTTCTTGGCCGAAATCGCATCAGTGGCTCTCCTGAAAGAAGCCACCGGATCCTCTGAATCCTCTTCCATCACACTCACTGATCACAAAACTCACGCGATCAATATGATAATAAAAGACCTGTCCAACGATAGAAAGAAGGACTCACCCCACAGCTTACTACGGCGCAACACCTCTGGGCTAAGAAGATAAGGTACCAGGCGCCGCTCGACAGGAATCTGCCTCGCACGAAGAACGTTATTCTTCCCATCGGCCGGAGCACGAGTCCCCTCTACAAAACAGCCAAAAAGAAATAAGCAAAATTCGACTGCAGATAACGGAAGCAATCCTTACCCGTGAAATTCCATCGATAGTAGGATCCAGGGAGGGTCATGAAAATATACTTCTCGGGCCACCTTTTCTCAAAGGCTAGTCCCTTGCGATCGGTCTTTGGCAGCTCCTCAACTATAGGAAGACCCGCGCGAGGGCGAAGATGGAAGCGTCCCTCGTTGCCATTTATCGGAGCTAAGTGATAAGCAAAGAGAACCTCATTGACCCCCAAGGTCAAATTCTCTTCATCGCCCAGATTCTGGATCGCCGTGAGAATGCGCCAAGCAGGAGGATTGAGTTGGGACGGCGAAATATGGAAATAGTCGCATAAACTCGCAACCAACGACGGTACGTCGCCTCTAAAACCCGACTCAAAGAAAGCTTCATAAACAGCGATCTCTTCGGGCATACCGCCAGACGCACGTTCTGAAGGTTAAGGAACGCGGAGAGTAACAGAAGAAGGGAGCGCGTACTTTCTCCGAAGGTCGCGTGCTTCATCTTCCCCGATTAACGAAGCAGGGCCCACCAGTGGAGATCCAAGTGGTATGAACGGTGTAGACGCTCGAAGATCTTGAGGGCTGCCAGATCTAGACGATCTTGATTCTATCCTCTTCCCCAAATCTCTCGTCTCCGCCATTATAATAAAAGAGGAAGAAGAAGCGATGGAGGTAGTCAAAAATCCGAAGCGCGTATTTATTAGGAAAATGAAAGAGCCATTGAGCACTACCTCGGGAAAGCCGCCGAATTCAAAAATCCTACGCATGATTTAAAATTCAAATCAGCCCGCTCCCCGGATCTCCCGAGATATCAGCTCCCAAAAAAGAAAGAGAATCCGGATCAGCAAGACTCGTTCAGACCGATTTTTGGAAGTTTCGAATCAAAAGTATTTCAGATCACCGTACCAGCCGAATTCTTATGTCTCGGATTCCGGAATCTGATTATAATAAAAAACCCTTCTCCTGCTGGAAGTAATGGCATCAAGACTCGAGGCTACATATTATCCCTTGATCCCTACTAAGCAATCAAGGAATAAGGGGCAAACTGTTGGGGAAAAATATCCAAGGCTAGAGTTTTCTCCAGCCTCCGAAGGGGTCTCGACTTCCGGGCCCTCGTTTGGAAAGGACCCAGGGTCCCTCATCAACTTAAAGGACCCATTTCCACCAGGTGGCACCAGGGCCCGATCTCCATTCGACAAGTACCCAGGGTCCAGTCCCAGTATCGAGGAACCAAGGCCCGGCCCTTGCCGTGAGGACCAAGGAACCAACCCTCCGCATGAATATGGAAGTTTCCCAAATCAAGGGGAAACTAATATATTCCCGAATATTATAGAAGCCGCCCAAGATTAACCGACTTATATTAACTATAAAAGGGGAACCCAAACCCTAGAATAAGGGATCGACACTTTGGGGCTTAGAGATTATAGAGTTAGGCTATAAAACTAGGGTTTATACACCCAATACGTTGTAATGCCAAACACACTCAATAATACATCTCTTTGCCTCAATTTCTATTCTCTAAACACACACACAAACATAAAATCTAATAGTCTTCCAGTGTTCCGTAGTACTAAATCGACCCTACACAAAAATATCACAACAGCATCCGCACCCGCATCCGCTGTGTCTTCCGAGACTTGAATAGGGTTCCACAACTCTCGAATCCTCCCCTCGATCGGAGGAACAGAGGATTCAGCATTAGCGCATATTCTCATCGAGCCGTCCATCGCAGCGAGTTCGCTGGAAAGTGAGAAACCCTCACGCTGCATCTTGTGAAGAGTACCGACCGAACCACGACACTCGCGAAAATCGCCTACAAAGTCCTGAGCCTCTTTGTACGCCTCGAATTCGGTAGAAAAGATTTCTGCCTTGCGGTTCAGTTCGGCGGCAGCTCTTCTCCGCCCTCTCCTTTCTGCACGAACGAGGGCTCGAGCCTGGACCTCGGCTTGCCGGCGGTTTTGCTCCTCCACCTCCAACCGACACTTGGCAAACTCCCTTTCAGTCTCCTCCGCTTTGAAGCGGGCCAATCGAGCAGTACAGAAATTTCCATCGATCGATGCATTCCATACTCTCACGGCCTGCAAAGAAGTCAAGGTCAAATAAAAAAAAGGGGGGGATTTGCTCGAGTTTCAGAAACAAACCTCGTTGACCAAACGAGCACCTTCCGCGGTCACCTTATCCCTCGCCTCGTTGTCAAAAGACTCATCACGGGTAAACGCTGGAGGGAGCTCATCAAAGAAGTCACTCGGGGGAGGATTCGGACCGGGAACACCGACATTTTCTGCGACAAAGTCAGGATCGTATCTCGACGGCTCGTCGTTTCCCGACGAGGCCTCGAAAGCGATCGCTTTGCCCTTCTATGATTTCCCCATCCACCTCGGAGGAGCAAATACGAAGGATCCATCATTAATGATAGGTCTCGTGCCGCCTCGCGATCGGTGAAGCGCGACCGCCTTTCGAATCCGGTCAAGATCGAAAGAATTCCAGGAACAGGCCCTTGACCTAAATATGTCCCTCTTGATGGAAAGATCGAAAGGAACGCGCGTGAGATACCTGTTCTCTGAACAATAAAAAAATATATATATGCGTTCAGAGCTCGCCTTTCGGATTATAAAAAAAAAAGAAAATAAAAGGAAAGAAAGAGTACGATGATCTTACCACGTCGGTACAACCACTCCGTCGGGAATAGATGAAGAAAGCCTTCCTCAACAGATGATATACCATGATTTTGACCCAATTTTACTCATGTTATTTATATGATTTTACTATATATATCTATGTTTTGGAGTCTTTTAGGTATGTTTTCAGGTTCAAGGGCATTTTGGAGTAAAGTGACGTTTTAGGTGCCATTTGGAGCTTAAAGGAGAGTTTTCCCGAGATGACTTGAAGATCAGACATCAAGGTCGATATCCAGAGTTACATATCGATCAATACACACTTCGTGTAATCGATCGATGACGCATTTGAAGAAAAGACGACGAGATACTCCATCGATCGATGTACACATAGTACCATCGATCGATATCGAGCGTGCAGAAGAAGGAAGAATATTCTCAATCGACTTGAAGCCCAAGATGTCTCAATATTACTATAATGCCCCTGACGAGTTTTTAACCTAATTGTACTCAATATTTATACCTTTGCCTATGTGTTTTGGCAAAGTAAGCTTTTACAACATATCATTGTTCTAGTACTTCTTACTTATCAATAAAGCATTCTTTTCATCTTAATTCTGTTCTCATCTAAGGTTATAGTATTCTAAGTTTAGAAGAAAGATACAAAGAGATTTGTTATCACGAGGAACTTGATTGTTCGGTCTTCTAAATGAATCTCTATTATTACCTAGATGCTATGAATCACTCAGTCATGTCTGAGTAGATTCCATTGATAGATTTAGGGTTCAAATAGTTATGAGGGATTAGCCCCAACTATGGACTGTTGAGTTGTATACTCATTATCCTGATGAACCCTAATGCTTATTCTAGCGTAGCTAACTAGAATATGATCTTGGAGTTGATTTAATCCATAAATCAGTCTTCTGACATCATCTTGAATAAGCTAAGATCCTCTAGGGATAAGCGAGAGCCGGTCTATGATCTTGGTGAACATATATTCGATTCGATCTAGAGCTATATCGACCGATACTCCAATAGAGTAATCGATCGACGACACCAATATCGATCGATACAAGCAGTCAAACATCGATCGATATTGTCGGCAGATAGATCAATAGACGAGACTAGTAACGATAGTTATTATCCAAATCTAAAGAGTCGAAGTTCTTTAGTATATGCAAGCAACTCATTAAAACATCCATAGCATTATTATCCTGAACTAGCTGAATAGTAACCTTGAATCTAACTATTTCTCTTATTGATTACAACCCTCAAACATTCTCTTGAGCAATTAATCATTGCTCACAACTTGCAATTTACATTTAAACCATTTCAACCTAGCTTAGTCACTAAGGATTAACATCTTTTGTGTTCCTTCGCTCCCCGTGAAATCGATCCCTAAGTACTACATCTGAACCTCTTATTTGAGAGAGTAATTCAATCCTAGGGTAATTTGAGTGAGATCAAATTTGGCGTCGTTGCCGGGGAGCTAAGATCGCCATTAGATTTAATCTGATTAGGTCTAGGTTATTTAAATTTCTACTAAATCACCTTCTGACGCAAAATTTTTTTTTCTTGATTTTCAGGTACATGCCCAGCAATACCAGAAGCAACAAGAATCATCAACTTGTGTACTCAGAAGACCCCCACAGCTTGGAGCGTAGCATCTGCAAGAACTTACGTTCCACATCGATCGACATAACCTCTACTTTGTCGACCGATACACCGACATCGATCGACATCAACACCCGTTCGTCGACCGATACTGCTCTACCACAGTCGACCGAGACACCTTCTCTGTCGACCGATACTCGCCGCACTTAATCGCTCGACAACCAACCGTCGACCGATACTCATCATCCGACATCGATCGATATAAATCACCTTACATCGATCGATACTACCCGACGAGCCATGGTAGCGCCTATTATTCTCAGAACCGATGAGAATGGAGACATGCGTGATCAAGATGGTCACCTGCGTAACGCAGCAGGTCAGAAGCTGAATGCTCAAAAGGAAAGCATTCCTGAGCAAGACACTACAGACTTCATCCCACCTACAGATGAAGCCAACGGAGTTAGAACCCTGGCAGATTACAACCGTCGAGATCAGTTCTATACCAACAGATCCGCCATCCGCCCGCCTGCTATTCAGAGAGGAGATTTCGAGCTCAAGCCGCAGTACTACGGTCTCGTAGGACAGATACCCTTCTGTGGGTTATCTCATGAGCATCCTATGGATCATCTGGAAAGATACGAAGATATTATATCTTCCATCAAAGCCAATGGGGTCCCTGAAGACTATCTTTTCTGCAAGCTTTTCAAATACTCTCTATCAGGAGAAGCTTTGCAGTGGCTGCGACAACTACCACCAGGTTCTCTCACTACCTGGAAGGACATCAAAAACGCATTCCTGCGTAACTTCTTTGATGAGTCACGTGCTGAAGACTGGAGGAGGAAAATTGCTACATTCACTCAGGAACCTGGAGAATCTTTCAAGGATACCTGGAACAGATTCAAGTCCTACCAGCGCGACTGCCCACATCATGGATACAACAACGTGCAACTACTCTGCACCTTCTACAGAGGCATCGCTCTAAAGTATCAAATGGCTCTGGACACTGCTAGTGAAGGAAATTTCAGCACAAGGAATCCACATGACGCTGTGAAGTTAATTGATAACTTGGCTTCAAGCAACAGTACGAAGAACATCGTCAAGGCAAAATCTGTCTCATTCCTTGGGAAGGAACATATTAGTGAATTTCAATCACAGCTGGATAATGTTCAGAAGCTGCTTAACAAGCAGATTTGCTCAGTTGAGGATGCAGAAACAGCAGAGGATCAAGTAGACGAAGATGTGAATTGGATCAGTGGAGCTGGATTTCAGAGATCTGGAAACCAGGGAGGAAACAGAAACTTCTCAGGACAGAGAAGCAACTACAGTCCGCAGAAACCTTCCTACAACAGCAGCAACCTCAACAACAACAGGAGTTACGGAAACTCATTCTACACCAATCCACCCCCACCCACCCAGGAAAGCAAGCTAGAAGAAATGCTGGAAAGAGTTCTACAGACACAACAGAAGCTCCAGGTGGATTTCAATGGGAAGATTGACTCTGTCTACACCACTCTAAATTCAAAGCTTGATACTTTGAATACCTATGTGAAGAAAGTGGAGACTCAAGTAGTTCAGACAGGAGAGGCTTTGAAGAAACAAGAAGCCTTGGCAAGAGCACCAGGAGAGCCTACTACTCACCACCACGTCAATGCCATCATAGATGATGATTTCTGGGAGGAAGTTCCCCAGGATGAGCTGCAAAACTCGACAGATGAAGCCTCGCCCGAAGCCGGATCTGACTCATATCGATCGACATCATCGGCTCGACATCGATCGATATCACCAACAGCAAAGCGATCGATAAACTTTGACGAGTATCGATCGATAGACTTCGAGGAACCATCCAACGAGTGCAATTCAATCAAAATCATGTCACACGAAGCCTTTGCAGCCAAACACCCACGACCACCCACCGGTATGGACGTCAACCGATCTTCAGACCCCATCGATCGATACAGAAACCTTTCCATCGACCGATCCGGAGACACCGATATCGACCGACACACAGCAGTAGCCATCGATCGATATACTATCCCCCACCGCCGAGTGCAACTACCCAAAATCGATGTAGCACGACTTAATGCACTCCGGGAGCAGTCCAAACTTTCCAAATCCCTTCGTACAGCAATATTGAAGAAACCCACGGACATCATTGAACCCATGGAGCCAGAAAAGGAAAACCTAGGAAGAGTCTTACGAAAAAGGAAAGAGAAGATTGCAAAGCACCTTAAAAGGGGAGCTAATGAAGCAGAGATGGAAAACTTTAGGAAACGTGTTCTAAGGATCCCTGCAGAGAAACCCTTTGAAGAAGCCTACTTTTCTCATAGATTGTGGATGTTCTTCAGAGAGACCAAGGAGACAGAAGAAGACATCAAGATGATGTTTCACCAAGTTCGTGACAGCATGAAGAAGAGAATCACACTACCAAAGAGGAGCGATCCAGGAAAGTTCACAGTACCATGTTCCATCAGGGGCATTGAATTCCCTCGTGCCTTATGTGATACATGATCAGGAGTCAGCATCATACCTAAGATCATGGCAGACCACCTACGTCTGAAGATAGAGCCTACTGATGAGACATTCATCTTTGTGGATTGTTCTCAGCAGAACTCTGGAGGCATAATTCGAAATCTTGAGGTACAGATTGGAGATGCCATCATTCCAACAGACTTCCACGTCCTGGATGTCAAGCTAAACTTCAAGACATCACTACTACTTGGAAGAGCTTTCCTAGCCACCGTCGGAGCCGTTTGTGACCTAAATTTCAACAAGCTCTGCACACTAATAAGTTCCACCACCCTCTATGATCCCGTCCAGGTCATCAAGCCACCAGCTAAGGAGACCACAAAAGTCGTAGCAGCTTGTTTCTGTTCCCATGAGTACGATTCCATGGCTGAATACGAAACCAATCCGGTTACATCGACCGATGAGAGCAACATCCCATCGCCCGATACCAATACCAACACATCGACCGACGTAGCTAACACCACATCGATCGATAGACAGCCCTTTTGGAGGAACAACGCTGAAACCCTAGCATCAACAGACAGACCTATTTTGGAGTTTCCAAATAGAGATTTTGAGCCAGCTACATCAGAACCGGACAACTACATACCTCTAGAGGAGGAATACGATGAAGATTACGAGGAAGAATGAGCTACAGAGTACAGATTCATTCGTGAAGAAGAAGATGGACACCCTTCCCACACCTTCAGATTCAACGCATCGACCGATGTAAGTAAGCCTTCATCGACCGATATGCAACCAAGACGATCGCTCAAACGACCCTAAGAACCATCAAGCGATCCTATCGACTTTATATCCATATACACACCATCTAAGGATATAAGAGACGGAGACCACTCAATTGGAAGTTGGGCAAGCGACTACAATGAGATTTTTGCAGTAGAGGCAATTCCACTGCAATATGCAATTCAACCTGGAGAGATCCCATCGACCGATAAGTTCCAACAACTATCGATCGACAACCGTCAGCTCACATCGACCGATGCACCTGATACAGCATCGCCCGATACGACCACTACACCATCCGAGGTACAAATAAATAATATTGATTTTGGTTATCTAACTCCGGATGAGTTTGGTATTTTCAGAGATCCAGAAGGCAATGCACGGGCAATGGATGGAAGAATCATCCCAATAACAAAGAAGGATATAGGAGACATCCTTCAAACCGCCAATGGATCCATAAACCCCTTCAAACAACTACCTCACACCTCTGTCAATCAGCAGCATCAGCACATCAGTACAACCACAGCATCCAATCAAGACGAAGCTACAGCTGATCATCTCAACTCGGAGGATTCGGAATTTCAGCACATATCGATCGATAAACATAATCGTATATCGTTCGATATGCACCGAGAGATGGGCAGACGAGCTTTCAAAGATGGAACTCGACGCTTCTTATGGGAGAAGAAGGACGAATTTGGAGTTTTCAGAGATGAATCTGGGTTTGCTAGAGGAGTCAATGGAGACATCATCCATGTTTCAAAGGAAGCCATAGAGGAGTTACTTAACAGAGCATCACTGTTTGATTGGTCTTGTTTTTGTTTGCCCATACATGCAGATCACTTCAACAGAGAGAAACCTAAAGAGAAGCTCTACACAGAAGCTGAAGTCCAACGATTGATCTATGAGGCCAAGAGTCCTTACATCTGGCAAACCTTTACCTATCCACATGAAATGGAGAGAGCACGATCAGAACTCCAATCTGAAATCAAATGGATTCAGAGCGCTTATAATCTTCAACAACAAAAGAAAGATGCCCTAGAAGAAGAAGAATCCACTCTCTGTTCACAACTGAAAACCGACGTGCAACCATCGACCGATGCTGGACAGATACCATCGACCGATCCTCATCCTACACCGTCGACCGATGCAGACCAACGCACATCGACCGATAGACGTTTGCAGAACACCTACAGCAAAGAAGAAATCACTAATCTCATCTGCAACATCTATCAGGACATCAAACGAGAAGAGGCAACCACCACCCAAGATCTGGAAGACAAATATCAGCAGCTCAGCAACAACTTCACCTCATTCAAGGAACGCACATCAACAATGGCAGATACCATAGATCACATCAACAAGGCTCTACACCACACACACCAAACGATGAAATCCTTCTACACCAGCAAGAAGAAAATAACTGATGAGATGATCCCACCAATGGAAGATCGACTGCAAGAGGTTGAAGATACATTGAGAGCACTCTGCGAGGACTACAGACGCGCAGCATCGACCGATATGACACCTAGTCCATCGCCCGATATGAACTCCAGCGAGTTTTGCACCAGAGCTGATATGGAGAAGACAGTTCAAGATCTCTTCACCATAATTCAAGAGGTTGGAGATTCTACCTACCAAAGCTTTGAGAAACTATGGTTTCCAGTGCAAAGCGACGTCAAGAGCATGGAGTACACTATAGAGAACATCCAGAAGGAAATCAAGACCATCTCAAGACAACTCGCGGATAGACCAGCACCATTAGCATCGACCGATATACCAATCAGGACATCGACCGACGGACCTACACCAGTGTCGATCGATATTGACTACCCGAGATCGATCGATAGACTCATGGTACGAAGGAGAACATTTGAGAGACTCAATGACATACAAGAATAACTCGGTGATCTATCCCAAAACACCTATCCAACATTCAGAAACCACCAGTTCTACATTGAGAGCAATGCAGAAAATATAGAACGTCTGCGCAACGAGGTCATTGAATTAAGGGAGAAACTAACCAGAGGAGATAAAGCCACAAGAAGCTTCTTCACCACTTGGTTTGGAGAGAAACATGGAGAGAACACAGATGAGGCTTGCTTCTCAGCAAGTGTCATGAATTCACCTCACTAGCCTCATTACTACCATAGCCAAGCTAAAAGACAATAATAAAGCGCTGAGTGGGAGGCAACCCACTATTAGGTATTTTCTTACTTAGTTAAATCTGATTTATGTTTTTATTTTTCATTTTTCGTTTTTTTTTAAAGTTTTTCATCTATTTTCAAATTGATCCTACAGTTAAGATTTAAATTGAGTCCCTGCTATTTTCAAACTTCTTTCTAAGACTACCTGTGTGTTTGCTTGAGGACAAGCAAAAGGTTAAGTCTGGGGGAGTTGATATACCATGATTTTGACCCACTTTTACTCATGGTATTTATATGATTTTCCTATATATATATATATATCTGTTTTGGAGTCTTTTAGGTATGTTTTCAGGTTCAAGGGCATTTTGGAGTAAAGTGACGTTTTAGGTGCCATTTGGAGCTTAAAGGAGAGTTTTCCCGAGATGACTTGAAGATCAGACATCGAGGTCGATATCCAGAGTTACATATCGATCGATACACACTTCGTGTAATCGATCGATGACGCATTTGAAGAAATGACGACGAGATACTCCATCGATCGATGTACACATAGTACCATCGATCGATATCGAGCGAGCAGAAGAAGGAAGAATATTCTCAATCGACTTGAAGCCCAAGATGTCTCAATATTACTATAATGCCCCTGACGAGTTTTTAACCTAATTGTACTCAATATTTATACCTTTGCCTATGTGTTTTGGCAAAGTAAGCTTTTACAACATATCATTGTTCTAGTACTTCTTACTTATCAATAAAGCATTCTTTTCATCTTAATTATGTTCTCATCTAAGGTTATATGATTCTAAGTTTAGAAGAAAGATACAAAGAGATTTGTTATCACGAGGAACTTGATTGTTCGGTCTTCTAAATGAATCTATATTATTACCTAGATGCTATGAATCACTCAGTCATGTCTGAGTAGATTCCATTGTTAGATTTAGGGTTCAAATAGTTATGAGGGATTAGCCCCAACTATGGACTGTTGAGTTGTATACTCATTATCCTGATGAACACTAATGTTTATTCTAGCGTAGCTAACTAGAATATGATCTTGGAGTTGATTTAATCCATAAATCAGTCTTCTGACATCATCTTTAATAAGCTAAGATCCTCTAGGGATAACCGAGAGCCGGTCTATGATCTTGGTGAACATATATTCGATTCGATCTAGAGCTATATCGACCGATACTCCAATAGAGTAATCGATCGACGACACACATATCGATCGATACAAGCTGTCAAACATTGATCGATATTGTCGGCAGACAGATCAATAGACGAGACTAGTAATGATAGTTATTAGCCAAATCTAAAGAGTTGAAGTTCTTTAGTATATGCAAGCAACTCATTAAAACATCCATAGCATTATAATCCTGAACTAGCTGAATAGTAACCTTGAATCTAACTATTTCTCTTATTGATTACAACCCTCAAACATTCTCTTGAGCAATTAATCATTGCTCACAACTTTAAATTTACATTTAAACCATTTCAACCTAGCTTAGTCACTAAGGATTAACATCTTTTGTGTTCCTTTGCTCCCCGTGAAATCGATCCCTAAGTACTACATCTGAACCTCTTATTTGAGAGAGTAATTCACTCCTAGGGTAATTTGAGTGAGATCAACAGACTCTCCATCTATCCTCACAAAAAATAAACGATCGACGAAATCCTTAGCATGTGAGGTAAGTCCACGAATTACCGAAAAATCGGTCCTCGATTTCATGGCGTATATTCCATTGGTGCTCACGGTCTTGGAACTCCACAACCCTTCGAAGTCTGAAGGGCTAAGATCCATTCCTAACTCGTAACTCAGAATTACAACGCCAAGCCAGCTTTCTAAAGCCGGCACGTTCAACTGGCTGATTGAGATTCCGAAACGGTCGAGAGCCTGAACAATGACTCCGGGGATCGGGAACCATAGTCGACATTGCGTCAGGAATGCCTCGTAACAAGTAAAGTAACCCTCCGGAGGGCGCTCTGAACTCTCATTCCCACGGGGAATGCGAAACCCGACCCCCTTCGGAACCTCATAAAACTCTCGAAGAATTCCGAGATACTCAGGGGATACATCGCTCGGCGAATCAGTTTCCACACGCGCCTTCACAGGTCGCCGGGGAATCGGAATCACGGGAAGAGGGGGATCAGAACCAAAGACGGCGTCACAATACGCGCTCCTGTCAATCTCTGAAACCTCGGGCTTCGGAACTTCCTTCTCGGCGTGGAAATTATCCGAAGAAGAGCGAGACTGTCTCCTCGAGGATTTTGATCTTGAAGTCATTCTTTTCTTAAAAGTAGAGAGAGAATTTGCTAGGGAGAGATTGACTTAAGATTCTTGGGTGAAATAAGAATGGTAAATAATTCACAAGTCTTTATAGACATGGATTTAACTATTTACCCCGACCTTCGACACGATTTCGTCTCCATACTTTCCTCACGAACCTTACAGCAAGCTAGGACCTACGATCCCTACGGCTCCTAGCTAGCTGGGGGGCTAACTGTTGGAGTCAAAATCGGTCAAGACGAAATCGATGTCCGAAAAGTTCGAACGAAACACGAAAGACGCTAGAGAAGCTTTAAGAGACTAAGTTTCAATCTAGAAAACTCGGGAAAATGTTAAGTTGTTTCGAAATCAACGACTAGAAACATTTTCTACACAATAAAAATCTCCGGAAAGTTAAAAGAACGCAAAAAACTCGCACGAACCGAAAGAAACGAGCGACTGACCCTGGGCTGCCTCTAGGCGCCGGGCGCCTAGGCCCGTGCTGCCTGTCGGCGCCGGGCGCCTAGCGCCCGTGCTGCCTCTAGGCGCCGGGAGCCTAGCGCCCGTGCTGCCTGTCGGTGCCGGGCGCCTAGCGCCCGTGCTGCCTCTAGGCGCCGGGCACCTAGCACCCGTGCTGCCTGTCGGCGCCGGGCGCCTAGCTCCCGTGCTGCCTCTAGGCGCCGGGCGCCTAGCGCCCGTGCTGCCTCTAGGCGCCGGGCGCCTAGCGCCCGCGCTGCCTCTAGACGCCGGGCGCCTAGCGCCTGCGATGCCTCTAGGCGCCCGCGATGCCTCTAGGCGCCGGGCGCCTAGCGGCCGTGATGCCTCTAGGCGCCGGGCGCCTAGCGCCCACGATGCCTCTAAGCGCCGGGCGCCTAGCGCCCGCGATGCCTCTAGGCGCCGGGGGCCTAGCGTTCGTGCTGCCTCTAGGCGCCGGGCACCTAGCGCCTGTGCTGCCTCTAGGCGCCGGGCGCCTAGCGCCCGTGCTGCCTGTAGGCGCCGGGCGCCTAGCGTCATGCTGGCTCGAGTTGTCGGACGGCTAGTCTTCGTGCGTAAGTTCCAGGTTCTCAAACCGCCAGAAATCCGAGTTTTGCGACTTTCTGGAATCCCGCAAACCAAACTCCTTTTTCTATTCCTAGCCTTCGGAAAACCCGTAAGACATCGACGGATGGAAAGACTTCGTAGAAAACGGCAATGGTTATCTAAAAACACAATTCGCCTCGGAAAAGAGTCAAAGATCTTCCGAAAGATCCAATATCCGAGTAGGAGCGTTCTCTCAAAGAAATCGTAAAAAATAGCGGAAGTCGAGATACGGCCCAAAGGGGACCAAACATGATCGGATAACCAATTTACGATTTTCTAAAAGATAGATACGACAGCTTGCAATTATCTTCCCAAACAAGATAAATGTCAAACTTCCAAAGGATAAACATCAAGTTTCCGAAAAGATAAATGTCAACTTTCCCGATAAATACGAAAGCCGACGAAAATGGAAAAAGCCCAGCTCGAGGCGGCCCATCAGGAATAGACCGTCATATGGGAGTATATAAGCAAGTCTAGGAGCAGAGGGAGGGGGATCCGAAAATCAGAAGGCAAACTACTTTCAGAGCAATTTAGAACTTAGGCGTTTATTTCCTTTTTAGCGAGATGCGGCTCAATTAGGTTAGATCTAGGGTTTTGAGACTAGCGACGATCGACAGCTCTTGCGGCCGCGATCTCGACCTATTGTTCCAACGCTCTCTGCGAATTCGGAAATAAAATTCTTTCTTTTTGCTCTCTTTATTTTACGCATTTATTCTCAACTTAGCCTGTCTTAACTTTGTCGTGCGTGGCCCAGCAGATAGCCGGGATCCTCGGGGAAAACTAGGTCAACTTAGTTTTCCTACTTTTTTACTCAATAATATTCGAAAGTGTAAATTTCGGTTCCCACACCTACACTAAAATACCATAACAGTTAGGCGCTAGAAGAAGGGGAGTAACTCAACTACATGACGATGACATTGGAAGACGAGTCTAACCGAGCCGAACCAACCCGCAGGAGCTGGAGCTCCTTACTCAGCTTGAAACTCTTCAAAGTCAAATCACTGACCTTCACAAGGCTCAAGAACCGCACCTGTAGGTCTGGAACTTCTCCAAGAAGTTCAAAACCTAAAAGACCAACTTGGAGAACAATCCAAGCAACTTCAACAGAGCGTCGAGAAGCTAGACGTTATGGAAGCAGAGAACCTCGCTCTTTGACGAGAAAACCAATCCCTCGGGTTTGACTTAATTACAAGAAGAACCAGATGAGCTAACTAGTTTGTGGAATGGACCCGTAACCAGATCAAGGCTGAGAGCACAAGATAAGAGTCTACTACACTTCAGAAAAATCATGGGAATGGATCAAAAGGAGAGAACCCAGACAAACCAGCCTGTTGGTTTAATTTAATTGCAATGTAATTGGGCTGTGCTTATTTGGTTTTCATTGGTTTTCATTTAATTCAAACCAGAGACAAATTAGGATTAGTAAACCAATTTTAATTGGGATTATGAGGGGATTTCGAAAGTGCTAACCAAATTGGTTAGGTTAGACCTTGTTTTTGTTTCAAAACTCATGGCAGCAGCCAAGAGAGAAACAACTTTGAATCTAATAATTTTCCGGCAGCCTTTGCTTGCTTTTGTCTCTTGCTTTCTCTGTTCAGCTCAAGAACATTGATCTCACTAAGGAAAGGAATTCCTAGTGAACCCATCTTAGAAAATACAAGGTGATCTTGTGTCTTTGAGTAGCAAAACAGCTTCTGAGCAATTCATAGCTCTTTAGCAAAGTTCATCACCATCATCTATCAGCTATCCACAAGCCTTGAAGCAGATTGAGTCTTTGATTCTCTGTTTGCAAGGATTATCAAAACATTAAACCACCTACAAGAGATCCAGGGAGAGACAGCCATTCAAGGGCTGCACCACTCGGGGCAGTTGGGAGCAAGCGGAAGCGGTTCAGAACCAGAGTCTCCAGCGACAGTACTGTTATATTATTTTTGTGTAGGGTCATTTAGTACTACGGAACACTAGAAGATTTAAAGATAAAGCAAGGAAATCGAGGTAAGAGAGATGTATTATTGAGTATGTGTGTGGGATTACAATGTTGGGTGTATAAACCCTAGTTCCATCGCCTAAACTCTAATCTCTTAGCCTCTGAAAAGTCGATCCCTTGTTCTAGGGTTTGGGTTCCCCTTTTATAGTACTTAGTCGTCAGTGTAGAGTAAGGCAAACTCTTCCAAAAGCGTGAAAATAGAAGTTTTCCCATAGTCGGAAAACTTCCATTTTATTCATGGGTCGGTCTGACCAAGGGGGTCAGACTTGTAGCAGGGGTCGGTCCGTGGTTCTTTCTTTAGTAGGGGTTGGGCCTTTCCGGAAGCTGGAGAAAACTTATGCTCTGATATTTTTCCCCAACAGTTTGCCCCTTATTCCTTGATTTTCTCGTGGGAATCAAGGGATAATGTGTGTTATTGGCCCTTTGTAGTGTTTTCTTGAGCTGGAGATAGACCGGACCCTTGCTGGAGTCGAAGAGATGATTTCACGAAGCTGCGAGCTTTTCTGGTTCAAGTACTGAGAAATTTATTGGGCTGGAACCGATTACCATGATTATTCCTCGAATTTTCTTTCCTTTTAGGGATTCCTCCATTACTTCGAAAGATCTGAGGAGCGGGATTTTTGAATTTGAACTCTCAGAGCTTGGTCTTGGGGGTTGCGATATTTCAGATCGGCGACTTTCCCGAGAAGATGCTCAACGGCTATCTCCATTAAATATAAATATATTATGTTGCCTTCCTGTTATTGCAGCATCTCCATCTTATCTTTTTCCAATTTTGTTGTTCTAACCGAGACACAAAACTGGTCCTTGCGCACTGATTTTCTTTCTCTTCGAAATGGCAGAGGCAAGTGATTCAGAAAGAAGAGTGGATTCTTCGTTGTCCAGATCAGGCAGTTTATCGATACGTGAAGCGCATGATTCTTTGATTCTAGCTCAATGTTATTTTTTTCTCCGGGATCTCCGCAAATAGGTCCTGAGTCATCGGTTCAGAAGGATGAGCTGCGTGAATGCCTCATCTGTCGCTCTTCGTATTCCCAAGTCATCAGAATGTGCTTCCAGCGGTATGCCAGAGTAAATTGCGGTTTACAAGGCCTTCTTTGAATCCCGCTTCAGAGGTGATGTGCCATTGTTAATCGTTAGTCTTTCTAATTATTTTCATATCTCCTCGTCTCAGCTTAATCCCCCGGCCTGGCGTATCCTCATTGCGATCCAAAACCTTAGTGACGAAGAGGGTCTGACTTTGAGAGTTAGCGAAGTGTTTTACACCTATCATCTGGCGCTGATAAACGGAAATGAAGGGCACTTCCATCTTCGTCCCCGTGCTGGATCCCCCATAGTTGAAGAGCTTTCTACGAATGATCGCAAAGGGCTGGCTTTCGAGAAGAAGTGGCCAGAAAGATACGTTTTTATGACTCCTAGAATCTTGTTATCGATGGTGATACGTAGGTAAGGGATTTAGCAAAACATTTTATCCATGAGTGGTGGATGATCAGGTTTGATTGACTTATCTTTTCCGTTTCTTCTCTAGAGGGAACTCATGTCGCCCCAATCGAAGGAAAGATCAATGTCCTTAAAGCACGGGAGATTCCCCTTGAACGCCGTCATGTGACTTATCTCTTCAGCCAGGAGATATTGCGTCGTAGTAAATTATGAGGTAAGCTCGTCCTTTGTGACTCATATCGAGTTTTCCTACGGTATGACTGATTTCAAGATATTTCTCATTAGGTGGTATAATAGAGGAAGATTCGGAGGATCCGATGGCGACCTTCAAAAGGGCCACAGATGCCATTTCGGCGAGGAAGGAATTGTGTATCGATCACACTGTTGGTGATAGAACCACAGTTGTTGGAAATAAACGCAGGATGAAAAGGAGGAGTGGCGATACCCCTCCATCTCAAGGCAGCAGGCCTATGGAAGATTTGAGCATGGGGACTCAGCAGCCATCACTGATTGGGTGTTCGCTCGGAGGTTTAGCTCGCACATTGGACGATCTTAGCACGAACGTGTTTGCACGAATCCGGCCCTTCAGGGAAAGTCGGGTTAACTTGACTTTCCTCCGTTTTTACTCATTATAATCGACGGTGTGAATTCCGGTTCCCACAGTTTGGCGCTAGAAGGAGGGGGGACGGATTACTCTTACTCTCAAGGCCATAAAAATTTTGACCGAAGCGATGTCTGGAAATATGAAAGACAAAACTCGCAGCTCACATCAACGTTGGTGAACAACTTTAGTGTAACTGCTCTTACGGCCAACGCTTATGCAAATGCCGCAGTGCTCGAAAAAATTGAAAAACCTAGTCGTAGCTTTTCACCACAAGAAGTGAAGAATCGGTATATGGCTGGTTCGCAGTGATTGGTACGGTCAAGAAACTGAACCTCGGATGAATTCTGAACGTTCTGATCTTCAAGCTGGTTTGTCTCCATGGACTTGTCCTCGGACTGGGGCACATCATTCCCTCCTTCTTCAAAAGGATTTGTCCACAAATCCGGATCATCTACAAAATAAGGAGAAAGATCAGAAACATTAAAGCTTGAAGAGATGTCATACTTTCCTTTGAGATCCAGTTGGTAAGCATTGTCATTGGTCTTTTTAATGATCTGGAAAGGACCATCGATCTGAGGCATGAGTTTGGACTTTCTTTCTTCCGGAAGTCGTTCCTTTCTCAAATGATCCCAAACAAGATCACCCTCTTTGAAGAGCACTTCCTTTCTCTTCTGATTGGCATATCGTTGGTAGACCTCAGTCTTAGCCTTAATGTTGGCACGAACTTGCTCATGTAGCTTCTTGATAGTTTCTGCCTTCCATTAACCATCTGTACTAACTCTTTCACTCAAAGGCAAAGGTAAAAGATCAAGTGGACACAAAGGATTAAATCCATAAACTACTTCAAAAGGAGAGATCTTAGCAGCAGAATGCATTGCATGATTATAAACAAACTCAACAAGTGGCAAACATTCTTCCCAACTTTTAAGATTTTTGTTAACCAATGATCTAAGTAATGGGGGCAAATTTCTATTAACAACCTCAGTCTGACCATCAATTTGCTCGTGACAAGTAGTAGAGAACATGAATCTTGTTCCTAACTTAGACCAAAAAGTTTTCCAGAAATAGCTAAGGAACTTAGCATCACGATCAGATACAATGGTTTTAGGCATTCCATGCAATCTAACAATTTCCCTAAAGAATAGATCAGCAAGTTGCACAGCATCATCAGATTTGTGACATGGAATAAAATGTGCCATTTTTGAAAACCTATCAACCACCACAAAGATTGAATCTTGTCCAGACTTAGATCTTGGCAGTCCTAGTACGAAATCTATAGAAATGTCTACCCATGTGTGAGAAGGAATAGGAAGAGCAGAGTACAAACCGTGGTTGGAAGCTTTGGATTTAGACTTTTTGCACACCACACAGCGAAGACAGATCCGTTCCACATCTTTCCTCATACTTGGCCAATATAATTGGTCATACATAGCCTTATAGGTCTTTTTAATGTTAAAATGTCCCATAAGACCTCCACCATGAGCTTCCCTGAGAAACAACTCCCTCAAAGAACATTGGGACACACACAAACGGTTATCATAAAACAAGAAACCAAATTTTTGAAAATACTTGCCATACGCCTTTTGAGAAGAGTTCTGAAAAATCACTTTAAAATCTGGATCAGTGACATATAAGTCTTTGATAAATGCAAAACCGAGTAGGGTTGTTTCAAGGGCTGAGAGAAGAGTGTACCTCCGGGACAAGACATCAGCCACAACATTGTCCTTACCTTGTTTGTACTTGATCACATAAGGGAATGTTTCAATGAACTCCATCCAACGGGCATGTCTTTTGTTTAACTTTTGGTGACCCATAAGATGTCTTAAGGACTGGTGATCAGTATGGATGATGAACTCCTTAGGCCAAAGATAGTGTCGCCACGTCTGAAGAGCTCTCACCAAAGCATACAACTATTGGTCATAAGACGGATAATTGAGTGTGGCACCTCCAAGTTTCTCACTGAAATAAGCAATGGGTTTCTTATCCTGCATCAAAACAGCACCAATACCCACTCCGGAAGCATCACATTCAATCTCAAAAGCCTTATAAAAATCTGGAAGTACAAGTAAAGGGGCTTGAGTTAAATTCCCTTTGAGAGTTTGAAAGGCTTCTTCCTGAGCTTGTCCCCACTTGAACCCCACGTTCTTCTTGATTACTTCAGTAAAGGGAGCAGCTTTAATACTGAAATCCTGCACAAATCGCCTATAGAATCCGGCTAGGCCATGAAAACTCCTTACTTCACCCACGGATGTCGGACTAGGCCATTCCCGGATGGCTTTCACCTTTTCCCCGTCCACTCTAAGACCATCAGCACCTACGATAAAACCCAAAAACACCACATTATCTGTTCTAAAAGAGCATTTACTAAGATTAGCAAACAACTTTTCTTTCCTAAGTGCTTCAAGAACAGATTTTACATGCTTCGTATGGTCATCCATGTCTTTGCTGTAAATGAGAATGTCATCAAAGTAGACAACTACAAAGTGACCAATGAAAGACCTCAAAATATGATTCATTAAACGCATGAAAGCACTTGGTGCATTTGTGAGACCAAAGGGCATGACAAGCCACTCATACAAGCCTAGTTTAGTTTTAAAGGCTGTTTTCCATTCATCACCCTCTTTCATTCTAATCTGGTGATATCCACTTTTCAAGTCTATTTTTGAAAAGACACAAGAACCATGAAGTTCATCAAGCATGTCATCAAGTCTAGGAATAGGATGGCGGTACTTAACTGTGATGTTGTTGATTGCTCGGCAGTCCACACACATCCTCCAATCCATCCTTCTTAGGCACCAAAAGAACTATTACAGCACATGGGCTAAGGCTCTCCCGGATATAGCCCTTTTCAAGTAGGTCATTGATCTGCTTCTGAAGTTCTTTGGTCTCAACCGGGTTAGTACGGTAAGCTAATCGGTTTGGTAGAGAAGCTCCTGGAACAAAATCGATCTGATGCCCAATCCCTCTGATGGGTGGTAATCCTTTGGGATTTTCAATTGGAAAAACATCAGAAAAATTATGCAAAACATATTAAAGTTCACTCGGAATCTCCGGTGCAAGGTTAGAAGAAGATGAAGCCAAGATAGATTCTTTACAAATAAGTAAAAGAAATGGCTTTTGAGAACATAGATTCTTAACCTGACTTTGTTTAATGAAGAAGTTGGAGTTCCTGGTTGAAGTATCAGGTTTGTCAGCCTTAGAACCTTGGTCTCGACCTCTTTTAAGCTGTACTTGGTCTTGATGGACCTCCTAAGGCGTCAAGGGAACCAAGGTGATCTTCTTACCCTTGTGATCAAAAGAATGTCGATTTGTGTAACCATCATGTACTGCCTTCTTATCAAATTGCCATGGACGTCCTAAGAGAATATGCCAAGCATCCATAGGAAGAAAATTACACACAATCTCATCCTCATAACGGCCGATGGTGAGAGGAACTGTGACTTGCTCCTTGACACATTGCTCACCAGCTTCATTAAGCCATTCCAAACTGAAAAGACGAGAAAAAGGCGGAGTAACAAGCCCAAGTTTCTTTACAAGGGTGTCACTTGCCACATTAGTGCAACTACCTCCATCTATGAGCAAAGAACATATTTTTTTCAGAAACTAAACAACGAGAATGAAAGAGATTCTCCCTTTGTTCTTTTTCATCGGTTTTGGGTTGCACACTCAATGATATCCTTGTTACCAGTAGTGGACCTTGAGTAGGAGATACTCCAAGTTGTCCTCATCAAAGATTGGTCCGACATCCTCCACAAAGTTAGAACTCATCAATCACACTATGATCTTCTTCATCAAAGATAGCGTCATCAAAGGGTTTCTTAGTAACAAGAAGGGGACCAAGGGCTGGATAATCAAAGGCGTCCTCTTCCTCATCAAAGATAGGACCAAGATCCTCTCTTTTTTCCCCGGATTCTACCTCACCATTTTCCAGGAGAATTATCACCCTTTGATTTGGACAGTTCTTGGCATAATGTCCTAGACCTTGACACTTAAAACATCTGATGTCTCTTGCACGTCCAACGAAATGAGGAAGTGTTTGCTTGGATATGACTCACCAAGAAACCAGAAAATTTCTTATCAAAGAACAACGAGTTTAAACTCACAAAATCACTCAAAACAATCTGATATATTCATTCATAGAGCTTACATATTTATAGGAAACTCTAGTCAAAAACAATAAGTTGAAAATGTAGAAAACAAGACATAGAAAATAGAAGTTTGACTAGAAAGCATTAAAATGGTCAAGGATCAGAAAATGAGGAAGACTGGTTGTTGAACCCTTCCGCTACCCATGTCCAGATTTAGTGTATCTGGCAGCACGTCCCGCGGTAAGGAGCAGTATGCATTCAGTACGGTCTTTATGTTCGGATGAGTGAAACTCATGAACTGTGTTGGGCCAAAATGAGGCTAAGTCATCAGAAAGCCTTAGTATTCTTGCCTTAAAGAGATTTGGATGATCAAAGTTAAGCAACTGATCAAACTGCTGGAACAGTTCATCAGTACGATCGCCGGTACGGGCCAGTCGCATCAAAAGAGAGAAGGCACGGTCTGATTCAGAATTGGCTCGGTCGAAGTTGATTCTGTCACGACCATCAGTCTTAGAACTTCGAACAGGATGGAGAATACGAGCTTCAGTACGGTGAGTTGGGTCATCTGGTCGTGGCTTCTTTTGAAGCTCCAATCCGAACGTCCTCGGGTCGAATCGGTATATGGCCGGTTTGCACTGATCGGTACGGTCAGGAAACTGAACTTCGGATGAATTCTGAACGTTCTGATCTTCAAACTGGTTCGTCTCTATGGATTGGTCCTCGGACTGGGGCACATCAGGAAGAGAACGAAAACGAGCTACATTGCAAGTTAGGACATGCTACCAAAATGCCACAGTCCCTATCTGGCTGGGGGGATAGCTGTTAGGATCAAAGTCGATCAAGATGAAATCAATGCTAGAAAGTTCTCGGAAAAGACTAAACCTTAAAACCTCGAGAAAATAACCAAAAGCAACTTACCGGGCCGATTTACTGCCTAATTTGCCGACTGATACAATCATGTGTTCCGACGACAACCACATCACGACCCCAAGAACCCGGCGGCAGAACCCCGCGCCTTAGCACGGTCCGTTGCGACGTGCTACGGGATACTCTGCGGGTGCATTCGGTCTTTGAGAATTCATCACGACTCAGTTCCAATCATGTACTTTGCATCCTCGCTCGAAGCCACATAGTGCAAATCCTTAAAACCGTAAATCTAAAACTGCCATTTCATTTCGATCGGAACGATCGGGAAAGTTACGGAAAAAACTCAAAAGGTTCGGCTAACAAATGGATTGCAATTCATCGTATAAAACGATTACGGTTATTCTAAAACACCAATCCTCTTAACTATTCGAGGAATCGGGATTCATTCGGAAGACCGATACCATTACCTCCCTTCTTCCAAACAACTCTTCCGAGCAACTTTTGTTGAGAATGTGGCTTGTCTTGTTTCTGTCCCGACCAGCTCGCCATACGGCGAACTCGATACTTTTATAAAATCACTCAAATCCCAAACGGTTAACGAAAACTGAACAAAGCCGAAATGATACATCATATCCCTCACTGCTAAGACGTTTTCTGACACCTAAAATTTCGCTGGTTGCGGACTCTCGACTTTTTTCTACTAAGCTTACTTTCAAAAAACTACTCAAAACTTCTTCGGGTCAATCCTACGAAAACAAGAAAGTTTATGATTAAGTTTAGTCACCAAAATTATGCCTCACCGCAGCTAAGATTTCTGATACTGTATGAACTAAGTTAACCCGAGTTGGCAATTTCTTCATGATTCTTGGCAAACCAGGATAAATCCAGAATTTAGAAGCACACTTTAAAGACATTAATTAGTTCAGAATCACGCCTATATTGTAGAAATCTCATAGGAGTTTTGAGGAACAAGATATCTGACTTTCTCATTAGGTTACTCTGGTTTATCATGTTTGGACATATAGCAATATCTTCATGATTCTTGGCAAACCAGGATGAATCCAGAAGTTGGAAGCTTGCTTTGAAGACATTAATCAGTTTACAATCACCATATAATGAAGACCTCAAGTCAATATGGACCACCAGTTCATAAAACCAACCATACATGCCACATTGGAGCCAGCAGCGACATAGGTGCACTAAAAGGAGCATATCTCTCAAACCAGAACGAATTTAGTCATCCAACCAATTTTACTGGATTCTACACTCAAGAGGATTTCCATCAAAATCTGAATCAAATTCAGAAACATCCGGATCAGGAAGTTATGAATTTTACAAACCGAAGGTTCTCCAGCCAGTCCATCTGGAAGTATCTGAGTTTAGAAGTTGTTTCAAGGCCAATGAAGAAGCGTTACGACCCAAGAGAAACCATGGACTTCAAGATGGATCTATTATCAACCCATAAAGCCCATAATGAGGAGAAATGGCCACGGAAATCTGAAGTTATGGCCCAAACCCAAAACCTGTCAAACCACTTCTACACTTGCCTCAACTAGAAGCTAACCGGTTCAATCTTACTCAAACCAAACAATGGAGACCAGGAGAGGTTTATAATCATTGGGGAAACACATCCAACCGTCCAGAAGATTTCACCATCATCCTTCCATGCACCAGCAGCCACATGATCAAGAGAAATCTCTTATTTGTCAACTTCCATACATGGATGCATGCACCCTTGGAGTCATTAAAGGCCAATGGCTCCTTCCCCTTCTATTCAGGCACGAATCAGAGACTATCAAGACATCAAAGAAGATCCCACGGATGCATTCCTTTCTGCCCAAACTCACAAGATACAAGGAGAGAAGACAACTTCCATACTTGGACAGATTTTGCTACAATCATCTCAAACGGCTAGCTTTTGATATTTTCATTATGTTTCCATTTTGTTTAGCTTTCTAAGTATTTGTTCTGAGCATTATATATAAGCTCATTAGGCCTCTTATTGGAAGCACGAAATCTTTACCCAAGAATTAATAAACTTTTCAGTTTATTTTCTTCAAAGTCTTAGTGTCTTTGAGTTATCTTAATCATTCAGTCTTGTGTGGAATCACTAGGCTCTTTGATTGGCGATTAAGATTGCTTGTGGAATCAAGTGTTCTTATTCGTGGTTAATTGTGGATTCACTAAACAACATGTTCTATCGGAGATCATCATCAACACTTCCATCTAGCCAGTTTTAAAGTCGATTAGATCGATTGTTCAAACCACCCCTCTTGTTGGACAGTCCATCACTTTGATCCAAGGTGTTTTTGAGCCTTTGACAGCTTAGGCTTGTATCATTTCTGGTATCAGAGATAAAGTTCCTTCAGAATCAGGTTATTTCTATCCTTGTCTCTTTTCATTTGCATTTGTTTTTAGAGTCAATTGTTTTTGCATTCATAAATCAAAAAGCCATAAAAATCGTTTTTTCTCTGATTCATCTAGTTTTGTTTTGCATAACCATATAAAACCCATAAAAGTCATATTTGTTTCTTGCTGCATCTAGTTTATCTCTTTATAAAATCATAAAACCAAAAAAAAAAAAATTGTTTGTCTTTGTTGAGTTTAGTTGTTTCTTTTCATTCAAATATATATATATTTTTTTTTAAAAAAAAGTTTTGCTTTTGATCATCAATCTGTCGAGTTTAGTTGGTGTGATTAGATCCATTTTCATTCAGAAAATCATAAGAAAACGTGTTGTCAAGCATGCAATCCGAGTTTTCCTTTTGTAATCAAGCTTTTCAAAAAAAAAAAAAAATTTCCATATTTGGTCGACCATGTTTTAAATCCTTTCCAAAAGTCTTTCCTTGCAAATTTTATTTTCCCTTTTTTTTTATTTCGTCCAAATCAAAAACCAAAAAGATATTCTAGTAGTTTTTTTATTATATCTTTTTATAAAACATTTAAAAAAATCAGAAAATTTCCATTCTTGTTTCTTAGTCACTTAATTTCCTTTCCTTTAACTTTACTTAACACACATTTCTTTTATTCCTCGATTCTCATTAATATCTTTTTTCTTTTTGCGAGCATTGTCCTAAAGCTTTGCAAACATGGAGAGTGAAGAAGAAGCTGAAGAATACAACACTTCTGAAGTAGATTGGGGGGAAGAAACGAACCAGGCTTGCTGTGATGGTGAAGATGACCAAACTGAAGGTCATTGGTGTGTAGACTCTGTTCCAGAGTATGTCCCAAACGATGAACAAGAAAACCAGGAGGTCATTGGTGTGTAGACTCTGTTCCAGAGTATGTCCCAAACGATGAACAAGAATACCAGGAGGTCATTGGTGTGTAAACTCTGTTCCAGAGTATGTCCCAAACTCTAATAAAAAACAATAAGTTGAAAATGTAGAAAACAAGACATAGAAAATAGAAGTTTGACTAGAAAGCATTCAAATGGTCAAGGATCGGAAAATGAGGAAGACTGGTTGTTGAACCCTTCCGCTACCCATGTCCAGATTCAGTGTATCTGGCAGCACGTCCCACTGTAAGGAGCAATATGCATTCAGTACGGTCTTTATGTTCGGATGAGTGAAACTCATGAACTGTGTTGGGCCAAAATGAGGCTAAGTCATCAGAAAGCCTTAGTATTCTTGCCTTAAGGAGATTTGGATGATCAAATTCAAGCAACTGATCAAACTGCTGGAACAGTTCATCAGTACGATCGCCGGTACGGGCCAGTCGCATCAAAAGAGAGAAGGCACGGTCTGATTCAGAATTGGCTAGGTCGAAGTTGATTCTGTCACGACCATCAGTCTTAGAACTTCGAACAGGATGGAGAATACGAGCTTCAGTACGGTGAGTTGGGTCATCTGGTCGTGGCTTCTTTTGAAGCTCCAATCCGGACGTCCTCGGGTCGAATCGGTATATGGCCGGTTTGCACTGATCGGTACGGTCAGGAAACTGAACCTCGGATGAATTCTGAACGTTCTGATCTTCAAGCTGGTTCGTCTCTATGGATTGGTCCTCGGACTGGGGCACATCAGGAAGAGAACAAAAACGAGCTACATTGCAAGCTAGGACATGCTACCAAAACGCCACAGTCCCTAGCTGGCTGGGGGATAGCTGTTAGGATTAAAATCGATCAAGATGAAATCAATGCTAGAAAGTTCTCGGAAAAGACTAAACCTTAAAACCTCAAGAAAATAACCAAAAGCAAGTTACCGGGCCGATTTACTGCCTAATTTGCCGACTGATACAATCCTGTGTTCCGACGACAACCACATCACGACCCCAAGAACCCGGCGGCAGAACCCCGCGCCTTAGCACGGTCCGTTGCGACGTTTTACGGGATACTCTGCGGGTGCATTCGGGTCTTTGGGAATTCATCACGACTCAGTTCCAATCACATACTTTGCATCCTCGCTCGAAGCCACATAGTGCAAATCCTTAAAACCGTAAATCTAAAACTGCCATTTCATTTCAATCGGAACGATCGGGAAAGTTACGGAAAAAAACTCAAAAGGTTTGGCTAACAAATGGATTGCAATTCATCGTATAAAACGATTACGGTTATTCTAAAGCACCAATCCTCTTAACTATTCGAGGAATTGGAATTCATTCGGAAGACCGATACCATTACCTCCCTTCTTCCAAACAACTCTTCCGAGCAACTCACGTTGAGAATGTGGCTTGTCTATTTTCTGTCCCGACCAGCTTGCCATACGGCGAACTCGATCCTTTTATAAAATCACTCAAAGCCCAAACGGTTAACGAAAACTGAACAAAGCCGAAATGAGAGATCATATCCCTCACTGCTAAGACGTTTTCTGACACCTAAAATTTCGCTGGTTGCGGACTCTCGACTTTTTTCTACTAAGCTTACTTTCAAAAAACTACTCAAAACTTCATCGGGTCAATCCTACGGAAACAAGAAAGTTTATGATTAAGTTTAGTCACCAAAATTACGCCTCACCGCAGCTAAGATTTCTGATACTGTATGAACTAAGTTAACCCGAGTTGGCAATTTCTTCATGATTCTTGGCAAACCAGGATAAATCCAGAATTTAGAAGTACACTTTAAAGACACTAATTAGTTCAGAATCACGCCTATATTGTAGAAATCTCATAGGAGTTGTGAGGAACAAGATATCTGACTTTCTCATTAGGTTACTCTGGTTTATCCTGTTTGGACATATGGCAATATCTTCATGATTCTTGGCAAACAAGGATGAATCCAGATGTAAGAAGCTTGCTTTTAAGACATTAATCAGTGTATACTCATCCATATATTGTAGAAATCTCATAGGAGATGTGGGGAATAAGATATCCCACTATCTCATCAGGTTACTCTAGTTTATTCTGTTTGGACATATGGCAATATCTTCATGAATCTTGGTAAACCAGGATGAATCCAGAAGTTGGAAGCTTGCTTTGAAGACATTAATCAGTTTACAATCACCATATAATGAGGACCTCAAGTCAGTAGCTGGACCACCAGTTCATAAAATCAACCATACATGCCACATTGGAGCCAGCAGCGACATAGGTGCACTAAAAGGAGCATATCTCTCAAACCAGAACGAATTTAGCCATCCAACCAATTTTACTGGATTCTACACTCAAGAGGATTTCCATCAAAATCTGAATCATATTCAGAAACATCCGGATAAGGAAGTTATGAATTTTACAAACCGAAGGTTCTCCAGCCAGTCCAACTGCAAGTATCCGAGTTTAGAATTTGTTTCAAGGCCAATGAAGAAGCGTTACGAACCAAGCCAAACCGTGGACTTCAAGATGGATCTATTATCAACCCATAAAGCCTAGAATGATGAGAAATGGCCACGGAAATCTGAAGTTATGGCCCAAACCCAAACCTGTCAAACCACTTCTACACTTGCCTCAACTAGAAGCTAACCGGTTCAATCTTACTCAAACCAAACAATGGCGACCAGGAGAGGTTTATAATCATTGGGGAAACACATCCACGTACAGAAGATTTCACCATCATCATTCCATGCACCAGCAGCCACATGATCAAGAGAAATCTCTTATTTGTCAACTTACCTTACATGGATGCATGCACCCTTGGAATCATTAAAGGCCAACGGCTCCTTTCCCTTCTGTTCAGGAACGAATCAGAGACTATCAAGACATCAAAAAAGATCCCACGGATGCATTCCTTTCTGTCCAAACTCACAAGATGCAAGGAAAGAAGACAACTTCCATACTTGGACAGATTTTGCTACAATCATGTCCAACGGCTAGCTTTTGATATTTTCATTATGTTTCCATTTTGTTTAGCTTTCTAAGTCTTTGTTCTGAGCATTATATATAAGCTCATTAGGCCTCTCATTGGAAGCACGAAATCTTTACCCAAGAATTAATAAACTTTTCAGTTTATTTTCTTCAAAGTCTTAGTGTCTTTGAGTTATCTTGATCATTCAGTCTTTTGTGGAATCACTAGGCTCTTTGATTGGCGATTAAGATTGCTTGTGGAATCAAGTGTTCTTATTCGTGGTTAATTGTGGATTCACTAAACAACCTGTTCTATCGGAGATAATCATCAACACTTCCATCTAGCCGGTTTTAAAGTTGATTAGATCGATTGTTCAAACCACCCCTCTTGTTGGACAGTCCATCACTTTGATCCAAGGTGTTTTTGAGCCTTTGACAGCTTAGGCTTGTATCATTTCTGGTATCAGAGCTAAAGTTCCTTCAGCATCAGGTTATTTCTATCATTGTCTCTTTTCATTTGCATTTGTTTTTAGAGTCAATTGTTTTTGCATTCATAAATCAAAAAGCCATAAAAATCGTTTTTTCTTTGATTCATCTAGTTTTGTTTTGCATAACCATATAAAACCCATAAAAGTCATATTTTTTTCTTGCTGCATCTAGTTTATCTCTTTATAAAACCATAAAACCAAAAAAAAATCGTTTGTCTTTGTTGAGTTTAGTTGTTTCTTTTCATTCAAATATATATATATTTTTTAAAAAACAAAGTTTTGCTTTTGATCATCAATCTGTCGAGTTTAGTTTGTGTGATCAGATCCATTTTCATTCAGAAAATCATAAGAAAACGTGTTGTCAAGCTTGCAATCCGAGTTTTCCTTTTGTAATCAAGCTTTTCAAAAAAAAAAAAATTTCCATATGTGGTCGACCATGTTTTAAATCATTTCCAAAAGTCTTTCCTTGCAAATTTTATTTTCCCTTTTTTTTTTATTTCGTCCAAATCAAAAACCAAAAAAGATATTCTAGTAGTTTTTTTATTATATCTTTTTATAAAACATTTAAAAAAAATCAGAAAATTTCCATTCTTGTTTCTTAGTCACTTAATTTCCTTTCCTTTTACTTTGCTTAACACACATTTCTTTTATTCCTAATATCTTTTTTCTTCTTGCGAGCATTGTCGTAAAGCTTTGCAACCATGGAGAGTGAAGAAGAAGCTGAAGAATACAACACTTCTGAAGTAGATTGGGGGGAAGAAACGAACCAGGCTTGCTGGAATGGTGAAGATGACCAAACTGAAGGTCATTGGTGTGTAGACTCTGTTCCAGAATATGTCCCAAACGATGAACAAGAATACCAGGAGGTGGAACCAGAATCAATGGACCGATATTCATCTTACTATGGTCCCAAGTCCCAACTCATCTATGAGGATAGTTCTGATGGAGAATATTATGTTCAAGCGTACACAAGGAGAACCGTGGCTTCACCAGCAAGATCTTACCATGGACATCTATCAAGACAATGGTAGCAAGTTCAAACAGAACCGCTTGGAAACATCAACTATGCAATTCTCGGGTCATAAGGAAGGACCAAATGCATATCTCAGATGGGAGGACGACATGGGACAATGGTTTCATACTTGGAGGATACCAGAGAAGCTGAAACTATCTTATGCTATAGACACCCTAACCGGAGAAGTATACAAATGGTGGAACCAGCTTGATGATGTTCGGATCTATTTTAATGAACCAGCCTATTCATGGAAAGAGATGAAGAAGTTCATGTATACTAAGTTTGTGGAAAGAGCACAACACATTCAGAAGGTATCACAAGGAGGATAGTAAAACCACAAGTCCTGCAGCCGGCAAACCAGAGGCAAAGATCAAAACCAGTGCATGCACCTCAAGTCAAACAAAACAAAGGTGTGTACTCTAAATCTTTAAAACCACCTGAGGTTATTTGTTATAGGTGTCAATGCAAGGGTGATATTGCAAAAGATTGTCCCACAAAACGAGTTGTGAAGTCAGCACTACCTGAAGCAAAAGAAACTAATTTGGAGGTAAGTAATTATTTTACTAGCTTGGATAATTCCTTTGCTAGAATAGATAAAAGGTTTGATGATATTATCAACTTGATTAAAGCAAGATCTAATTCTGTTTCTAGTAATTCCATGACTGTCTTAACACATTTGTCTAGTGTCCAAAAGGTTGAAAATATTTCAGGTACTAACATGGAAACCAAGGAACAAGAACCCAACCTTTCTGCGCAAGCAAGTCCCACACTTGAAATCTTTCAAGTTCCAACTGGTTATAAGAATGTTGAAGTTCTAGATGATGAGGAGAAACGTCCAGAAGCTCAACAACATGAGAATGATGAGCAAGATAACCAGGTAAGTGATCCTATCCCTTATTTGCTCACTGAAAATTTGGATAATGTGCACACTGATTTGTTAGGGTCCTGATAAATGTGAGGAAAAACCAGGCTGTTTAGATAAGTATGTAGAATATACTTCTTTTCTTAGATCACATTTAGAGAGGAAGCCAGAGATTTTATCATCTACTGAAAATGGAATTTATCAAAACGATTTATATGCTGATTATTCCATGACTGCTATAACACACTTGTCTTTAGCCAAAGATGTTGAGTCTATGACAGGAACCAATGCTTCAGATTCCAGAGGAGATCTACCCAAAGCGAAGATAACACCAGACCGGACCAGAGGAGTGATCCTATCCTATTTTTGCAAAGAAGAACCATCAGATGTGCCATCAAAGTTCAAACCGATACAATATCAAGGTAAGGCCTTAGAATCTCAAAGGAGGATGAAACCTAACTTGCTCTATTTTGGTTCATGCTATGCAGATAGATTGGTTTTGAGGACTAAACCTTTTGAAGAGGGAGGGAATGATGAGGACCTCAAGTCATCAGCTGGACCACCAGTTAATAAAATCAACCATACATGCCACATTGGAGCCAGCATCGTCATAGGTGCACTAAAAGGAGCATATCTCTCAAACCAGGACGAATTTAGCCATCCAACCAATTTTACTGGATTCTACACTCAAGAGGATTTCCATCAAAATCTGAATCATATTCAGACACATCCGGATCAGGAAGTTATGAATTTTAAAAACCGAAGGTTCTCCAACCAGTCCATCTGCAAGTATCCGAGTTTAGAAGTTGTTTCAAGGCCAATGAAGAAGCTTTACGACCCAAGCCAAACCGTGGACTTCAATATGGATCTATTATAAACCCATAAATCCCAGAATGAGGAGAAATGGCCTCATAAATATGAAATTATGGCCCAAACCCCAAAACCTGTCAAACCACTTCTACACTTGCCCCAACTAGAAGCTAACCGGTTCAATCTTACTCAAACCAAAAAATGGCGACCAGGAGAGGTTTATAGTCATAGGGGAAACACATCCAACCGTCCAGAAGATTTCACCATCATCCTTCCATGCACCAGCAGTCACATTATCAAGAGAAATCTCTTATTTGTCAACTTACCTTACATGGATGCATGCACCCTTGGAGTCATTAAAGGCCAAGGGCTCCTTCCCCTTCTGTTCAGGCACGAATCAGAGACTATCAAGACATCAAAGAAGATCCCACGGATGCATTCCTTTCTGCCCAAACTCACAAGATACAAGGAGAGAAGACAACTTCCATACTTGGACAGATTTTGCTACAATCAAGTCCAACGGCTAGTTTTTGATATTTTCATTGTGTTTCCATTTTGTTTAGCTTTCTAAGTCTTTGTTCTGAGCTTTATATATAAGCTCATTAAGCCTCTCATTGGAAGCATGAAATCTTTACCCAAGAATTAATAAACTTTTCTGTTTATTTTCTTCAAAGTCTTAGTGTCTTTGAGTTATCTTGATCTTTCAGTCTTGTGTGGAATCACTAGGCTCTTTGATTGACGATTAAGATTTCTTGTGGAATCAAGTGTTCTTATTCGTGGTTGATTGTGGATTCAGTCAACAACATGTTCTATCCGAGATCAGCATCAACACTTCCATCTAGCCGGTCTTAAAGTCGATTAGATCGATTGTTCAAACCACCCCTCTTGTTGGACAGTCCATCACTTTGATCCAAGGTGTTTTTGAGCCTTTGACAGCTTAGGCTTGTATCACCATATATTGTAGAAATCTCATAGGATTTATGAGGAACAAGATATCCCACTTTCTCATCAGTTTACTCCAGTTTATACTGTATGAACATATGGAAATATCTTCATGATTCTTGGCAAACCAGGATGAATCAAGATGTAAGAAGCTTGATTTTGAGACATTTATCAGTGTGTTGGCGTCAAAATCAGTCATGACGAAATCAATGTCTGAAATTCCGTGGAAATAATTTCATACGACGTCCTCGAATCAGAATATCCTCGAACAACTCTTGTTGGGGTTGAAAACGGTTATCTTGAAATCAACGGCTAAGATTATTTCTTATCTACGGACTTTCCGCAAAAGCAATCACTAGACCAAAGAACGGATACAAGTAAGCGTAACCGCGTCGTGGCACCAAACGCCCAGTGGCAGCCCCTCGTCGTGGCGCCTGGCGCCCGGCGGCAGGCCCCGTGTTGTGGCACCTGGCGCCCGGCGGCAGGCCCTGTGTCGTGGCGCCTGGCGTCTAGCGCCCCTGCGGTAGCCCCCGCGACGTGGCGCTTAGCGCCCGGCGGCAGTCCCCGTGTCGTGGCGCCTGGCGCCCGGGGGAAGCCCCCGTGTCGTGGCGCCTAGCGAACGGTGGCAGTCCCCGTGTCGTGCCGCCTGGCGCCCAGCAGGCCCCGTGTCGTGGCTCCTGGTGCCCGATGGCAGTCCTGCGACGTGGTGCCTAGCGCGCGGCGGCAGCCGCCGTGTCGTGGCGCCTGGCGCCCAGCGGCAGGCCCCATGTCATAGCGCCTGGCGCCTGGCGGCAAGCCCTATGTAGTGGACCCCGGCGGCAGGTCCTGTGTCGTGACGCTTGGCGCCCGACGGCAAGCCCCGTGTCGTGGCTCTTGGCGCCCGGCGGCAGGCCCTGTGTGGTGGCACCTGGGGCCCGGCTGCAGGCCTCGTGTCGTGGCGCCCAGCGGCCGGTCCCGTGTTGTGATGTCTAGCGCCCGATACGCTTAGCCGTGTCCCGATCTCTCCATCCCCGTATGTCCAATAAGGTCGTGTCCTCCCGGCTACAAATCCAATGTCTTCCGCTTCGTCTTGATCGGAGTTATCATCGAAGTTTTACGATTAAAACCTTGAAAGTTTTTTTTGTATATAATGTATCGTGTAAAACGAGTACGATCAACTTAAACATCGATTCTCTATACTGTACGATTCGTTCTACACAAAGGACAGTTTACCCGAGGAATCATATGAACATCCAAAGGCCCAAAACGTGCCCGCAGATCCACTTACGCTTTTAAGGATTCAGGCCCAAAAAGGCTATGACGGTTTATCATTTGCCTATGGAAATACGATAAATGTCTAGTTTCCAAAGATAAATTAAAATATTCGAGGATAATTATGCAGATCGACGAGAATTGGAATATTCTCGAAAGGAGATATACTTGGGCCCAAAGGCGAACTTTTAAGAGGGCCGCCGACCTAGACATATATATAAGGAGGGGAAGAGCAGCAGAGGAAGGCATCCGAAAATGGACAGATTTAGAGAACTCCTGCAAGCTTGGAGAACTTAGAACTTAGGTTGTTAGACTAGCACAGCAAGACCTAGAACGTCGGCCCGCCTCTTGTTCTGTTTTTATCCTTTCCGCAGACCTCCGTTCCTCTCGGAAGGATCTAACAATTATTTTACTTAGAGTTCCGCACATAGAAAACCCTAGGCACTATTCTGGACATGCATGTTTCTATGACCAACGCTCATACTAGACGAACTGGCGCATGCTGTTTGATCTCTTGTTTAATTCTTTCTCACTGAACTACGTCCGACTTGATCCTCGAAGGGGTACGTGGGCAGCCTTTCTCAAGATCCAGTCCCAAATCATATAAAAACCTTTTTCGTACGATTTTCGTCTTTTGTTATCAAGCCACGACTCAACTAGGTTTAAGGCTTTAGGCGGCTAATGTTGTTGGGGTCAAAATCGGTCAAGACAAAATCGATGTCCGAAAGTCTCGGAAAACCATGAAAGACATTAGAGAAGCCTCGAGAGACTAAGTGTCAATCGAGAAACCTTGGAAAAATGTTAAGTTCGAGATAAATCATCTCGAAATCAACGGCTAAAAACATTTTCCACACGAAAAAACCTTCGGAAAGCCAAAAAAAACGCAAAAACGCGCACGAGTCGAAGGAACCGAGCAGCCGACCCCGGTCGCGGCCGTGGCCGCCTGGCGGCTAGCCCCCGCGCTGGCCGTGGCCGACGGCGGCAAGCGCCCGTGCTGGCCGTGGCCGCCGGGCGTCTAGCCCCCGTGCTGGCCGTGGCCGACGGCGGCTAGCGCCTGTGCTGGCCGTGGCCGCCGGGCGGCTAGCGCCCGTGCTGGCCGTGGCCGCCGGGCGGCTAGCGCCAGCACTGGCCGTGGCCGCCGGGCGTCTAGCCCCCGTGCTGGCCGTGGCCGACGGCGGCTAGCGCCCGTGCTGGCCGTGGCCGCCGGGCGGCTAGCGCCCGTGATGGCCGTGGCCGCCGGGCGGCTAGCCCCCGTGCTGGCCGTGGCCGCCGGCAGCTATCGCCCGTGCTGGCCATGGCCGCCGGGCGGCTAGCGCCCGAGCTGGCCGTGGCCACCGGGCGGCTAGCCCCCGCACTGGCCGTGGCCGCCGGCGGCTAGCGCCCGTGCTGGCCGTGGCCGCCGGGCGGCTAGCCCCCCGCTGCTCGGGTCGTCGGGCGGCTAGCCCCGCGCTGCTCGGATCGTCGGGCGGCTAGTATTCGTGCGTAAGTTCTAGGCCCCCGGGCCGCCAGAAATCCGTGTTTTGCGACTTTCCGAGATCCCGCAAACAAAACTCCCTTTTCTGCTCCAAGACTTCGGAGAACCCATAAGACGTCAAAGGACGGAAAGATTTCGTATAAAACAGTGATGGTTATCTTAAAACACCATTCACCTCAGCGAAGAATCGAAGATCTTCCGAAAACTCGACATCCAAGTAGGAGCATTCTTTCAAAGAAATCGTAGAAAACAACGGAAGTCCGGAAGACGGCCCGAAAGGGACCAAACACGATCGGATGGCCCATTTACGATTTTCTAAAAGATAGATATGATGGTTTACAACTATCTTCACATAACAAGATAAATGTTAAACTTCCAAAAGGATAAATGTCAAATTTCCGAAAGGATAAATGTCAACTTTCCCGACAAATACGAAGACCGTCGAAAATGGAAAAAGCCCAGCTCGCGGAAGACTCAGTCCATCAAGAATAGACCTTCATATGGAGTATATAAGCAAGGCTAGGAGCAGAGGAAAGGGGATCCGAAATCAGAATAGAAAAACTACTCTCCAGAGCGAATTTAGAACTTAGGCTTTATTTCCTTTTTAGCGAGCTGCCACTTAACTAGGTTAGTTCTAGGTTTTGAGACTAGCGACGATCGACAGCTCTTGTAGCCAAGATCTCGACCTTTTGTTCAAACGCTCCGCGCGGATTTGGAAATAAGATTCTTTTCGCTCTCCTCACTTGTACGAATTTATTTAAAAACTTGCACTTGTTTAACTTTGTCATGTGTGGCCTAGCAGATAATCCGGATCTTCAGGGAAAACTAGGTCAGCTTAGTTTTCCTACGTTTCACCTAACAAAATCGACAGTGCAAATTTCGGTTCCCACAGTTTGGCGCTAGAAAGAGGGGGATACACGGATTTATCTTTCTCGCAACTACGCACGCCCAGTTAAGCATGACCGCTACCGCGGAAAAAGACAAGCAAACGTACAGCGGAGCATCCGCCAATGCCAACGCTGAGAAGACTCCTGCTGGGAAAGCATCAACAGTCACTGCCGAAGCAAACACCGCGATGCTGGACCAGATGAACGAACTGTTCGCCACCGCCCAGAAACGGTCGGAAGAACAAGAGAAACTAATGGCTTCGCTCGCTAAACAGGTCGATACCTTAACAGCATAAAGCAAGCTCCCGCGCGAATCCACCAAGGTGAGGCGCGTCAGAAGACTCGATTTCGGAACTTCCGGAGATCAAGAAAAAGATGCCCCGAGAGGTTCCCCGAAACCCGTCCCCTTCGTCACAGCTCCGACGGGGCAGAAAAAGACGACGGATAACCTTCCACCTCCCGCAAGGGAAAACGAAGGAAGCGACATCGAGAGAATTAACCTGGACATCAGCGATCAGTCGGACCCGTCGGACAAAGACACCGATGTCCACCACCGAAGGACCCGAAGTCAGTCAGCTCGACTAGCGACAGCCTTCGAAAAACCCATGACAGAAGAGGAAGAAGACCTCTACTGGTCAGAGCAAGAGAGGTTGGCCGAAGACCAGACTCGGGCATATCGCAGCCAACGTAGACAAAGAAGCGCAGGCGGCGCCGATGAGATCCATAACTTACGCGAATACATCGCGAAGACTGCGGCCGAGGTGAAAACAGTGAAATCGCAATTTCACCACGCGACCAGCACCGCTCCCGAGATCGACCTGCTTCTCGAAGAATCGAGAAAAACTCCGTTCACCGCTCGGATCACCGAAGCACGAGTCTCGGATCCCGAGAAAATAAAGCTCCCCACCTACGACGGAACCACTGACCCAAAGGCGCATCTGCAATCTTTCCAGATTGCGATGGCAAGGTCAAAATTTCCGGAGCGAGAGAAGGACGTCGGCTGCTGCCTTCTCTTCGTAGAAAATCTCAGAGGTGCCGCGTTTGAATGGTTCTCACACCTGAAGACGAACTCCATCGGGAATTTTCGTCAGCTTGCTTCAGCTTTTCTGAAGCAATTTTCCATGTTCATGGATAGAGAAACCTCTGACGTAGACCTATGGAACCTAGTTCAAAAGGAAGACAAACCGCTCCGCGACTACATAAGGAGATTCAAACTTGTGATGTCCAGGGTTACGGGCCTCAGCGACAGAGTCGCGATCGACGCCCTGAGAAAGAACCTCTGGTACAAGTCGAAATTCCGAAAGTGGATTTCTTTGGAGAGGCCACGCACCATCTAGGACACTTTCCACAAGGCAACGGATTTCATCATCATGGAAGAAAAGATGAAAGTCCTAGCGCAAAAGCACGGACCGCAGAAAGCGTCCGGCAAGAAGAAACCCTCTCGTAACGACAAGTATGTCCATCACGAAGGGGAAGACGTCCAATGCGAACATAACTACGCCGTCAATTCCGAACAAGGAAGGACTGTCGGAAACACTTGGACGCGGAACTCGTACAAGGACAATTCCAGCTGCGAGTTCCATCAGACGAGAGGTCACTCCACCGCCAACTGCAAAGTCCTCGGCGCTAGACTCATTGCAAAGCTGCTTGCCGGCGAACTAGCAACAGTCAGGAGTGTAAAAGACCTGCTCCTAGATTCTGACCGTCTGCCGAAGACCGACGGAGCCACTCTCGAGAATAACGCTCCTGAAACTCAGTCGGGCGAAAAACGCGGACGGAGACAGGACGGCAAAAGAAACAACAAAACTCGCCAAACGATCAACATGATCATCGGAGGATCGCACTTCTACCAGGACTCCGTTTCGTCAATCAAAGCCTACGGACAGAGGGCCGAAACAATCCACGGATGGTGTCCAGAGGACGACGTTCCCAATCACGCGATCGTCTTCGAGGAACAGGACACGGCCGGACTCGATAAATCCCACTACGATCCTCTGGTCATCGACTTGGTGATTCAGTATCTCGAAGTCGTCCGCATCCTCATCGACACAGGAAGTATGGTCAACATCATGTCCCGCGATACTCTGCAGAGGATGAACATCCCTCTCCGGGAGGTCATCCCATAGCCAAGACCGTTGACTGGATTCTCGGCCGTCACATCCATGACCCTCGGAAAAATCAGACTCCCGGTCATGGCTAAGGAGGTCACGAAGATCGTCGAATTCGCGGTAGTGGACAACCCGGCCATCTATAACGCCATAATGGGAACTCCTTGGATAAACACCATGAAGGCAGTCCCGTCCACTTACCATCTCTGCGTCAAGTTCCCAACACCGACCGGAACGGCGGTAATCTGGGGAAGCCAAAAAGAGCTGCGGCTCTGCTTCCTGGCCGAACATAAATTGCGCAGCAATCGGAACGCCCCAGCGGCTAACCCGAAACGAACTAAGAAGCATCTGAGTATCTCCGAGAACTCAGCAAAGGACAACTCGGATTCATCCAAACAGGCCACGACTCAGGATAACGAGAAAGTCCTCGAGTCCATCGCCGAAAGAACGGATGAGCAAACTCCCAACACGACCACCGACTTAGCTGAAACAGTCGAGGCGTCGGAAATCGTTGAGTAATAGCATCCGCGATAGAAATAGAACTACGAGATGGCTTGATCCTCGCAAGAGGTACGTAGGCAGCTCGTCACAAACAGTCCAGCCGCGACTTTAAAGCTCATTTCCGTCGATTGGCCCCGACGGAAAAACATAGAAATGTTTCACTTGATCAAATTCGTAGTTCGGCTTCTAACAAAGTCCTCTTACATCCGACAAGGATATCATAGCGCGCTATGCAAGAAATTCAAATTTTTGTTAGGTCTTCGTAAAGGAAGTAGCTCGACTCGTATCCAAACAAATCATATAAGCCGATAAGTACTTCACGGATTTTAAAACGGTACGAGTCAGGTCGAAATCGCAAACAGGCAAAACGAAAGCCGATTTGTCATCGCACAGCCCCAGTCCGAAAGTAGACCTAGGTCTTGCCCTAAACCCGGCCTTGCTGGTATCTAAAACATCTCATAGGCATAGTATCCAGAATACGAGATCCCAAAACTTGCCTCGTATCGCTTACAACCTAACGTTCACTACAAAGTAACCTATGGATCAAGCGACAAAAAAAAGAGCTTGAATACGAAGTGACTACACGAATTCAAACCCTCTACACTTGTCGAAAGTATAAATCAAAACGCAGAGTTCATAAAAGCATGGCAGGGATTCAAAAGCCACCAACAGCCAATCCCGAAAAACTCAAAGTCACGCGACCTCCTAACGTTCACAGAACATACATACGAACGGCCGCACTCGGCCTATCATAAATTATAGTCAAATGCATAACAATCGGTTAGAGATATTCCAAACGAGGAGTTGGGCTGGTCGACCTCTTCAGCCCCGCCGCCTGCGTTTGCATTCGCACCCGCATCCACCGTATCTTCCGAGACTTGGATAGGATTCCACAACTCTCGGATTCTTCCTTCGATCGGAGGAACAATGGATTCGGCGTTAGGACATATTCTCATCGAGCCATCCATCGCGGCAAGTTCGCCGGAAAGGGAGAAATCCTCACGCTGCACCTTGCGAAGAGTACCGACCGAACCACGACACACTCGCGGAAATCGCCTACAAAGTCCTGAGCCTCTTTGTACTTCTCGAATTCAGTAGAGAAAGTTTCGGCCCTTCGGTTCAACTCGGCAGCAGCTCTTCTCCGCCCTCTCCTTTCTGCACGAACGAGGGCTCGACCTTGAACCTCGGCTTGCTGGCGGTTTTGCTCCTCCACCTCCAACCAATACTTGGCGAATTCCCTTTCGGTTTCCTCCGCCTTGAAGCGGGCCAGCCGAGCAGTGCGGAAACTTCCATCGATCGATGCGCTCCACACTCTCATGGCCTGCAAAAAAGTCGAGGTCAAATAAAAAGAAAAGGGGATTTACTCAAGTTTTGGAAACAAACCTCGTTGACCAAGCGAGCACCCTCCGCTGTCACTTTGTCCCTCGCCTCGTTATCCAAAGACTCGGCACGGAAAAACGCCGGAGGGAGCTCATCAAAGAAGTCACCCGGGGGAGGGTTCATGCTTGGAACATCCTGATTCTCCGCAATGAAGTCAGGATCGTATCTCGGCACTCATCATTTCCCGACGAGGCCTCGAAAGCAATCCCTTTACCCTTCCGAGATCTCTGCCTCAGCCTTGCGGGAGCAAAAATGTAGGATCCGTCATTGACGCAGGGTCGCGTACCGCCTCGCGATCAATGTAGCGCGAGCGCCTCTCGAATCCACTCAAGAGTAAAAGAGTTCCAGGAACAAGGCCTTCTCCCAAAAATGTCTCTCTTGATCGAAAGATGCGCGAGACACCTGTTCTCTGAACAATAAAAAAAACGTTCAGTACTCGCCTTTCAGACTTCAAGAAAAGAGATGTGATAATCTTACCACGCTGGTACAACAAGTCCGTCGGGAATAGATGGAGAAAGCCTTCCTCGACAGACTCTCCATATATCCTCACGAAAAAGAAACGGTCAAAGTAATCCTTGTCGTGCGAGGTGACTCCTTGGATTACCGAAAAGCCGGCCCTCGCCTTCATGGAGTATACTCCATTGATGCTCGTCGTTTTGGAGTTCCACAGCCCTTCGAAGTCAGCAGGGCTAAGGTCCATCCCCAACTCGTAACTCAAAATCACAACGCCGAACCAGCTTTCCAAAGCCGACACGTTCAGCTGGCTGATTACGATTTCGAAATGGTCGAGAGCCTGAACAATGACCCCAAGGATAGGGAACCACAGTCGACATTGCGTCAGGAACGTCTCGTAACAAGTAAAGTAACTCCTCGGAGGGCGCTCCGCGCTCTCATTCCCACGAGGAATGCGGAACACAACTCCCTCTGGAACCTGATAAAACTCTCGAAGAGTTTCGAGATACTCGGAGGATACTCCGCTCCGCGAGCCAGTTTCCCTACGTGCCCTCAGAGGTCGCCGGGGGATCAGGATCACGGGAAGGGGAGCATCAGAACCGAAAACGGCGTCGCAATACACGCCCCTGTCGACCTCCTCGATCTCGGGTTTCAGAACCTCCTCCTCGACATGGAAACTATCCGAAGACGAGAGAGATTGCCTCCAAGAGGATTTTGATCTTGAAGTCATTCTTTTCTTAAAGTAGAGAGAGAATTTGCAAGAGAGAGATTATACTTAAGATTCTTGGATGAAGTGAGAATGGTAAAAAATTCACATGTCTTTATAGGCAAGAATTTTACTATTCACCCCGACCTTCGACATGATTCCGTCTCCATACTTTCCTCGCGAACCATACCGCAAGCTAGGACCTATGAACCCTACGGCTCCTAGCTAACTGGGGGGCAAACTGTTGGGATCAAAATCGGTCAAGACGAAATCGATGTCCGAAAGTCTCGGAAAACCATGAAAGACATTAGAGAAGCCTCGAGAGACTAAGTGTCAATTGAGAAACCTTGGAAAAATGTTAAGTTTGACATTAATCATCTCGAAATCAACGGCTAAAAATATTTTCCACACGAAAAAACCTCTGGAAAGCCAAAATAAAACGCAAAAACACGCACGAGCCGAAGGAACTGAGCAGCCGACCCCGGTCGCGGCCGTGGCCGCCGGGCGGCTAGCCCCCGCGCTGGCCGTGGCCGCCGGGCGGCTAGCCCCCGCGCTGGCCGTGGCCGCCGGGCGGCTAGCCCCCGCGCTGGCCGTGGCCGCCGGGCGGCTAGCCCCCGCGTTGGCCTCAGAGATCCCGCAAACAAAACTCCCTTTTCTGCTCCAAGACTTCGGAGAACCCGTAAGACGTCAACGGACGGAAAGATTTCTTATAAAACGGTGATGGTTATCTTAAAACACCATTCACCTCAGCGAAGAATCGAAGATCTTCCGAAAGACTCGACATCCAAGTAGGAACATTCTTTCAAAGAAATCGTAGAAAACAACGGAAGTCCGGAAGACGGCCCGAAAGGGACCAAACACGATCGGACGGCCCATTTACGATTTTCTAAAAGATAGATACGACGGTTTACAATTATCTTCACATAACAAGATAAATGTTAAACTTCCAAAAGGATAAATGTTAAATTTCCGAAAGGATAAATGTCAACTTTCCCGATAAACACGAAGGCCGACGAAAATGGAAAAAGCCCAGCTCGCGGAAGACTCAGCCCATCAAAAATAGACCGTCATATGGGAGTATATAAGCAAGGCTAGGAGCAGAGGAAAGGGGATCCGAAATCAGAAGAGAAAAACTACTCTCCAGAGCGAATTTAGAACTTAGGCTTTATTTCCTTTTTAGCGAGCTGCGACTCAACTTGGTTAGATCTAGGTTTTGAGACTAGCGACGATCGACAGCTCTTGTAGCCAAGATCTCGACCTTTTGTTCAAACGCTCCGCGCGGATTTGGAAATAAGATTCTTTTCGCTCTCCTCACTTGTACGAATTTATTTTAAAACTTGCACTTGTTTAACTTTGTCGTGTGTGGCCCAGCAGATAATCCGGATCTTCAGGGAAAACTAGGTCAGCTTAGTTTTCCTCCGTTTCACCTAACAAAATCGACAGTACGAATTTCGGTTCCCACAAGTGTTATGGTATTTTTGTGTAGGGTCGTTTTAGTACTACGAAACACAGGAAGACTTATGTAATTTCAAGAGAAATCGAGACAAAGAGATGTATTATTGAGTATATGTGAGCGTTTACAACGTTGGGTGTATAAACCCTTAGTTTCTTAGCCTAAAATAATCTCTTCGCCTTTGAATATCGATCTCTTGTTCTTGGGTTTGGGCTCCCCTTTTATAGTAGTTAGGTGTCGGTTGAAGTAGGGCGAACTCTTCCATAATCGTAGAAATAGAAGTTTTCCCATGGCTGGAAAACTTCCATTTTATTTCGAGGGGTCGGACCCTGGTTCCTTCCGGCAGGGGCTGGACCCTGGAACCTTCTAGCAGGGGCTGGACCATGGGTCCTTCTTTGGAGAGAGGTCTGGAAATCAATGGCCCCTTCGGAGGTTGGAGAAAATTTAGGCCTCGAATATTTTTCCCCAACAGTTTGTCCCTTATTCCTTGATTGCTTCGTGGGAGTCAAGGGATAGCGTGTGATCTTGGACCTTGGTAGTCTTTCTTCAAGCTGGAGATGGGCTGGAATCTCTTTCGTAATGGAGGCAAGGCTTGGGATATTGACTTGGAATCTTCTGATCCGGAAATTAAGAAGTTAATCCAGCCAAGTTTTATTTGTTTGGGTCTTCTTTCCTTTTAAGAACTTTACCATTATTTCGAAAGATCCGGGGAGCGGGATTCTTTTGAATTCAAATTTCAAAACTCATCCTTGGAAGCTGCAAGATTTTGGATTGGCGATTTTCCCGAGATGACGTTCAACGGCTCTTTCCTTTTGGCGAGAATATAAATATCCGTAGAACTCTTCCTAGGTTTTCCTTTTCTGGTTCCATGGGTTCAATGATGTCCGTAGGTTTCTTCAATATGGCTGTAGGAAGGGATTTGGAAAGTTTGGACTGCTCCCGTAGTGCATAAAGTCGTGCTACATCGATCTTTGGTAATTGCACTCGGCGGTGGGGGATAGTATATCGATCGATGGCGACTGCGGTGTGTCGGTCGATACTAGTATCTCCGGATCGGTCGATGGATAGGTCTCTGTATCGATCGATGGGGTCCGAAGTTCGGTCGACGTCCATACGGGTGGGCGGTTGTGGGTGTTTGGCTGCAAAGGCTCCGTGTGACATGATCTTGATCGAATTGCATTCGTTGGAGGGTGCCTCGAATTCTATCGATCGATATTCGTCAAAGTTTATCGATCGCTTTGCTTTTGGTGATATCGATCGATGTCGAGCTGATGATGTCGATCGATATGAAGCAAATCCAGCTTCGGGTGAGGCTTCATCTCTCGAAATGTGCAGCTTATCCTGGGTAACTTCCTCCCAAAAATCATCATCTATGATAGCATTGACGTGGTGGTTAGTAGTAGGCTCTCCTGGTGCTTTTGCCAAAGCCTCTTGTTTCTTCAAAGCTTCTCCTGTCTGAACTACCCGAGTCTCTGATAATAGGAGTTTTATGACTCCTAAGTCAAATGATAGTATAGTGAAAGTACAATGTCGAACCAGTTCTGAGGGATCTAAAGCACCAAGATTACAAGCACTTTCTTAATCTAAATGCAATCAATAGCTTGAAGTTTATGATGTCTAAAGTTCTAATGATGAAAATAAAAGCAACAGAGATGACTTTTTAAATATTCTAAAGGAGAACTCATGGGTATTGGAACATGATCTTGGGTGATCAGGATTCGAACAAAAGATGACAGAATGACAAATCAAATGAATGACCTTAAGCCTAAACACTATCTTAAGCAAGCTCTATGTCTAGATGAATGCTCATTTAGTAACATATCTCAAACATCAAATATCTTTGGTTGAATGACATGAAAGCAATCATTAAGAACAAGTTCAATAGCTATCCTAATACTCTTAACAACAAATGTCTTTGGCAAGATGCATTAGAAACTTAGTAGATTTTTCTCAGACATTTCAACAAACACCTTTTGGATGAGAAATGTCTAGAGATCATCTCTTGAATGATCAGAACAAGAGAAGCAGTAAAATTACTTTACAAGCAAGGAATGAGATTAATATATCCTAAAACATCTTTGATCTAACCTAATCACCCTTGATCTCCTAACCCATGAATCCTATGGAGGATTACTCACTAAGGTTCATGATCACTCTTAAAACCCATCTTAGGTTTCAGATTGATCATAAACAGGAACAGAAAATCAATGGAAATAACAATGAGAACAATGGAAATCAATGATAGAATGGAAGAAATCTGTCAATATAATATTGTTTACCAAATGTAATCTGGATAATCAGCCTCCAATGGCTTACAACATACTTAAACTTAGGTTTTAGAACAGAGAAACGAGCATACAAAAGTCTAAAATGCCCCTGAGAAAAGTTAAGTTTCGGAATAGAAATCGACCGCAGCGACCGGGCACACCCGCTCCGGAGGTCGCTGCGGAATAAGACGTGCGGGTGGGTAGAGCCGCTGCGCTTCAGTCGCTCCAGGTCTTGGTTACGCAACGGCCGGGTACACCCGCTGGGGAAACCGCTGCAAGAAGAGACGAGCGAGGGAGTTGAGCCGCTGCGCCATGGCCGCTCCGGGTGGGTGAAACCACAGCGACAAGGCAGACCCGCTGTGGGTGTCACTGTGGCACTGCTCGTGGGTGGTTTACTCCTTTTGCCTCTTTTGAGCCCCTAATGCATCCCAAATGCCTCCAAAAGCTCCATGTGATGCTCCAGTACCTGATAAGGACTCATGTATGCAAAATGCACCCTAAACATGGCTAGAACCTAATCTACATGATGAAAATGCATGCAAATGAAAAGATAAAACAATGCAATTATTCAAGATATCAACTCCCCCAAACTTGTTCTTTTACTTGTCCACAAGTGAACTTTCTAGAACTCATAGGGAAAGAGGTTTGAAGGTGGGAGCTCATAGCCAAAAGAAACACTCATAGGATTAGAATTTACTCCAAATCCAAAAATAACAACCTCTCTTATTGCACTCTAGCTTCTCTAGGCCTATCTTAACTCTTTCTATCCTTACAGTCATTGTCAAGCATTCACACAATCAAATCAGCTAACTCTCACATTCATTAAGCACAACATCAGGTGAATTCTTGCAAATGGTCAAATGGTCTAAATCATTTGGGTGAGGGTAGGCTTTTTAATCAAGTGAGTCAAGAGGATCAAATCATATACTTTAAGTGGTTTACTCTCAAGATAAGTAACCTTGACATTGCACATAATATATCTAAGAAAGGGATCAATTCATGCATACAATGCTCAATCTCCATTATTCTACCCTTTTCTCAAACATTCCAATCCACTTAAAGATTCCCAAATGCTCAACCCATCTCACATCTCTCACCATAAGATCCCAAAACCTTTTCCTTCACAAGACTCTCATTTTTGAAATCTACAAGGAATTTTTCACAATTTCAAATCACATCTCAGCTCATAACAAACTTGCTAGCCCCCTTATCATCATTATTTATTATTTTTTTTTTCTTTTCTTATTTTTTTCGATTTTTTGCTTTCTCTTTTTTTTTAAATTGGGAGCCAAGACATTTCAAAATTGAGCTAGAAGTTTTTATCTATTCCAAGAGGATCAAACACTTAAGTACAAGAGTCTATTCATTTTCCTTCAATCTAGAGTTCACAACACTCACCCCCAAATCCTATGGCTAGACAATAGAGTATCCAATCTAGCAAGAAATGAAGATCAAGCATTGTCGTTCCCGATACTCTCAACATTATGCACATGTAAGGCTTTCTGAAAAAGTCCTCACTCATCATCAATTCAATGAAGGTTTAAAAGGAGGTAAGGGTTTTTGGGGAGTGGTCTACCATTTGAGATTGTCAAAAAGATTGGCAAAAAGGATGTGACATCTCAAATGTGTATAGCCATGATTCAGTACACAAAGGACCATAAGCAAGAAGCATTAAGTTCATTTAGTTCCAATAAGATTGAAGTTGGCTTTCAAAGACTGAGTTTCAGCAATAAACAAGTTTCAGGAAGAGTTTTTCAAGGCTCGAAGCATACAAGGCTTTTTCAAAAGGTGCTATATCAATTCAAGCGCGAAGTGTTCTTTACAAGGCTTTTTAAATCATTGCTCCCAATGCAAGTGAGATGCAACCTATATGCTCTAGACTCTCCTAAAAAAATGCAAGCGAATGCAATCTAAATGATTTTTTTTTTCAATTTTTTCAATTTTTTTTGGTTTTTTCTATGCATATATGAATGAGAAAACAATGCATGAGACGCTTAAACATCAAAGCAAACATGATCAAATACATGGTACCTCCCCCAAACTTAATTCACACAGTCTCTATGTTGTTAAGTCGAAGGAGATACCCAAAGAAAAATCTAAATGCAAGAAAAACAGATATATACAAAGGGTGAAGTGCGCAGGTACCTTCTAAGGATGGCAAGTCGAGCCCGAAGCTCCAGCGCCATCGTCGTTTCCGCCAGCTGCTCTGCGATGACCCCCATGCCAGTACTGACTCTGAACCTCCCGTCCTCGATGTCATCATCCGAAGATGCTAGAGATGGGGATATGTTTCCTGAGGTAGAGGGTAGGATAGGAGGGTTTCTGTACCGCCGCTGATGCTGACTGTCAGTGAGGGGGAAGCTAAGGGCATTAGGAGGAATTGGTGGAGGCTGGGGTAGTGGAGTGTCTGGGAACTGAAAGTCCGCTCTGCTGCATCCTGCCATACCTCCTCTCGTCAACGCATCAGCCATCTTCCTCAGGATCTTTGATGTGAACCTAGCCTGTCGCTTCACCGTCTTGCTCAGCTTTTTGCACTTTTCTTTCAGCTTCTCAATTGTCCTGTCCTGAGCTTTGTTCCATCGCTGCAGTCGACCAATGTGCTCATGAGCATCTCCCAGTGCTCCAGGAGGAAGAGTTCCAGAATAGGGTTGGAACTTGTAGCGAGGCTGTCCATAGACGGGCTCAGCGCCCTCATCCTCCTCTACAACATCTTCCGGCTCAGTGGTTCTATGTTCCTCATGTGCTTCAGTGGTAGAGCCGATGGGTGTAAGGGACCCATGTTCACCAAGGTAGGCATCTCTTGGAATGTTGAAGCTGATTCCGGAGGGTCCGTCTAGCCTCGTCAAATCTCTGTTTTAAAGAACAAACTCAGCCTTTCTCCCCTTGGACTTGCAGTAGTAGACAAAGTCGCCTTCGTACTTCCCACTAACGTACTGGGCCTGTCTCAAGTAAGGGGCATCCATGAAGTACGGTCCCTTTGCGTCCCTTCCAAATGAGATGCCCTTATATTCAAGCAGTGGTGTGATCAATCCGCCAATGCCAATCTTAGGTGATTTGTCATATGTTGCCCAAGCCCAAATCTTGTAGTGCTTCAGACGATCCACAAGAAATCTTACCCATCCAACCTCTTAATACAGATCCGGGGAGAAAGGGAGTTGTGTGTGCGTAGCGAATGGCTGGATGGCTGGGAATAGGAGGTACAAGTCCTCATCAGTGATGGTGCCAACTTCCTTTCTCGGGTAGAAGGCATGTACCAGTATCCTGTGGAGGTAACGGACTGAAGGATGGCGGATGTGAGCATTCTTGTCTTTCCCAGTCGTTCGTGAGCTTCCTCCACTAATCAAGAGCCAAAGCTTGAAGGGAAGGTTGGTGGTCTTCTCTGGAAAACCATACTGCTGGTCATCAAAATCCATCACTCTCCCGATTTCTTTGAAGCTCATGGTATAGCTCTTCCCATTCACTTTGAACGCTATCTTACCCCATCCATCCCTTGCATGTCTAGTCTCGTGGGTAGTGACAACAAGGGAGGAGAGGAACTGGCACGAGACTTCCTTGTAGACTGGATATGCCATAGTAAGGAGCTTGGGCATCTTCAAATGATCCAGCATTGCCTCAACATCATCATACAAACCCAGCTTCCTCAACAACTGGGCGTCTGCAAACCGGGTTGACGGCCAAGATACCCCATTCAGCAAGTGGTCATATAGCTCCTCTACAGATGGCCTCTTTTCCTTGTCTCTGTCAACTGCAACTTCCTTTCCCTTAGATGTTTTGGCCTTCTTCGATGGAGCAGGCTCATCTGCACTTTCAGAACCACTCTCATCCTCATCAGTATCAGCCACACTCTTCCATGCTCTCTTCTCCTCTGCCAGCTTCTTCTTCGCAGCTGCCGCTTCTTGCTTTTTCGTCAACCGCTTGCCGGAACTAGCAGCAGGTACCGTCACTCGAACCATTGGTACCTGAGAACAAGAGGAACTTGTAGAGAAGTGAGTTGAATGAAGCAAGAATCACAATTTTCAAATTGTCATGAAGTGAAAGTTACAAATGAAGTAAAATTCAATGAACTAAGTGATTCTAGAACTCAAGAAGTTTTGAAGCAAGCTTCTAAACAACTTATTAGGCAAAACAAACCCCAAACACACTCAATTATATCCAAGTTTGAAAATCCCCAAATCCATGAACCCTAATTTGCACAAGTTCAAATTAATCTCAATTCCACCATGAAATCAACTACCCAACATGATATATAAGCTTTGCCTAGTCTATTTTACCACAGTCAAGCAAGAAAATGACCAAAATTCGATTTTCAATTTCTAGGGTTCATGGACCTACGAAATTGGTTTCAAAAATACAATACCTTGATTTGATGAGTGGGAAAGGTGATTAGGTGTGGTGAGGTAGACAACAGGGGCGAAAGCTTTGATCTGGGTGAAAGAATGGGGTGATTTGGTGGAGAATTAAGTGAGGTATGGGGTTTTGAGTGTGGAGAGGTTGAGAGAGATTTTGTGAGATGTTGTGGGTGATAGTGAGGGAGAAGATGGCGTGGGGGAGAGTTGGGTAGGTCTAGGGTCGGGTTAGGTCGGTTAGGGTGGGTAGAATTGGTTCAATTAGATTGAACCGGCTTTTAAAATCAGATAACATACCTGAACCGACGAACGAAGCGACCTCCCATACCCGCTCCAGCAGCCGCTCCAATAAGAAACGAGCGACTGGACACACCCGCTCCAGGTGGGTGGCTTCGGGTTTTGGCGTCGCAACGACTGGGTGGAGCCGCTGCTGCACCCGCTGTGCGTCTGGAGCGGCTAGCCATACCCGCTGCAAGACCCGCTGCAAAAAGATACGTGCGACCTCCTTGAGTCGCTGCCTTCTGGCCGCTGTGACTGGAGCGACTGGCGTGACCCGCTGCGCCCAACCCGCTGTGACACCTGCAAATCACTGTTCATCCTTTTTTTTCAATTTTATTTTTTATTTTTTTATGATGCAATAGGATGAAAGAAAAAGAAAATGAAAATGCTAATGCAATATGTACAAAGGATATACATGGGATTTCCTCCCAAGTGAGCTTGTTTTAAGTCTCTAGCTTGACTTTGCCTCCATGTGATTAGGCTGGGGTAGGATCAGAGAGTGGAGTTGAAACTTCATCTTCCTTTGGTGCATCCGCCATGTAGAGCTTAACCCTTTGCCCATTCACTGTGAAATAGCTTCCATCAGCACTCCACAGAACTATTGCTCCAGAGGGCTTAACCTCCTTAACCTTGAAAGGACCGGACCACCTTGACTTTAGCTTTCCTGTAAACAACTTCATACTAGAGTTGTGTAAAAGGACTTGATCTCCTTCAGTAAACTCTCTCCTTAGGATATGCTTGTCATGGAAGGCTTTAGTCTTTTCCTTGTAGATCCTGGAGTTCTCAAAAGCATCCATCCTTATCTCATCAAGCTCATGTAACTGAAGAAGCCTCTTCTCCTTAGCACCCTTGATGTCAAAGTTCAGTAACTTAACTGCCAATAATGCTTTATATTCAAGCTCCACTGGAAGATGACAAGCTTTTCCATACACAAGGTTGAATGGTGTGGTTCCCAAGGGAGTCTTGTAAGCTGTCCTATAAGCCCAAAATGCATCATCAAGCTTTGCTGACCAATCTTTCCTTGTGATCCCAACAATTTTCTCCAAGATGGACTTGATCTGTCTGTTAGAAATCTCAGCTTGACCATTTGTCTGAGGGTGGTAAGGAGATGATACCTTATGCTTCACACCATTATTCTTGAGAAGTCCCTCAAACACCTTGTTTATGAAGTGAGAACCTCCATCACTGATTACAACTCTTGAGACTCCAAACCTTGGAAAAATGACATTCTTGAACATCTTCAACACAACTCCAGAATCACTAGTGGGACTTGCAATGGCCTCTACCCACTTTGAGACATAGTCAGCAGCTACAAGGATGAATTTGTTACCATATGATGATGGAAATGGCCCTATGAAGTCAATGCCCCATACATCAAATACCTCAACTTCAAGGATTGGATTTTGAGGCATCTCATTTCTCCTTGTGATGTTTCCTCTCCTTTGGCATGAATCACACTTTGAAATGAATTCATGTGTGTCCTTGAACATGTGTGGCCACCAGAATCCAGCTTGTAACACTTTTGCAACAGTCTTGGAGGTAGCAAAATGGCCTCCATATGATGATCCATGACACTGAGTAAGGATCCCATCTATCTCCTTATTAGCCACCACTCTCCTATAGAGTTGATCCTTGCAGAGAGTGTAGAGATAAGGCTCATCCCAGTAGTACCTCTTCACATCTTTGAAGAACTTCTTCTTAGCATAGCCCACAAGATTCAAAGGTTCTTTTCCTGTAGCTAGGTAGTTCACCAAATCAGCATACCAAGGTTCTTTCTCTTCAGTTGCCTTCACTTCCTCAAGCTTTCTACTAGTTTCACAAATTTCCAGCACTCTTCCAATAGCCATGATCTGCTCTTCTGGAAGTCCCTCATCAATAAGCACTCCACACTCCACTTTCAGCCTGGACAAGTGATCAGCTACACCATTCTCAACTCCTGGCTTGTCTCTGATCTCCAAATCAAACTCTTGAAGCAATAAGATCCACTTTAAAAGTCTGGGTTTTGCATCTTTCTTGGCTAGAAGGTGTCTCAAAGCGGCATGATCAGTGTAGACAATGACCTTAGATCCCACCAAGTAGCCTCTGAACTTCTCAAAGGCAAAGACAATGGCTAGCATTTCCTTCTCTGTGGTGGCATACCTCATCTGAGCTTCATTCATGGTCTGGCTTGCATAGTAGATTACATGAGTTTTCCCATTCTTCTTCTGCCCAAGCACAGCTCCCACAGCATAATCACTAGCATCAGACATGATCTCAAAGGGGAGATCCCAATCAGGTGGCTGAACTATGGGGGCACTGATGAGTTCATGTTTCAGCTTCCTGAAGGCCTCAAGACACTCTACTTCAAAACTGAAAGTGGCTTCCTTTCAAAGCAATCTGGTCAAAGGTCTAGTGATCATAGAGAAGTCTTTGATGAACCTCCTGTAGAACCCAGCATGTCCAAGGAAGCTTCTGATATCTTTCACTGTCTTAGGTGGAGGCAAGCTAACCATAACTTCAATCTTAGCCTTGTCCACCTCAATTCCCTTCTCTGAAATCTTGTGCCCCAGCACAATCCCTTCTTTGACCATGAAGTGGCACTTCTCCCAGTTCAGTACAAGGTTGGTGTCTTCACATCTCTGTAGGACCCTGCACAAATTTGACAAACAAGCAGAAAACGAAGATCCATAGACAGAGAAATCATCCATAAACACCTCCACAACATCCTCAATCAGATCAGAGAAAATTGACATCATGCACCTTTGAAAGGTGGCTGGAGCATTACATAATCCAAATGGCGTTCTTCGATATGCGAAGGTACCATAAGGACATGTGAATGTCGTTTTCTATTGATCATTTGGGTGTATGGGGATTTGGAAGAAACCTGAATACCCATCAAGAAAACAATAGAATGGATGATTTGCAAGTCTCTCAAGCATCTGATCAATAAATGGCAATGGAAAATGATCTTTTCTACATGCAGAGTTCAGTTTTCTATAATCAATACACATTCTATGACCTGTGACAGTTCTTGTTGGTATTAATTCATCTTTGTCATTTTTAATCACAGTGATTCCACCTTTCTTTGGCACCACATGCACAGGAGATACCCATTTTGAATCGGAAATAGGGTAAATAACCCCAGCATCTAAGAGTTTTAGAATCTCCTTCTTTACAACATCCTTCAGGTTAGGATTTAACCTTCTTTGATGCTCGATAGAAGTCATTGATTCATCCTCAAGATGTATCCTATGCATGCACAAAGATGGTGATATTCCTTTGATGTCATCAAGTGAGTAACCTATTGCTTTTCGAAACTTTTTAAGTGTTTTCAAAAGTTCAGACAATTCATTTTCAGTAAGTTCACTACTCACAATGACAGGGTATGTTTCATTGGGACCAAGAAATGCATACCTTACACCTTGGGGAAAAGGTTTTAGTTCCACCTTTGGGGCCTTAAGCTCACTCCAATCATCTTGCTGGATGTCTTCTTGCTGAGTGACTGCAGCCTCTTGATGGACCTCTTGTGGCAACTCCTCAAACTGATCCTTATCTTTGAATCCCTTGTGTGAATCCAACATCAGTCCATATGCAGTACTAGCCAGGTTCTCAACCACTTCATCATCTCTCTCTATGGTTAAGGCATGATGTAAAGGATCCTCAATTGATAGCTCTTCAAGTAGCTCATCAGCAAGAGCATCCATCTCATCTATGTAGAAGATTTGTGCCTGCATGACTGGTCTCTTCATCACCTCCTTGATGTCAAAGTGGAGAATGTTTCCTTTACCCAAATGAAGATCAATCTTGCCTTCTTTCACATTAACAATAGCTCCTGCTGTAGCTAAGAAAGGCCTTCCAAGGATCAAAGTATCATAAGCTTCTTCACCCATCTCAAGTACCACAAAATCTGTAGGGATTTCACAATTTCCAACCATCACTGGGAGGTCCTCCAAGATACCAACAAGATACTTCACTGAACGATCAGCTAGCACTAGAGAGAGTCTACACTTCTTGTACTGAGTGAAACCAAGCTTCTTAGCAACAGACAAAGGCATCAAGCTCACACTGGCTCCCAAATCGCAGAGACATTTTTCAAACATCAGAGGTCCAATAGCACAAGGAAGTGTGAAACATCATGGATCCTCTAACTTCTTTGGAACATCAAGCATCTGGATTATGGCACTGCACTCATGAGTGAGAATCATCATACCTTCCATCTCTTTCTTCTTTGCAGCTACTACATCTTTCAGGAACTTGTTGTATTAAGGAACCAGCATGAAAGCATCAATGATGGGCATTGTGATCCGAACCTCACTCATCTGCTTCTCAAACAAAGCTTTGTACTTCTCCAGCAGCTGTCTCTTGAACCTACCAGGGAATGGGAGTTTGGGCTCATAAGGTGGAGGAACAAAAGCACTCTCCTTTGCTGGAGGAACAGCTTCACCATCTTTTACTGACTTCTTCTCTTCTCCAACCTTTCCTTTACCCTTAGCTTCCACAATCTTCTCCAAAACCTCATCATTAGTCTTCTCATCAACAATCACCACTTCATCATCCATATTGATGGCCACCCCCTCACCTAGTTTCTCAGCATCCTTGGTGAGAGTTCTAGGAGGTAACTCCTTACCACTCCTAAGTGTGATAGCTTTGGCATCCTTGGGGTTCTGCTCAGGTTTTCCAGGTAGAGAGCCTTGTTGGCGATTCTGATGAGTGTTCATGGAAGCAAACTGGCTCTCCAAAGCTCTGAACTTGTTGTTGAGATCATTGTAGCTTCCATCAATCATGTTGTGAAGGTTCTTCGGCTCATAGCTAACATGTTTCTCACTTCTAGTCTGTGACTCCAAGATTTGTTTCAGAAGTGCATCAGTGCTGTTTGCTTGGGGTGTAGAGCTAGATGGAGCAGCCTGTTGCTGAGAAGTATTCTGACCCTGGTTGGAAAAACCAGGAGGAGGGTTTTGCTTTTGGTGATAGCCACCTTTCTGATTGTTCCTTGGCTGATATCCATTCTGCTGGTTGTTGTTATAAGGTCTCTGCTGGTAGTTGTTATACTGAAAGTTTGGCTCCTTCTTGTACCAACTGCCATTGTTGTTGATAAAACACAGCTCTTCCTGACCTTCTAGACCTTCAACCTCATTGACAACATGTGGTGCCTCTTGCTGTGGGTTACCAACGAAGTGCAGCTGCTCTTGAGTAGCCTTATCAGCAATGAGGATGTCAATCTTATCCTGCAAAGCCTTTATCTCCCTTCTTGTCTGCTTGTCTTCTGACCTATCAGCTCTGTCATGATCCCCACTGTAGACTGCATCACTCTTGACCATGTTTTCAACCAGTTTCTCTGCCTCTGCCTCAGTTCTGTCCAAGAAGCTTCCATTACTTGCTGTGTCCAATCTGCCTCTATACTCAGGTAGAGCACCTCTGTAGAATGTGCTGAGCAAGATTCCTTTGTTGAAACCATGGTGTGGGCATTGAGCCAGGTAGCCACTGAACCTCTCCCATGCTTCACTGAGTCCTTCCAAGTTCTTCTGTTTGAAACCAAATATCTCATTTCTGTAGTCAGCAGTCTTAGAAGTAGAGAAGAAATTTTCCAGGAATGCTTTCTTACAGTCATCCCAAGTGGTGATGGAGCTACTGGGCAGGGATTTCTCCCACTGACGAGCTTTGTCCCCCAAAGAGAAAGGGAAAAGCTTGAGCTTGAATGCATCTTCTGATACACCATTGGTTTTGCATAGGCCACAATACCTATCAAAGTTGTCCAAGTGGTCGAATGGGTTCTCTGCAGCTAGACCATGGAACTTGTTGTTCTCAATCGTGTTGAGCAACCCTGACTTGATTTCAAAGTTGTTGGCTGCAACAGCTGGTGCTCTGATTCCCAACAGGTGACCTTGGTTAGTTGGGCGGTCATAGGCACCAATAGGTCGAGCTGGTTGACCATTTGCTTCTTGTTCAGCCATTTGAATGTTCGCTTGGAACTCCTTTTGTCTCCTCTTTCTAGCACACTCCCTCTCTAAAGCTCTGATGTCGTCTGCTCTTGGAACTAGGTTTGTTGGGCCCCTGCTCCTCAAGTTCATACACCTGTAGATCAAAAGGGAAGTGAAATAGGAGAATCAGTAATCTGTGAAATAAAAAAAATGATTTAGTCTCAAGCAAGATACTAAATCTCAATGTTCAAATCTACTTAGAATTTGGGAACGGCGCCAATTTGATAATAGGAGTTTTGTGACTCCTAAGTCAAATGATAGTATAGTGAAAGTACAATGTCGAACCAGTTCTGAGGGATCTAAAGCACCAAGATTACAAGCACTTTCTTAATCTAAATGCAATCAATAGCTTGAAGTTTATGATGTCTAAAGTTCTAATGATGAAAATAAAAGTAACAAAGATGACTTTTTAAATATTCTAAAGGAGAACTCATGGGTATAGGAACGTGATCTTGGGTGATCAGGATTCGAACAAAAGATGACAGAATGACAAATCAAATGAATGACCTTTAGCCTAAACACTATCTTAAGCAAGCTCTATGTCTAGATGAATGCTCATTTACTAACATATCTCAAACATCAAATATCTTTGGTTGAATGACATGAAAGCAATCATTAAGAACAAGTTCAATAGCTATCCTAATACTCTTAACAACAAATGTCTTTGGCAAGATGCATTAGAAACTTAGTAGAGTTTTCTCAGACATTTCAACAAACACCTTTTGGGTGAGAAATGTCTAGAGATCATCTCTTCTATGATCAGAACAAGAGAAGCAGTGAAATTACTCTACAAGCAAGGAATGAGATTAATCTATCCTAAAACATCTTTGATCTAACCTAATCACCCTTGATCTCCTAACCCATGAATCCTATGGAGGATTACTCACTAAGGTTCATGATCACTCTTAAACCCATCTTAGGTTTCAGATTGATCATAAACATGAACAGAAAATCAATGGAAATAACAATGAGAACAATGAAAATCAATGATAGAATGGAAGAAATCTCTCAATAGAATATTGTTTACCAAATGTAATCAGGATAATCAGCCTCCAATGGCTTACAACATACTTAAACTTAGGTTTTAGAACAGAGAAACGAGCATACAAAAGTTTAAAATGCCCCTGAGAAAAGTTAAGTTTCGGAATAGAAATCGACCGCAGCGACCGGGCACACCCGCTCCGGAGGTCGCTGCGGAATGAGACGTGCGGGTGGGTAGAGCCGCTGCGCTTCAGTCGCTCCAGGTCTTGGTTACGCAGCGGCCGGGTACACCCGCTGGGGAAGCCGCTGCAAGAATAGACGAGCGAGGGAGTTGAGCCGCTGCGCCATGGCCGCTCCGGGTGGGTGAAACCACAGCGACCAGGCAGACCCGCTGTGGGTGTCGCTGTGGCACTGCTCGTGGGTGGTTTACTCCTTTTGCCTCTTTTGAGCCCCTAATGCATCCCAAATGCCTCCAAAAGCTCCATGTGATGCTCCAGTACCTGATAAGGACGCATGTATGCAAAATACACCCTAAACATGGCTAGAACCTAATCTACATGATGAAAATGCATGCAAATGAAAAGATAAAACAATGCAATTATGCAAGATATCAGTCTCCACTTTCTTCACATAGGTATTCAAAGTATCAAGCTTTGAGTTCAGAGTAGTGTAGACAGAGTCAATCTTCCCATTGAAATCCACCTGAAGCTTCTGTTGTGTCTCTAGAATTCTTTCTAGCATTTCTTCTAGTTTGCTTTCCTAGGTGGGTGGGGGTGGATTGGTGTAGAATGAGTTTCCGTAACTCCTATTGTTGTTGGGATTGCTGCTGTTGTAGGAGGGTTTTTGCGAACTGTAGTTGCTTTTCTGTCCTGAGTAGTTTCTGTTTCCTCCTTGGTTTCCAGATCTTTGAAATCCAGCTCCACTGATCCAGTTAACATCTTCGTCTATTTGTTCCTCTGCGGTTTCTGCATCCTCAACTGAGCAAATCTGTTTGTTAAGTAGCCTCTGAACATTATCCAGCTGTGATTGGAACTCATTAATCTGTTCCTTCCCAAGGAATGAAACAGATTTTGCTTTGACGGTGTTCTTCGTGCTGTTACTTGAAGCTAAGTTATCAATTAACTTCACAGCGTCTTGTGGATTCCTTGTGCTGAAATTTCCTTCACTAGCAGTATCTAGAGCCATCTGATACTTCAGAGCGATGCCTCTGTAGAAGGTGCAGAGTAGTTGCACGTTGTTGAATCCATGATGTGGGCAGTCGCGCTGGTAGGACTTGAATCTGTTCCAGGTATCCTTGAAAGATTCTCCAGGTTCCTGAGTGAATGTAGCAATCTTCCTTCTCCAGTCCTCAGCACGTGACTCATCAAAGAAATTACGCAGGAATGCGTTTTTGATGTCTTTCCAGGTAGTGAGAGAACCTGGTGGTAGTTGTCGCAGCCACTGCAAAGCTTCTCCTGATAGAGAGTATTTGAAAAGCTTGCAGAAAAGGTAGTCTTCAGGGACTCCGTTAGCTTTGATGGAAGATATAATATCTTCGTACCTTTCCAGATGGTCCATAGGATGCTCATGGGATATCCCACAGAAGGGTATCTGTCCTACGAGGCCGTAGTACTGCGGCTTGAGCTCGAAATCTCGTCTCTGAATAGCAGGAGGGCGGATGGCTGATCGGTTGGTATAGAACTGATCTGGACGGTTGTAATCAGCCAAGGTTCTAGCTCTGTTAGCTTCATCTGCAGGTTGGATGAAGTCTGTAGTGTCTTGCTCAGGAATGATTTCCTTTTGAGCATTCAGCTTCTGACCTGCTGCGTTACGCAGGTGACCATCTTGATCACGCAGGTCTCCATTCTCATCGGTTCTGAGAATAATAGGCGCTACCATAACTCGTCGGGTCGTATCGATCGATGTTAGGTGATCTATATCGATTGATGTTGGATGAAGAGTATCGGTCGACGGTCGGTTGTCGAGCGATGAAATGCGGCGAGTATCGGTCGACGAAAGGTGGTCGAGCGATGTAGTGCAGTGAGTATCGGTCGACAAAGAAGGCGTCTCGGTCGACTGTGGTAGACAAGTATCGGTCGACGAACTGTTGTTGATGTCGATCGATGTCGGTGTATCGGTTGACAAATGAGGGTTAATGTCGATCGATGTGGAACGTAAATTCATGCGGATGCTACGTTCCAAACTGTGGGGGTCTTCTGAGTACACAAGTTGATGATTCTTGTTGCTTCTGGTATTGCTGGGCATGTACCTAGGAAACAAAAAAAAAATTGCGTCAGAAGGTGAATTAGCAGAAATTAAATAACCTAGACCTAATCAGATTAAATCTAATGGCGATCTTAGCTCCCCGGCAACGGCGCCAAATTTGATCTCACTCAAATTACCCTAGAAGTGAATTACTCTCTCAAATAAGAGGTTCAGTTGTAGTACTTAGGGATCGATTTCACGGGGAGCGAAGGAACACAAAAGATACTAATCCTTAGTGACTAAGCTAGGTTAAAATGATTTAAATGTAAATTGCAATTGTGAGCAATGTCTAGTTGCTCAAGAGAATTATTTAGAGTTGTAGGTATTAAGAGAAAGTAGTTAGATTCAAGGTTACTATTCAGTTAATTCAGGATTATAATGCTACAGATGTTTTAATGAGTCGCTCGCATATACTAAAGAACTTCGATTCTTTAGATTTGCCTAATAACTGTCGTTACTAGACTCGTCTATTGATCTGTCCGCCGATAATATCGATCGATGTTTGACAGCTTGTATCGATCGATATGTGTGTCGTCGATCAATTACTCTATTTGAGTATCGATCGATATAGCTCTAGATCGAATCGAATATGTGTTCACCAAGATCATAGACCGGCTCTCGCTTATCCCTAGAGGATCTTAGCTTATGCAAAATGATGTCAGGAGAATGATTTATGGATTAAATCATTTCCAAGATCATATTCTAGTTAGCTACTCTAGAATAAGCATTAGGGTTCATCAGGATAATGAGTATACAACTCAACAGTCTATAGTTGGGGCTAATCCCTCGTAACTATTTGAACCCTAAATCTAACAAAGGAATCTACTCAGACATGACTGAGTGACTCATAGCATCAAGATAATAATAGAGATTCATTTAGAAGACCGAACAATCAAGTTCATCGTGATAACAAATCTCTTTGTATCTTTCTTCTAAACTTAGAATCCTATACCCTTTGATGAGAACATAATTAAGATGAAAAGAATACTTTATTGATAAGTAGGAAATACTAGAACAATGATATGTTGTTAAAGCTTACTTTGCCAAAACACATAGGCAAAGGTATAAATACTGAGTACAATTAGGTTAAAAACTCGTCAGGGGCATTATAGTAATATTGAGACATCTTGGGCTTCAAGTCGATTGAGAATATTCTTTCTTCTTCTGCACGCTCGATATCGATCGATGTTACTATGCGTACATCGATCGATGGAGTATCTCGTCGTCATTTCTTCAAATGCGTCATCGATCAATTACACGGAATGTGTATCGATCGATATGTATCTCTGGATATTGACCTTGATGTCTGATCTTCAAGTCATCTCGGGAAAACTCTCTTTTAAGCTCCAAATGGCACCTAAAACGTCTCTTTACTCCAAAATGCCCTTGAACCTGAAAACATACCTAAAAGACTCCAAAACATAGATATATATAGTAAAATCATATAAATACCATGAGTAAAAGTGGGTCACAATCATGGTATATCAACGAGGTGCGAGATTGGCGGAGGAAATACGCACTTCCTTCTTTCGTTCCTCTATGTACTCCCGAATCATCAGAGCGTGCTACTGATGGTATGCCCGAGGAGATCGCCGTTTATGAAGCTTTCTTCGAATCTGGTTTCAGAGGTGACGTTCCATCATTAGTTGCGGATCTTTGTAACTACTTTCATATCTCACCTTCCCAGCTCAATCCTCCGGCCTGGCGTATCCTTGTAGCAATTTAAATCTTGTTGATGAAGAGGGTCTGACTCTAGGGGTTAATGAGGTGCTTTTCGCCTACCATCTGGCTCCAATTAATGGTAATGAAGGGCGCTTCCACCTTCACCCACGTGTTGGGCTTCCCATAGTTGAAGAGCTTCCCAAGAGTGATCGTAAAGGATTGGCCTTTGAGAAGAAGTGGCCGGAAAAATATGTTTTTATGACTCTTCCCAGGTCATTTTACCGATGGAGCTTCGTAGGTATGGGCAATGAATACTTTCATAGTTGATGATCGGACTTTGCTTATTTCCTTTTATCCTTTTGCAGAGGGGACTCATTCGCCTCCCTCCAAAGGAAAGGACAATGTTCTCAAGGCAAGACAGATCCCTACCAAGCGGCATCAAGTGACTAATCTTCTTAGCCCAGAGGTGTTACGCTGCAGCAAATTATGGGGTAAATTTCTTTTTATGGATTGTATAGAATTCCCTTCGTTGTTTAACTGATTGCGGGAAGGCTCCAATCATGGGATGCGATGGACGAGGATTTAGAGGATCCGGTGGCATCTTTCAAAAGGGCGACCGATGCAATCTCGTTGAGGAAGGGTTTACCCATCGGGGAGACAGCCGGAAGAGGAAACTTAACTATTGGGAACAAACGTAGAATGATGGGAAATGAGGATGTTTCATCCAGCCGAGGCAGCGGACCGAATGAGGATGTGAGCCCGATAAGTCAGCAACAATCACTGAGTAGATGCTTGCTCGGAAGATTATTGACTGTTCTGGCTGATCTGAACGCAGGTGTGTTTGCCAAGATGCAGGCTTTCTCTCCGGAGAAGAGTCCTTCGGAGGCAGTGCAGTAGGTTCAGAGTGGACTCGTTCAGGTAGGTAATCATATACAATCTCTTATCTTAATCATTTGGTTCACGTTTTTCCCTTGCGTAGGTCCTTTCACAATTGCATCCTCTGAAGGACCGAATGATAGTGGAAAGCGTGAGCCAGGACAAGATGGTGGAATTATCCAGACAGCTATCCGATGAGTAAAGCAGGCGGGTTGCTAAAGAGTTAGAAATTCGAGATCTTCAAGCCAAGATTCGGGCCATCGAAGGTTCGGTGGAAACTGCTTCAGCTGAGTCTTTTCAATTGAGTCAAGAAAGGCAAGAGCTAGAAGAAACTATCGTTGAGCTCCGATCAGAGGTGGAGACTTTGAAGAATGAGAAGATTATGGCCGTGAGTGAGGCAAAAATGGTTGCTCGTTGGGAGGTGATGAGAGAATGGCTTCGGGGATAGATCTCTAGATGGGATCTAGCCAAAGAGTTTTCTCAGTTTAAGACGGTACTGTGGGCCGAGGCGGAGCTCAGAGGTACTGAACCTCCCACTTTTGAGGATGAGTCTGCTATCCCTTCGACCAGGCGTGGTAGATCCTAGGGACTTTATGAGATTTCTTTTACAATGGCTGCCCTTCGTGGCCTGTCTTTGTTATCCAACCATATTTTATTTGTTTTTGCCTTTCTTGTCCTTCAAACCAGTACCTTTTATTAAGGTTGCCTTTTGGTTGGGAACATTCATGACTGTATGGTTTTTGATCCGCACTTGCTTGAAAAGATATGTAGATGTAGGACTTGGATTGGTTTGCAAGGGTTTTGTGATGCCTTTTGAGGTAGAAGGATGTCTTGGTGGTTTGGTAGGTTTGTAGAAGGGACCAGACCCTTTAGAAAGTCGTCATCTAGACATGGGTCCTGTCAGAGATTAGACCAAAACCTGAAACCATTCGACAAAGCATTGTTGGGGTCAAAAACGGTTCTCTCGAAATCAACGGCTAAAACTATTTATCATGCACAGACTTTCCATAAAACAAGCGTCGAAAACAAGACAAGTCGTATAGCTTAAAAAACCTATGTTAAAGTCGATCGTTCTTGATTTACACGATAAACTTTACGAGAAAACCAAATAAGATTTAGTCGTAAAACTTCAATGATACAATCAAGAAGAACCGAGAGACATTAGGTCCGTAGCTAAGATGACACGACCATACGAAAGTATACGGAAGAAACGGGAAGTAATCTAAGTTTGGACAGGCCGAACGACAAAGAATCCGCCTTGAAACTTCAAAGAGCCCGTTCTCTCAAACCGTGAGGACCCAGAAAACGAGTAAGATATCATATCGAAGCCCTCGCCAAGACGCACGTGATGCCTCTAGGAGCCGGGCGCCTAGCGCCCGTGCTGCCTCTAGGCGCCGGGCGCCTAGCGCCGGGCGCCTAGCGCCCATGCTGCCTCTAGGCGACGGGCGCCTAGAGGCGCCTAGCGCCCGTGCTGCCTCTAGGCGACGGGCGCCTAGAGGCGCCTAGCGCCCGTGCTGCCTCTAGGCGCCGGGCGCCTAGCGCCCGTGCTGCCTCTAGGCGCCGGGCGCCTAGCGCCCGTGCTGCCTCTAGGCGCCGGGCGCCTAGCGCCCGTGCTGCCTCTAGGCGCCGGGCGCCTAGCGCCCGTGCTGCCTCTAGGCGCCGGGCGCCTAGCGCCCGTGCTGCCTCTAGGCGCCGGGCGCCTAGCGCCCGTGCTGCCTCTAGGCGCCGGGCGCCTAGCGCCCGTGCTGCCTCTAGGCGCCGGGCGCCTAGCGCCCGTGCTGCCTCTAGGCGCCGGGCGCCTAGCGCCCGTGCTGCCTCTAGGCGCCGGGCGCCTAGCGCCCGTGCTGCCGGGCGCCTAGCGCCCGTGCTGCCTCTAGGCGCCGGGCGCCTAGCGCCCTTGCTGCCTCTAGGCGCCGGGCGCCTAGCGCCCGTGCTGCCGGGCGCCTAGCGCCCGTGCTGCCTCTAGGCGCCGGGCGCCTAGCGCCCGTGCTGGTCCTAGCCGCCCGTGATGGTCCTAGCCGCCGGGAAACTTCAAGGAGCCCGTTCTCTCAAACCGTGGGGACCCAGAAAACGAGTAAGATATCAAATCGAAGCCCTCGCCGAGACGCACGTGATGCCTCTAGGCGCCGGGCGCCTAGCGCCCGTGCTGCCTCTAGGCGCCGGGCGCCTAGCGCCCGTGCTGCCTCTAGGCGCCGGGCGCCTAGCGCCCGTGCTGCCTCTAGGCGACGGGCGCCTAGCGCCCGTGCTGCCTCTAGGCACCGGGCGCCTAGCGCCCGTGCTGCCTCTAGGCGCCGGGCGCCTAGCGCCCGTGCTGTCCGTAGGCGCCGGGCGCCTAGCGCCCGTGCTGGCTCAGGTCTTCGAGCGATAATCTTTCGTGCACAAGTCCCAGGCCCCGGCCGTCAGAAGTCTGTACTTTGAATCTTTCCCAAGTCCTCGCGGAATGAATCATTGAGATTTCACGTACAAAACTCTCGTTCTTACTCCAAACTAAGATCGTCGGTAACACTTCAGAAACTCGTAAGATATCAACGGGAAGGAAGATCTTGAATTCTTCGTACGAAACAGTGATGGTTATCTTGAGACACCACTCATCTCAACTCTACGAAGGAATGAAGATCTTCCGAAGAAATCGTAGAAAATAACGGAAGTCCTAGAGACGGCCCGAAAGGGACCAAACGCGATCGGACAGTCTGTTTACGATTATCTGAGATAGATACGACGATTTACGTTTATCTTTACATAACAAGATAAATGCTAAATTTCCAGAAAGATAAATGTCAAGTTTCCCGAAGATAAATGTCAAGTTTCCCGATAAACATGAAGGCCGACGAAAATGGAAAAAGCCCGCTTCGCGGCCCAAAAGGAGAATAGACCGTCATAAGAAGGAGTATATAAAGGAGCTTTGGGAGAGAAGGAAAGGAGAGCGAAAATCATCAAGAGAGAAAGCAAATCCGAGATTGGAGACCTAGAGAGCTTCTGTTAGCTTAAGAACTTAGATTGGAGGCGGTAGACTAGCAAGGCAGGACCTAGAACGTCCGACCGCCTCTCGTTCTATTTTCATCTTGTCCGCAGACCCTTATTTCTCGCGGAAGGATCTACCAATCCTTTTACTTAGAGTTCCGCACATAGAAATCCTAGGCATTATTCTCGACATGTCCGTTTCTATGACAAACGCTCATACTAGACGAACTCCGCCAGGCAGTTCGATCTCTTGTTCAAACCCTTCCAACTGAACTACGTCCGACTTGATCCTCGAAAGGGGTACGTAGGCAGCCTTCCTTAAGGTCCAGTCCCAACGCTTAACAAAACCCTTTTTGTACGATTTACGATCTTCGTTATCTTTCCATATCTTCCGCACTTGTTCGGTCACTTGTCGTTGGCTGTCGCAGAGAATCCGGGCCTCCAGGGAAAGTTGGGTTAACTTGGCTTTCCTCCGTTTTTACTTATCAAAATCGACAGTGCGAATTTCGGTTCCCACAAGCATTAGATCGTGTAATACAGTCTTCAAAACTTGAGTTTTAGTTTTAGGAATGTAAGATCTTTGCTGGGAACCCGGAAGTTCAAGCTTGATTTGAACCCTGAAGTTCTTGGACTCTCGAACTCGGAAGTTCTCAGGGCCATGAACCCTTAGGTTCCTTACCTAGGCCGTTTTTTGAACCCGAAGGTTTGGGTTTAACCTATGGATCCTAGGACCATGGTTTAACTCAGGGGATACTTCGAACCCGGAGGTCGATACCTTTGGATCCTAAGATCTTTGGTAAACCCTGAGGTTAGTATCGGGACTTGGAAGTCCTTGAACCTGAAGGTCTTTTAGACTCGAAAGTCTTTGATTCATTTTTAGGTGATCTTTATGAATCCGGAGATTCTCTAAAGGCCTAAAGGTTTCAGTGGACCCGAGGGTTCCAATGAACCTATAATCATTTTGAACCCAGAGGTTTAGACCCTGATGGCTTCATTGAATCTTGTGATTCTAGACCTTGAGGTCGTATTGAACCCTGAGGTTCTTCACCCGGGGTACTTGATTGAATCCAGAGATTCTGGACCCTGAGGTCTTATTGAACCCTAAGGTTCTTGACCCGGGTGCCTTGATTGAATCCGAAGATTCTGGACCCTGAGGTCTTATTGAACCATGAGGTTCTTGATCCGGGGGCCTTGATTGAATCCAGAGATTCTGGACCCTGAGGTCTTATTGAACCATGAGGTTCTTAACTCAGGGGCCTTGATTGAATCCAGAGATTCTGGACCCTGAGGTCTTATTGAACCATGAGGTTCTTGACCCAGAGGCCATGACTGAATCTTGAGATTCTGGACACTGATGTCTTATTGAACCCTGGGGTTCTTTGGGCTTTATTCATTTCGGGAGTCTTTTGATCGCCCTCTGCTGCCAGGACGCACGCCACACTCGATTATATTGAGAAATCGCACTCTGCCACTAAGAGGTATAGGCCACTCTCGAGAGTCTCAATGCTGCACTCAACCTTTCTGCAGAAAGGTAACTCTCAGACTTCACCCCAGGCACACTACCTTCCACGTCTGGATAGGTATAGAATTTTGTTGTACTTAACCGGTTTTTTCGCACTTTGCTCCCTGCATATCAGCCGCTAGAATCTGATTACAGTACTTTGCTGTGTACGTCATGTCCACTGCGTGTGTTTAGCTCATGGCAGTTTTAACGGAGAGTTTGGGTAGCATTTAAGGTTGGATAGTGCTATCTCGCACTTTTCCGTCCACTGGAAGTCTTTAGGGTTCTTCAGAGTCTCGAAGAACGCATGAGACTAGTCGGAGAGCCTGGAGATGAACCTGCTAAGGGCGGCCATTCTCCTAGTCAATCTTTGGACCTCCTTGACGTTTCGAGGAGAATGTATCGCTTGGATGGCCCTTATCTGTTCTGGATTTGCTTTGAAGCCCCTGTGAGTGACTATATATCCCAGGAATTTCCCAGAGCTTACTCCAAACGAGCATTTGGAAGGGTTGAGCTTCATATTGTACCTTCTAAGGGTGGCGAATGCCTGTTGAAGGTGCGAGATATGATCTTCGGAGTCTAAAGATTTTACCAACATGTCGTCGATATATACCTCCATGGTCTGACCTATATGATCGGCAAACATCATGTTGACGAGTCTTCGATAGGTGGATCCGACATTCTTTAATCCGAAGGGCATGACCTTTTAACAGTAGATGCCCCGGGAAGTCATAAACAACGTCTTCTCCTGGTCATCTGGGTGCATTAGGATTTGGTTGTACCCGGAGAAAGCATCCATGAAGCACATTAGTTGTTGTCCAGCGGTTGCATCAACTAGCTTGTCGATATGAGGCAGAGGAAATGGGTCTTTGGGACAGGACTTGTTAAGGTCCGTGAAGTCGATGCAGACTCTCCACTTCCCATTCTTCTTTCTTACGACTACCACATTGGCAAGCCAGTCGGGGAATTGTACATCTCTTATGAATTCGGCATCAAGTAGGTTCTTGACTTCCTTGTTGATGATTTCATCCCTTTTAGGAGCGAATTTCCTCCTCTTCTGTCTGACTGGGGGATTCTTTGGATCCACTTGAAGTTGGTGCATGATGACATCGGGGTCGATCCCTGGCATGTCCTCGTGGGACCAGGCGAAACAATCGGAATTGGACCTTAGGAAGTCGATCAGTCTTCATCTTAGGTCCCTTGGGAGCTTAGAGCCTATCTTTAGGTTTCGTTCCGAGTTTCATTCCACCAGGGGGACCTCGTCCATTCCTTCAACCTCCGGTTCTTCGGTATGAAGAGCTGGAGGCTTCTTCTGTAATTGCTATAAGACATGGGTTTTTCCCTTTAGGGTAGTCTGATAGCAGGACCTAGAGTTTTCCTGATCTCCCTTGATAGCCTTTATTCCCCAGGGAGTAGGGAACTTCACCAATTAATGGAGGGTTGAAGGTACGGCTCCCATGTCATGGATCCAAGGCCTTTCTAGTATCACGTTGTAGGATGAAGAGCAGTCGACGATCAGGAACCTTGTGGTTTGATTTGTTCCTTCAGCATATACTGGGAGAAAGACCTCTCCTTCGGTTTGTTTCACCTCTCCACTGAATCCGACGAGTAGGGTCGGTTTTCTTGTCAGAGCTTTGGGATCTAGCCCTAGATCAGAGTGAAAGATGATGTTGCTGGAGCTTCCATTGTCCACTAGTACTCGCTTGACAAAGCAGTTGGCTATGACCAGCAAAATAACGAGGGCATCGTGGTGAGGATCTAGGACCCTTTCTTGCTCCTTTGCTACCGACTGTGTTACACTGGGGACAGTGTAATTTAAGTCTGGGGGATTACTAACGTTTATCTACTTTATGAGTCTTATTTAAAAATGTGTTCAAAAAGTTTTTATTGAGTCAAGAAGGGGATGATGATCTAATTCGATTTATTACCTGTCATCTAACCACTCTTTAGACCAGTCTTAGATTTGCTGACTGCAGAAGTACTAGAGATACTAAAGTGGATCAACCTGTCAACTATGTTTGCACTTGCTGAGAATGTTTGAAGGAACCAAAGCTGATCTCCAACCTAATTGAGCTCAACTTTGCTTGTCTTGGGGCTTGGTATACAAGGGAATCGGAATCCTCCTGCAAGTCTAGAAGGTAATAGTCTGTGTGTTTCTGATTTCCTTCATTCTCTCTCTTCGCCATCCTAAAGAAAGAAAGAAGAGATTTGTATAAAAGATGTGATATGATTTCTTGAAGAGTAGAGGGGTAGGAGTTATTCATGCAACCCCATTATTCTACTTTAAAAGAATGATCAAAGTGAGGGGTAGGAGTGATTCCTGCGACCCCATTATTCGCTTATTCAAAAGATATATATGTTACTAAGTCAATGAGATGATACAAATATAGCCTTTGTGGCAATCAATGTTCATTAAATTTGAAACTATGAGGAACCAGAGAAGAGAGAAAAATGGGGAAGAAAGGAATCAGAGAAGACTATATGTGTGTTCAGAAACTTGCTTGAGTTGAGTCCATGTGTTTCTTGATCGATACTCCCAAGGTAAAGCCTACATTTTTATTTATGTTAAGAAATGAGATCAGTAGAGGGGATTGTCAAACATGATATGTTAAGTTGTTAACTAGGTGAATTTGGTTGCTATACTAGGATATTGTATAATGTGCTTCTAAAGTTAGAATGTCTATGATTGGTTTGCACTACTAGAGAGATGATGACTGAGTTTTAAAAATCTTTTGAGTCCCTGCTGTTTTCAAACCTCTTTTAGAGAGATTGCATGTTTGTTTGCTTGAGGACAAGCAAAAGGGTAAGTCTGGGGGAGTTGATATACCTTGATTTTGACACAATTTTACCCATGGTATATAGGCATTTTTACATATATTTACTAAGAAATAGAGTCTATTTAAAGTATTTACAGGTTCAGATACGACTTGGAGAAATATGGTGTTTTTGGTGTTTTTTGGAGCCTTTAAGTGCAGAATTGCGCGGACGAGTCAGATGTTTAGATATGGATGGGAGACCTTCCCACGGTGCTATTGAGCTGATCTTTTGACACAAAGTAGATCTTTGAGCTAGATTTCCAATGCCACCAGTCTCAGGTCAATCCATCGGTTAGATCAGAAGTTATGCCCGTTTTACTGAAGAGTGGTCAGTCTACCTCGTGAGAGAAGGCTGTCGAGAAGAGGAATGTATATCGATCGATGGGAAATCACCCATATTGATCGATATGAATTTCAGGACGTGGGATGACTATATTTCATGACCGATTGAAGCCCAGAAGCAACCCAAATTACCAGAATACCTTTGGACGATCAGAAACCCTATTTTATGATATTTATAAGCCATTGTTGACGGCTAGACATATCTATGATTTCTTTATGCTTTTCCAAAGAAGGTCTAAAATGGATGGCCTCGTCACGATCGTCCCTTAGAGATCTGGAGGACTTCTGATCGTATTTCGAGGAAGCCTTGGCACGGGATAACACGTCTGCCATGCTCCCACACCTATATTTCGTCAGCTCTTTGTAGAGATCTCCTTCTGGAAGTAGGCCCTTCTTGAAGGCCGAGACAGCTGTATCAGCATTGCACTCGGGGATGGAAACCTTCTCCTGGTTAAAGCGAGCTATATAGGAACGTAAGGGCTCGTTCTTGTATTGAAGGACCTCATTGAGGTCATCTGATCTCTTCTCCAGGTGACGACTACTGGCGAACCGTTCCACGAACTTATCACTGAGGGCCGCGAAGGATTTGATGGATCCCGTGGAAAGGTTGATGTACCACTGGAAGGCAGGACCGGTTAGGGTTGATCCAAATCCTTTGCACATGGTAGCTTCTCTTGCTTCTTTGGGGATAGCAACGGCTATCATGCGCTGCTTGTACTAAGCGACATGATTGTTGGGATCCCCAGTACATTCGTACATCTTGATGCTTGGAAAGGAGAACTTGCGAGGCATCTCGACCGAAGCAATCTCCTCCACGAAAGGCGTGTCGGAATAGGATCTAGGGTCGCTTCTCCGGAAAAGGGGAGCTACTCCGGGGAGCCTTTCCACCATAGATTAGATGGTGCCGAGTCTCTCCGAAACCACCTTATCTAGGTAAGCAGCTAGAGCTGGATCTGAGATATCGGGATTGTCGGGTGAGTATTCCTCATCCTCCGTGTCGGAATCGCCATCCTCTTCTAGCCGGGTTATGTTTCGAGCAGCCTCTTGGTTATCGGATCCATTGTTTACGATATTAGGCTGCTAAGGTGTTTCCTCATCGTTGTAGGGGGTGCTGAGTGAAGTCATAGGTCGGACTCTAGTTCTAAACCGCTTCCATTTGCTTCCAACTGCCCCGAGGGATTGGTTTTCCTGTCGGAGAGCGAGATTCTCCGCTTCCATAGCGTCTAGCTTCTCGACGCACTGTTGAAGTTGCTTGGAGTGAGAAGGTCGCTGATTTAAGGAATTCCAGACCAACAGGTGCGGTTTCCTGAGCCTTGTGAAGGTCGGTGATTTAACTTTGAAGAGTTTCAAGCCGGGTAAGGAGCTTCAACTCCTTTGGGGTTGTTCGGCTCGGTAAGACTCGTCTTCCAGTGTCATCGTCACGTAGTTGAGTTTCTCCCCTCCTTCTAGCGCCAAACTGTTATGGTATTTTTGTATAGGGTCGTTTTAGTACTACGGAACACAGGAAGACCTATGTAATTTAAAGAGAAATCGAGGAAAAGAGATGTATTATTGAGTATATGTGAGCGTTTACAACGTTGGGTGTATAAACCCTTAGTTTCTTAGCCTAAACTCTAATATCTCCGCCTTCGAATGTCGATCTCTTGTTTTAGGGTTTGGGCTCCCCTTTTATAGTAGTTAGATGTCGGTTGAACAAGGGCGAACTCTTCCGTAATCTTAGAAATATAAGTTTTCCCATGGCTGAAAAACTTTCATTTTATTTCGAGGGGTCGGACTCTGGTTCCTTCCGGCAGAGGCTGGACCCTGGAACCTTCTAGCAGGGGTTGGAACATGGGTCCTTCTTTGGAGAGAGGTCTGGAAATCAAGGATCCCTTCAGAGGCTGGAGAAAACTTAGGCCTCAGATATTTTTCCCCAACAGCTAGAACCAGGAATATCGTTGCATGTTCTCGCAGCCAAAGCTTTTACAATCCTTTGTAATCATCGTAACGCTCTTACGCGAATTCGAAATAAAGATCTGCTTTTTACTAGTTTTGTTATCTTTCTCTATTTTCCGCATTTGTTCGGTCACTTGTCATTAGCTATCGCAGAGAATCTGGACCTTCAGGGAAAGTCGGGTTAACTTGGATTTCCTCTGTTTTATTCATTAAAATCGACGGTGTGAATTTCGGTTCCAACATAATTCGCACCATTGCTTGGAGTTTCTGTTGGCGTCTGTGGCCTTCATCCTGGGAGGCCACATAACTTGTGGACCCATCTGTCGTAGGACTCTGAACAATTCTGGCTTTGTTATCGCGAGATGGGAGACATCGGGCCAGGTAGAGATCATCAACCCCTCAGATCTGGGCGAGGGGCGATTCTAATACTTGCCCCTGCCTAGATTGCTAGTCTCCTTAGAGGGCTTAGGTTGGTAAGCCTCTTCCCGGTCGTTCCTTACTGGCTTTGAGGATTTCTGATCGAACTTTGAGGAAGCTTTAGTCCTGCTTGCGACGTCTTCTTCCCATCTTACTTGAGCCCAAGCACGGGATAGCACGTCTTCCATGGACCCGCACTTATACGTCGTCAGATCCTTGTAGAGATCTCCTTCTAGAAGTAGACCCCTCTTAAAGGCTGAGATAGTTGTGTCTGTGCTACATTCAAGAATGGACACCTTCTATTGATTAAAGGGCGCTATGTAGGAACCTAGGGATTCGTTCCTATGTTGGAGGACCTCATATAAGTCAACCAATCTCTTCTCCAGATGGCGGCTGCTGGCGAATTTCTCCACAACCCTGTTACTAAGGGCCGCAAAGGACATGATGGACTTAGTGGGAAGATTGATGTACCATTGAAGGGCAGGACCGGTCAATGTTGACCTGAATCCTTTGCACATGGTAGCTTCCCTTGCTTCTTTAGGGATAGCTACGACTAGCATGCGTTGTTTATACTGGGTGACATGGTTGTCAAGATCTCCAGAACCTTCATACATCTTGATGAGAAAGAAAACTTGCCCCGCATCTCTCCCGAAGCAATCTCCTCCACGAAAGGCGTATCAGAGTAGGATCTAGGATCGCTTCTCCGGATAGGGGGAGCTACCCCTGGAAGCCTTTCTACCATGGATTGGATGGTGCCGAACTTCTCAGAGACAAACTTTTCCAGGTAAGCGGCTAGGACTGGATCTGAGATCTTGGGATCATCGGGTGAATATTCTTCGTCTTTCGTGTCGAAGTCGTCATCTTCCTGTCTCCGGGTCGTATCCTGGGTCTTCTCACGAGTATTGGGTTTGTCACCCTCATCGGTGGGTTGGTGAGAATTTCCTCCATCATTGAGAGGCGTACTGAGCGAAGCCATGGGTCGAACCTTAGCTCAAAACCGCTTCCGCTTATTACCAGTTGCTCCAAGGGTTTGATTCTCTTGTAGGAGGATGAGATTCTCCGCTTCCATGGCGTTCAGCTTCTCGGCGCTTTGCTGCAGCTGCTTGGAGTGTTCCCCAAGCTGATCTTTTAGGGTTTGAACTTCTTGGAGAAGCTCATGACCTCCAGGCGATGTTTCCTGAATTTTGTGGAGGTCGGTGATTTGACTTTGAAGAGCTTCGAGTCGGTTGAGGTGCTAGGTTTCCCTCGGAGTCGCCTCGGCTTGATTAGTATCGTCTTCTAGTTTCATCGTCACGTATTTGGATTGCTCACCTCCTTCTAGCGCCAAACTGTTATGGTATTTTTGTGTATGGTCGTTTAGTACTACGGAACACTAGAAGATTTAAAGAGAAAGCAAGGAAATCGAGGTAAGAGAGATGTATTATTGAGTATGTGTGTGGGATTACAACGTTGGGTGTATAAACCCTAGTTCTATCGCCTAAACTATAATCTCTTACCCTCTGAAAAGTTGATCCCTTGTTCTAGGGTTTGGGTTCCCCTTTTATAGTAGTTAGACGTCGGTGAGTAGGCAAACTCTTCCAAAAGCGTGAAAATAAAAGTTTTCCCTTAGTCGGAAAACTTTCATTTTATTGATGGGTCGGTCTGATCAAGGGGGTCAGACCTGTAGCAAGGGTCGTTCCCTGGTTCTTTCTTTAATAGGGGTCGGGCCTTTCCGAAAGCTGGAGAAAACTTATGCTCCGAGATTTTTCCCCAATAACTACTCCAGAACGAGCTGAACCCGTAGAAGCGCCTCGAAATGATTAGTAGTAAGAGATACACCATGCTCGTAACTTATGATTAAGAGACCAATGAGAAACTCAAAGCTGATAGGGTTCAGCTGGCTAGACGAATCCTTGAAACGATCCAGCACGCGGATAATAATCTCAGGGATTGGAAACCAGAGGCGACAACGCGCTAACAAAGATTCATAGCACGTAAAATTGCCCTTCGGGGGATTATTGGCTCTCTCCCCATGCCTAGGAATTCAAAATTAAACCGCATCCGGAACCCGAGCATACTCCCGGTCTTTCGAAAGGAAGGCGCTAGTAGTCTTGCTTGGTAGGCCTTCCTCCACGACCCGGGTGCGTATGACTGGGAAGCGTTTACGTCAATTTGGTTGCTGCATGCTCTCCAATGCGCATCGCGCTCAGCCGCATCCGGTGGATGGAACGAAAACTCGGACTTGGGAACAAGAGGCTCCTCGTCCAGATTGTATTCAGGAGAAGGATTTTCAGAAACTTTCTTCTTAGAAGATTTTTTCTCACTTCTAAACATCTCTTGGAACTTTGAGAGAGGAGGAATCAAAAAGAAATATTCTCTCAAAAACAATCCTTGTGAAGATGAGTAAGTGAAAAAATTAAAGAAGTTCCTTCTCTTTTATAAGCTTTAGATATTACTATTCAACCGCTGACTTTTGGATGCAAACTTCGCCTAAAACTCGTCTAACTCGCCAAACCAAACGATAGAATCTTGTCAACCAACGATTCTAGCGTACCGGGGGGGGGGGCTAACTGTTGGGACGAAATCGTACACGACAAAGTTAACATCCAAATGTCCGTAGAAATCAGCATAAGGTTTTTCGGTAAAATTTGATTTTAAAGAAATCAAATAATGATTCCTTAAAAGAACGATGCAATGCTACCATATTCAATATCATATTCCTTATGATTCCACACAAATCATATTCTTCCACCCTGACTTCCTTTCTTTTACCCTTGTTTCAATAAGACACCCGAACTTCATTTCATTACTATTAACAAACTCTTTTACTATGGAATGCTTCAATTGCTTATTAAATCTACGCACATTCCAAAAGAAACTAGCCATGTTAATGATTGCAACGAGAAATCGTTCTGCTTTCCAAAAGGCTATCCTCCAAGTCTGCGAGGTTTGGGAATGAGGGAAGTCGTGTCGCTGGTGTAGCTCGGGGGTAGTCGGTGCTGCGAGCTCCTGTCGGACGACGCTGAGCGATGGGATCTCTGATCATGCGTGCATCAGGTTGGAACCTGAGTCTCTCTAAGTCACCGTCGAATTCAGTCAACTCACGGCGTGGCAAGGTGATTCTCCGCTGTCCGGCGATAGTCCTGAAGGTCCAGGAGAGCTCCTTGTCGATCCAGAGGCTGGTGCGCAGGTGAGCTGCGTCCATGTATGCGCGAGACGTGTTCGCGCTGCCCTCGTCGAAACGAATCTGGAGATACTGGAGGATCGGTGTGAGGAGGCTCCCTACCCTCTCCTTCTTCCCCGTCGTCCCAGTGAAAGGCTTCGTCTTCAAGCCGACCAGATGCTCAGCAAAAACAGCTCCAAGGTTTGGTGGCGTCAGCTCGTGATCGGGATCCACAAAGGTCAAGTCGATCACTCCATCAAGCGCATGGTAGAGTAGAGTAAGCTCATGAATCCTCATCTTGTTAGGCTCCATTTTGCACAGCAGAGTGGAGGCGAGGATCCTCATGAAGTAGCGCAGAGTGGGGTGACGGATGTCGGTTTGAAGGGCTGTGGCTGAGCTCCAAGGACCGGTACCAAAGATCCCCCAGAACTCCTTAACCTTCGGGAAGACGGAGAGGTTGCTGTGTGTGGCTATGGATTTCTGGAAGCCGTATATGCTGCAGAGCTCGGAGACAGTGACGTAGTACCTGACGCCTCTGGCGAAGAAAGAGAGAACGCCATCACAAGCCACACTGGAGGGGTGGTTGTTGTACTCGAAACGAACTATGGCCATGAACTGCCTGACGAGGGAGGGGTAGAGGTCGTAGGGCTGGGAGGCTATGGTCCCAAGGCCTAGCTGAGCAAGCATGTCATGCAGGTCATGCTTGATCCCGAGGCTCCAAACGGTGTCAGGATCGATGAAGCGTGTAGGCGTTATCTCCACGTCCAGCCATGCGTTGTAGAGCAGGCTGTCATAGTCGTCCCAGTCGTCGGATATTGCGCGGTGCAAACACGCGTTGCTCTTGGCTGCTTCCTTAGGGTCGGCGAACACCCGGCGGAGTCTGATAGGTTCTCTGTCTGCAATGGTCCAAGAAGCGCTCGTCGTCTCTCACTGCAGAGGCGGAAGAGGATGGGCGTCCACTGGTGGTGCCGCCAATGTCGAGGTGACGCTTAGTTCTCCTCTCTCGTTGTTCGTCTGGAGAAACCATCTGCATAAACCATGAAAACAGGTCATTAGTGTCCGTCATATAAGCTCATATCGATAGATACTAATGTATATCGATCAATTTTGGATCTCTGTATCTTTCATATCGAACGCATATCGATCGATAAGATGAATCATATCGATCGATGTCGGGTTCCGAAACCTGCAAAAATCCCAGCAATCCAAATCGCAATATTATACTGTAAATCCTAGTTCTAATACTCATAAACCTCTATTCTAACAATCCGAGCAACTTCAATCAAAGAAAAACAAACGTTTCTACCGGTTTTCATTCCAAGGTATAGGTTGAACTTAGTTTCCATGAAATCTAGAAAATCAAGAGATTATACCTTGACGGATAGTGGAATTGAGATCTAAACCGAGAAGAAAGTTGAATTCTGAGTGGATTGAGGTAAAAAAACGAAGGGATTTCGTGAAGAATCGAGAGAGAAAGAGGGTTTTGAGTTTTCGGGTGCGATTTGCGAATATGAAGATAGAGCGGTGCGTATCGAGTTAAAAACGGAGTTTGCCCTTGATAAGTCTGTATCGGTCGATAAGGGTATGGCCCTATCGATCGATATTATCCCATATTGGCTACGGTGTTCATCTAATTTTCTAAATTATTGTAACTAACTAATAAAATTGTGAATCAATGCTAAGAAAATATGAAAATTTTAATTCTAATAAGTGGGTTGCCTCCTACCCAGCGCTTAGTTAAAGTCATTAGCTTGACTTTGCTATTATTAAGCGCTAATGGGAGTTAGGCATACCTAACCCTAAAGGTTTTTCATTTGGGGGCTTAACCCAATAGTGTTTCACTCGTTGACCGTTCACCGTAAATTCTTCACCTTTTTCATTAATAAGAGTGATAGCACCACTTGGATGAACGTCAGATACGGTGAAAGGACCAGACCAACGAGAATGGAGTTTTCCGGGAAAATGTCAAACGAGAATTGTATAAAAGAACTTGATCATTGGGGGCGAAATGCCGAGAAATGATTTTTTGTCATGATAAGCTTTTGTTCTTTCCTTATACAACTTTGAGTTCTCGTAGGCCATATGCATTATTTCATCCACTTCGTTAAGCTGGATAAGTCTCCTTTCGGCAGCCGGTTTAATGTCAAAATTTAACAGTTTGGTAGTCCAGGCTGCTTTATGCTCTAACTCGACCGGTAAGTGGCATGATTTACCGTAGAGCAAGTGAAATGGAGTAGTTCCAAGTGAAGTTTTAAATGCAGTGCGATAAGCCAATAATGCATTATCCAATTTCTTAGACCAATCCTTCCTTGTGGCTCCGACAGTCTTTTCCAAAATCACTTTGATTTGTCTGTTATAAACTTCGACTTGTCCACTAGTCTGCGGATGGTAAGGTGTTGCTACCCTATGGTGAACTCCGTTCTTTTTGAGTAGATTCTCATTTTGTTTATAAAATGAGTTCCACCATCGCTTATTACTATTCGAGGTACACCAAATCTTGGAAAAATGATGCTCTTAAAAAGTTTAACGACTACTGAAGCATCATTCATTGGTGAGGCTATTGCTTCTACCCATTTGAAAACATAATCAACAGCAACCAGGATGTATTTGTTTTCGTATGAAGATGGGAAAGGACCCCTAAAATTTATTCCCCAGCAGTCAAAGATTTCTATTTCAAGAATGAATTTATGTTTCATCTCTTGTCTTTTGCTGATATTACCCAAACGTTGACATCTATCACACTTTACAGTGTCGGCATGAACATCGCGGAACATTGTTGGCCACCAAAATCCTGCTTGGAGAATTTTGGAGACCGTTTTAAAGGTCGCAAAATGTCCAGCATATTCGGATCCATGGCAGTGATAAATGATGTTTGAAATCTCAGTTTCAGCTACGGAGCATCTAAATATGCCATCGGCACATAGTTTTTAAAGGTAAGGTTCATCCCAATGGTATCTCCTTACTTCTCTGAAGAATTTCTTTCTGTCGTAGCGTTTAAGATCTTCTGGTTCGACGTCTGCTGCTAGATAGTTAACTATATCAGCGTACCAAGGTCGTTCGCCAAATTGTTTATCCACGGCTAGCGTTTCGTGCAAAGTATCTCCATCCTGAGAGATAGTATGTGCGTCGATAATCAAGCTTTGTGCCACCGTGACGGCGGCATCTATGGTGATTGTGATAGAAACATCACGTAAATCGACATCGTGGATCCTATCGATCGATATATCAACGGTAGGATTAAGCGATTAGTCAGTGTCTCCGTCTATCGACATACGATCATCAGTATCGACCGATGTATTGTCATATCCGTCGATCGACATTGGATCTCCGAAGTTAATCATTTCGAGATCGTCGGCTAAAACACTCTCGGATAAGAGTCCTATATGACCAATGAATGAAGAATCTGCGAGGTACACATTTTTGTTCGGGAGGGAGTCATCAATAGGGACGTCTTCGTCTACTCGTATATGAGAAAGATGATCTGCGACACCATTGTCTACTCCTCTCTTATCTTTGATTTCCATATCGAATTCTTGGAGGAGTAGTATCCAACGGATAAGGTGTGGTTTCGCATCTTTCTTTTGCATAAGATATTTAATAGTTGCATGATCAGTGTGGACAATGACTTTTGAACCTACTAGATAGTTACGGAACTTCTCGAAGGCGTACACTACTGCAAGTAGTTCCTTCTCATTCGTTCCATAATTTCTCTGAGCTTCGTCTAAGGTTATGCTGGCATAATAGATGGCATGCAGCTTATTGTCTTTACGTTGTCTTAAAACTGCGCCTACAGCAAAATCACTCGCATCGCACATTATTTCGAATGGAAGATTCCAATCCGGTGCTTGTACGACGGGAGCAGTTATAAGTGCTTCCTTGATCTTTTCGAAAGCTTTTTGACACTCATGTGTAAAATCAAATTTAATATCTTTGCAAAAGAGGATAGTAAGTGGTCTAGCTATTTTGCTGAAATTCTCAACAAATCTCCTATAAAATCCAGCATGATCCAGGAAACTCTTGATGTCTTTGATGTTGGTAGAAGGTGGTAGACTAGTCATTACCTGAATTTTTTCTTTTTCTACTTCAATTCCAGCTGCGGACACTTTATGTCCGAGTACGATTCCGTCATTGACCATGAAATGACATTTTCCCAATTAAGGACTAGATTCTTTTCTTCACAACTCTCCAATACCTTACACTGGTTGTCGAGGCAATCTTTAAAACTTGATCCATAAACTGAGAAATCGTCCATGAATACTTCCATGAAGTCTTCTATCATATCAGTGAAAATTGACATCATAAAGCGTTGGAAAGTAGCTGGTGCATTACATAGACGAAATGGCATTCTTCGATATGCGAAGGTTCCATAGGGACATGTAAATGTTGTCTTTTCCTCATCATCTGGATGTATCGGAAGAATCCAGAATATCCATCAAGAAAGCAATAATATTGATGATTCGCCAGTCTTTCCAGCATTTGATCAATGAATGGAAGAGAGAAATGATCCTTCCGGGTTGCGGAAATTAATTGCATGTAATCAATACACATGCGGTGTCCGGTGACTGTCCTCGTTTGAATAAGTTCATCCTTTTTGTTTTTTACCAATGTAATACCTCCTTTCTTTGGTACTACGTGGACATGGCTTACCCAATTACTATCGGAAATTGGATAAATTATCCCTGCATCAAGCAGTTTGATTATTTCCATTTTCACGACTTCTTTGAGGTTTGGGTTGAGTCGCCTTTGGTGCTCTATGGATGATTTGGATTCGTCTTCCAGATGAATCTGATGCATACAAAGGTCGGGTGAGATGCCTGGTACCAAAGAGTATCCAAGTGCTTTCCTATGCTTCCGAAGTTTATTCAATAATAGCGCAAGTTCCCCATTAGTGAGGTTTGCGTTGACTATTACTGGATAGTCGTTCTCTTTTAGAAAAGCATATTTGAGTCCAGCGGGTAAAGGTTTAAGCTCCACATTTTGTGCTTTCTCTTTTGAGAGATCACCGAGTGGTGACGGTCGTCGATCGATATCAGGATTGATGTATCGGGTGATATCGATTTTTGAATCACCGTCATCTCTGGTTCCGCTATCAGTCAACTTAGGACCAGAGTCCATGAGATGATCATAATCGTTTGTTCTATTATCTATGCTGAAAATTTCGTTTTGCGCAGCTAAAAGCTCATTCTCGAGATGATCGTCCGAGAATGACTTCTCCAAAGAGTTTTTAGTTAGTTCCTCAATTTCGTCCACATAGGAGGATGGTTTATCTATTAGGGGAAGCGTGACGATTTTTTCCATGTCAAATTTCATATGAATGTTTCCTATTTTGAGATTTCTTCGTCTCCCTTTTACATAAATAATAGTGTTCGCAGTCGCAAGGAACGGCCTACCTAGTAGTATTGGATCTCTTAGTTCGTTCTTATAATATAGAATGACAAAATCTGTCAGCACAGGTAATGTAACACCTCCGAACCGTCCTAGACATAGGTCGATCCACCGGCCAACAATCAAACAAGAACATGACCAATGAACCAACTAACACCAAGTATTGGAGATGAAAAGCCAACCGACCAGCCAACAATCAAACAAGAACATGACTGACCGTCCAACCCAACACCATGGTCCGGAAGCGCTACATGACGGGTTAGGAACAATCCGGTCAGAGGTGCAGAATTTACTCCGCAGCTTAGACCAGTTCATCCACTAACTCGTCCCGCTAACTCAAGGCATAAGGCTTTGCAACCCGTACCAAGAGTTAACATTATCCGTTAGATCGAGGCCTAAAGCTTTTCAACCCGTACGACGACCTAACGTTGTCTTAGACAAGACTAGTCACATATCAGAGTACTCATGATGCGCATATAAAACCAATATTTTATTAATTCAAAGAAACATTCATACATAGATATAAATCGAGACTGGTCCCAGCCTAACGCCAAAATCGAGTCAACTAACGCAAATCTAAAATACCGTTTACAAAAGGCATGCAAATCTACTCCGGTGGTCCTAACGTCCAGCTCCAAGCTATCCGATCATCCTCTACCTAAAGCGACCTACAAAAAGGACAACGGAGTTGGGTGAGTACCTCTACCCAAACCCAGAAACTAGCCCAGGCAACCCAAAATAACAAGCAATCTATCCTATCATGCATTCAATCAAATCCAACATTAAATAAACAAACCGTTACTAAGTTAGATTCAGTCTCCTGTCGTTATCTAACTTTAAGTAACGGGACCCTGCATGAAAACAAGTCAACAACCAATCTCCAATCAACAATCACAAACTATTATCTAATCATCCAGTTACTAAGTTAGACTTGGCCTCCTGCCATGATCTAACTTCAAGTAACAGGAACCTGCAAATAAATCAATCAACCACAAACACAATAACAAGAAACTAAAACTACGACTCGATCTAATCGTAACACTGTATATCAGTGTTACACTTACTCTAGGGTTCCACAACCCTCTACACTAACACAACACGACACTTTAACCTGGGCCCTAGTGACTTCGTGTTCCTCCTCATCATCCTAGGCCATATTCTATCTCCCTATCACAAAGACCAGGAGAAGAAATATTAACCGAACGCGGCCCACAGTATGTTCGGGTCACCGTTCGACAGCCCCAGTACGTTCGCGCCACTGCCGGTTGTCACACGAAGATCGCGGCCCACAGTACATTCGGGTCACCGCGAGACAGCCCCAGTACAGTCGGGCCCCTGCCGGTCACTACCTCTTTGTGCAACCACTCAGCCATAGGCCATGACCCCGTCTCTCTGAGTGTTCTCGATCCAGCGAATAAGGGGTTTCCTTAAACACGCTGGGTACGAGGTTGAGGAAACACTAATCAACCCCTATACAAGCCTAGCATGGCATACATACTCTAACTCTACAACACAAACAACAATATCATAACTAATCAAATCAACTGGTTAGTCACTCTCTTACCTAGAGCTGACTAACCTTAAACAACAATCAATAACTCAATCAAACCGTTACCCAGATAGTTCAGCCTCCTACTGATAAACTATCCTTAAAGATAACGGGAACCTGCACTCAATCAAATCAACACACAAGAATAGAAAATATGATGCATCCTTGCCCTAGTCCTAATCAGGTTATTAACTCAGTCTTAATTCCGTTCCATCTCAACTTAGCCCGTGCTAAGCAGAGTTCAACTCAAAAATAAAATAACCCTAAGGACTCTACCATGCAATAGGGTGATCATTCTAATCTATAATCTATATGCAGACTCGATCTATCCTAAGTTCCAAGTGGAACTCAAACATGATCAACTCACAAAACTACCCTAAATTCCAAGTGGAATTTAAACAAGCCAACTCACAGTGTTCTTTGCCGATAAGCAGCTGGTTGATCGGAGAGGACTTAGCTAAAACCCAATGGACGACTTGAATGGACTGGACTGGACTGATCTTGACTTGGACAGAACCTCCTATGATACTGGTCTGGACTGAACTCAACTCGAACAGAACCTTCCATAGCCTCTGGACAGTTCTTCGGACTTTCAGTACTTCAGAACTTCAGCTGATCTGAACCCGTGGAACTAAACTGATCTTGGACAGCACCTCCACTTGATCATTAAAGAAACTAACTCTCTTGGATGAGATGATATGGGCAGAACCTTCCCCAGATACTGCTCTGGACTGAACTCAACTTAAACAGAACCTTCATTAGCTTCTGGACAGTTCTTCAGACTTTCGGTACTCTAGAACTTCAACTGATCTGAACCCATGGCACTGAACTGATCTTGGAAAACACCTCCACTTAATCATTAAAGAAACTAACTTCCTTGGACGAACTGATATGGGCAGAACCTTCCTCAGACACTCATTCAAAATCAGTAGAGAAACTGATCTCGAAAACTCTCTAAAACCCTCGAAAAAGATCGAAACCTCTTACCTCTTTTTTCTACTTTCTCTCTCTCTCTCTATAACCACGTTTCAACTTGCTTTTGAAAGGTCTGGATGAATGAAATGAGAAGGGGTCGTGGGGTTTATATAGTAGGCAGGAACCAATCAGAAACAAGCCGTGTGGCAGCCCGTGTGTCGCCTCGCATGGCTCCGGACGCATGCGTCGCGACACCTCGTGATCCACATATCTCTCAGCATGATGAGTATGTCATGCAAGATGACATCACGCCCTCCAGATGTCTGATCCACGTCCTGACCTCATCCAGATTGACATTCAGCGCACACATGTCGCTTAGCATGCTCCGATCGCAGGTTACGCGGCACCTCGTGCTTCTGGGTGTCACTCAGCATGCTGTGCTCTCCTGGGCTTCAACACCTCCTGCTTCCCTTGCCACATACCTTGCCAGGCTGGTTACATCACGTCCTTATCCCTTAGATCAAGCCACCTCGAGCTTCCCGGTCGATTTGCGCGATTTCGGTTTTTTTCTTGAATTTTCGTCCCGTGATCAATCCCGGATATTTTTCCGCTCCCGTTCTGATTCTCTGAATATTTTTAATAAACTCCAGATTACTTTTGATATCTTCTAAAAATATTTTCCGAGCCTCCGGCTTCTTCCAATAATTTCGTAAAACTGAAATTAGGGTTTTTGACCAACTTCGGGTTTTCCCGTCGTGCTTGCTTCCCATCCTGCTTACTCCCGTCTTGGTTACTCCCATCCTGCTTCGAACTTATAATATCTCTGAAATAATATTCTGATTGGATGTGAAGTTTCGCGGAAAACTTCCTCGCTAAGAAACGTCGGGTTTTTGAAACGTCGAGCTTCTAAACCGTCGTGCTTCCAAAAATATGATTCCTCCAAAATCTTCGTCTGATCAATTTAAGACTCTTCTAGGAAAGGTAGAGCAGCTTACGTCGTCTCATGGTTCACTCACGATCCATTCTTCGACCATATCATACTTTGACTTCTCGGTTGATCTGTATCTCCCGCGGTTCGACCACCAAGTTGATGCTCGACCATTCTTCTGTTTTCTCTGAACCATGTTAAGTTTGAAATGATCAAAACTTAACATTCCTCATCATTCTTTGATTCCCAAAAGCTTGGCTCCAAACTCCGTCTTTGTCGATCTCGACCATTGTACCCCAAAGGATGGGTTATCACAGGTAATCCATCAATTTCTACTGGTACGTCCTCAAGTACTTCTTCCGGAATTCGTACGGATCTATCCGCGAGAACTAACTGGATGTTGGCTGGTGTAAATTCAGTGTACCCAAGGAACGTCGCAACTGAATGCAGCATTAAATTTACACGACAGCCTAGATCACAGAGTGCTCTCGGGAAAAGCTGATCTCTAATTGTGCATTTAAGGACAAAACTGCCAGGATCGGGTATCTTTATAAGAGTTTCGCTTTGTATAATTGCGCTAACTTCTTTAGAAACCATCATTATACTGCGCTTATCTGCTGAAAAACTTTTTGTTGTCATTCCTTTGACATACTGATTTATCGCAGGTGAAATTTTTAGAGCGTCGATGAGTGGCATTTCTATTTTAACGCGTTCGAAAACTTGTCGACAAATCTCATTATCCCTATTGCGTTTAGTATTTGATTTGGGAGGGTAGGGAGGTAAAGTTATATACACCTGTTCTATAGTTGGTTCAGCGGGTGTTGATTTTTCTTTGGAACTTGTGGGTGTCTGTCGATCGATGTTCGCATCTTTGGATCGATCGATATTCGTATTTTGGGACCGATCGATATCTGTGTCTTTTCATAGATCGATATTAATCGGTTCCGCTACACTTTCTTCGTCCCCATCGAAAATGATCACTTCATCTTCAGTTTCTTTAGAATTATTATTCTTTCCTTTGTTATGAGGTGATCCGTTTCTCGAATGAGAGTGTAGTACGGGATTTGGGAGGGTTTGGGATTTTCTGTTTCTTGGATTTCAGAATTCTCTTTTGAAGAAACGTTGGGTTCAATATTTGGAGTTAGTTGTTTTCCGCTTCTCAACACTACAGCACTCACCTGGCGTCTTGGGTTTGTATCAGCCATCCCCGGAAGACATCCAGCTTCCCTTTTTATGGCTATAGCGTTATTGGCTGTATTACTTTCTAGACACCTAACTTGATCATTCAAGTCTCGATTTTTCTTGACATTATGCCGATAATACGATTAAGCCTGGTGTCTAGATTGTTATTCAATTTCTGAGTTCCTGTAGAAGCATGGTTCAACCTAGCTCTATCCCTTCCTTGGTATGATCTAATTAGGGCGTCATAGTCATGGGAAAAATTGTCTATGTTTAGGATGCTTTCCTGATGGGGTTCTTGTCCAAAGAACGTCTGTTCAATGGATTGGATATCCTCAATGTTGTGGATTGTATCAGGTTTTTCTTTTATTAAGGAATGAAGCAGATCCAAAGATTGCTTAATTTCTTTCATTTGAAGGTCGTTCCTTGATCTGGCATCTCTTTCTTTATCTTTATTTTCATAAGATTTTCCCATGGCTATGTTCTCAAACAGATTTTTTTATTCTTCAGAGTTTCTGGAGCTAAAGTTCCCGTTACTCGCATTATCAAGCGTGATTTGGTAATCCAGTTCGAGGCCTCCGTAAGAAAATTTAAGGAGTTCTGGTTCTGAATATCCATGGTGGGTACAAACTCGCTGATAACTCTTAAATCTAGACCAAGCGTTCCTGAATGATTCTCGTGGGTCTCGAAAGAAAGTTGAGAGTTTTCGTCTCGCGTCCCAATATCGAGCTTCATCGAAGAAGTGGTTTATGAATGCATTCCGGATCTCTTTCCAGCAGGTTAGAGAGCCTGCCGGTAACTGATTCAGCCAACTCTTAGCCTCTCTCCCTAAAGAGAAAGGAAAAAGTCTACAGCGATCGTTATTACCGAGTTCTAGATCTTCTAGATAATCGATGTGATCATGGGGTGCTCTGAGGCAGATCAACGGAATGGATTTGCTTGTATCAGATGGATGTACTCTAGATGAAGCGTTGATCTGTTTTTATCATCTTCTGCTAGCTTGATGGCTGACCTATTGGAATAGGTCTTAATGGGGTCTAAGTTTTCTTGCAACTTATCAACGTCTTTGATTGAAGACGGAGGAAGAACAGGGATTGCAGTCCCCTGTTTATTTGTTAAATTGTTCGATTTATTGCATGATTGACCTAAAGGTTTGATTTGGACTACTTCCTCATTATCAAGGTCGGTAAGTGGGGACTTACCTGCTTCTGGCGGGTTGGTATCGCTCGATGTCGATTGGTCTGTGTCGATCGATTCCTCGCTCGACATATCGCTCGATGTTCGCACTTCGTTATCGATCGATGCTACGCCGAAATCTATCTTTTCCATCTTGAGTTCCCTGTAATAGCAGAGAAAAAAGGGAAAAGTAATTAAGTAACATGAAAGTAAGGTCTAGACTATATTCTAAACTAAATCTGATGGTAATGGGAAAAGAGTCCCCGGCAACGGCGCCAAATTTGATATCACTCAAATTACCCTAAGGAGTGAATTACTCTCATCAAAAGATGTTCAATTGTAGTGCTTAGAGATCGAATCCACAGAGACTCTAAGACTACACAACATATTGTTTAGTTTTCGAAATAAAGCTAGACTGAAAGGGTTTAAAACAGTAAATTAAATGGTAAGCAAGTAATTGCTTGGTTGATTTATTTGGTTTTTAAAGGTTTAAAGGGTAGTTAGATTTAGGTGTTTCTCAGGTATAATATATATCTAGGGTGTTAGGGTTTTTAGTGTTCATAATTCTGAACTCAAACTAAAGGGTTATCTTCAACTAGATCTCGGGTCAAGTACTATCGTACGATAACCGCAAGAAAGTATCGATCGATACTTGAGTAAAGATATCGATCGATTTACCTTTTGCTATATCGGTCGATCAGATGGATACCTTATCGATCGATATAGTTTCGAGTGAATCTTAAGGACGAGTTTGAATTGGGTCTCTAGCCCTTACTAAGCAGAGACTTACGTTTAAGCTTAGTAGAAATAGATCTAACTAGTTTGGGTTCAAGTATTTGCCAAGTTCTCACTTTGACAAATTAATCCTAAGATCTAGGTTAAGGGTGATCAATCCTTAGCATAGCAATAAGAACAACTAGAAGAAGAATTATATTTTAAACACCCTAAAAATAAACTGATTTAATACATTAGTCAACCTTGGTGAGAAACCTAAATCTAACAGTAGAGACAAAATCATGATGGTTTGAATAATACTTTTAAATGGAAATAATACGAGAAACATTAAATAAGTAAAACAAAGGGAGGTCAAGATCTTTTCTGTGATTGCAGTTCAGATCTCTCTCTACTCCTAAGCTCTATCAATGGTGTAACAAAATGCTTCTCTCAAATCTTTGGTCTTCCAAAAGGTCTCTAGGCAAGTTTGCCTCTAAACTAGTACAAAACCCTCTTAATATGGCCTAACAGGCGGCTAGGGACTTAAGGTGTAATTAACAAAACCTTTAGAAGCAATTAGGGCTTCTAATTTGTAATTATTGACTCGGGAGACTTCGGTATCGATCGATGTTGAAATGCTTCAATTGATCGATCTTGGTTAACTTCTATCGATCGATATCCTCAACGTATATCGGTCGATTGCGTAAAGTGTCGTTTGGCTAATATCTTCATAAAGTCTCCATTTTAGCTCCATTTTAACTATTTTACACCAATGAGTACTTGAACCTGAAAAAGCTCTAAAAAGGCACTAAAAGTATTTTTTTTGTTTCCAGAACCATATATAAATTGTGGGTATTAGGCCCAAATGCATAACCCAATTCTTTACACATGGGCCATCCTTGTATCAGCACAAAAAGCAACTTCAGTTATGTTCGTTTATTACAAACGAGTAAAGGAAACTAAAGACATAATGGCATTAGGAAGGCGGTGGAGATGATTATAAATATGGTAAAGACGTGACCTTCAGAGGGCATCCGAAACACAAGACCAAACAAGAGAGAGAGCTAGATAAAGATAGGTTAAAGAAACTAGAAGCCAGAGACTTGTTCGAGTCATGTCGCTTCGGGATAGAGTTTCTTAAATCTTTCTTATTCTTTGTTATGTCTTCCTAATGAGCGCTTAGAGCGTTTGTGTAAAACCTTTGATTGATAATGGATGTTGTGGGAGACGGTTCCCACCCCAGAGGTACCGCAAGGGAATTGGATTAAAAATCTTGTGTCGTTATTTAGTTAAGCAATCAAACGATCGATAGAATTCCTAACAAGTGGTATCAGAACAATCCAGGTTTTGATTGCAGGTGTAAAAGGGATCTAGGAGTTTAAACAAAATCGCAAAGAAGAAAGATTTTGGAAGCTATTTGTTCTTCAAGGAGAGTGCGAATTGTTATCTCCAAGATGATGGCAACAGAGATTTGAAGATCAAAAATCAAAGGGTGACGTGTCTTTAGCGTAGGGAAGTACAAGGTGTAGAAGCGATAATACTCGTCTCAAGGGAGTTGAACAAGGTCGGTATCGAAAGTCTTCCTAACAAGGTTGAAAGTTAGGCAGTGGGTTCCATTACTCATGGCGGTAGAAAGTGTGTTCAAGGATCAAGGTGGAGATGATGTTCATGCTTCAGAAAGATGGTTGGTGTTTCGTGATCGTTGGTATTTTTTTTAAAGCGTCAGAAGAAGTTGACGGAGATGATCAAGGATCAAAGGAAGATCATCAAGGAGCTATATTCCAGAATTTATCTTGCAAGGCGTAGGAGACTGCATGTTCTGAGTGATTGGTGCTTCAGAAGTTATCTCGCAGTGAAATATGCACTGGGTTTTGTGTCGATAGTCTTTCTAACAAGGGAGTTAGACGGCGTGTCCTGTTTTTTGTAAACGGCGGTAAAAAAGATGTGTATGTTCACATTGCTGGAGGAGATGTCAAAATTTTGTGACGTCTAGTTTTGAGTGAAGACTAACGGTGTATTAGTCTAAGTCAATCACTTTGAAAACATGACGAGGGCTCCAAGACAGAAGAAGACAAGATTCATAAGGGAATGAATATAAGAGAAACACGAGAAGCTGTGTTTTAAAAAACAAAAGGCATCCAAGTAATGAGGATGATTGCATGGATAAAGTAACAAGCTACGTGGAGAATAGGAAACATGTATGTGGTTAATACATGTTTTCTTTTAGCATCACAAGAAGAGAGAAAAAAAAATTCTTCTCTAAGGAGGACAAGGAAAAACTCACGTGAGGAAGGATCAATATCAAAGACATGTTATATGGTATTGATAAATCAGAAGAAGTCTGATGGAAAATCCAAAGGCTGTTGTGATGCAGTGACCAAAGCGTTGGGGAGTTAGCAATACAGACAACAAGTATTGCAGGGAGGAATGGTGTTTAAGCTAGGAGAGATATCATGGGGTCTAGAAGTGATATCAAGGAGAGCTGTTACAAAGAAGTGTCAAGAACGTCACCGTCAAGAACGTCACCGGCAGTTGGCGTGAGACAAGTTAAAAGGAAACTAGCCGAGCTGTGCTAAGTGGTTAGAAAGGATCAGGTTAAACAAAAGTTTGGACTGGGAATGATGGCGTGTTCTGTTCGGGACAACAGCGGTACAAAGAGGAGTCCAGAACTGTGTTGTTTAAGGCACAAAGGGTTTTGAAGCAGGTATTGCTTTAATATTTAAAGCTTGTACGGTTCAGGTTTAATGCAATTGATTCAAAGGAGAAAATGATTCTGACATCAAGTGCACATGATAAGAATCAAAAGGATATCAAAGGGAATAAAGTTGCAAGGGTATAAAGGATTTATTTAATCACTGTAACAGATTCATTGACTTAAGGGCAGTCATGAAACAGGTTCAGTGATTAAGAGTTTGATAAGGAAAAATCAAACAAGGGGTACAAAGCTGTGGTGAAGTGATATTCGCTTCAGGTGGAGCAGCTGCAGGAAAAGCAAAGGAAATTGTTTCAGGTGGAGCAGCTGCATAAAACTTTTAAAGAGACAAGGCAAGAGAGCAGTCTAAAAGTTTTTAGAAAAGAGATTACTTGAAGTCTAAAAATACCGAAAGTGGGTCATCAGGAGCAGCAGAAAAGTAAGTAGCTATGGGTGCTGCAAGAAGATGAAAATGTAGTAGGACACAGGTCTGTTGTTCGTCCAAGAAAGCTGCAAAGTAGAAATCATAAAAATTATGATTTCAGGGTTCTGAGAGTCGGAGGGATAATGCTATGAGAAGAAACATGAAATTTAAGGATTTAATTTCACCTCGCTTTTTCATCAATCTCTAGATACAGCAAGGATGAGATCACTCAGGTTAAAGAGTGTTACCTGCTATCATTAGAGCAGAGGAGGAGACGCAGAGGATCGTCAAAGCAGCTGTTAAAGAATTTCAAAAGAGAGCTTGATATTAAATGAGATTCACATAAGGCTAGCATCAAGGATTGATGAAGAGGTTCATGGAATCTGTAATCTCAAAAGGTACAAGCTACAGTCATCGGGATATGGAGATTGACTAAAAGCAAAAGGTTACTTGAAATTACAGTGGGCAAAGGCGTCAAAACATGATGCTGGAAGATGCAAAGACTCAAGTTGAAGTTGCATCAGGTGAGGTTCACTATCAAGGGAATAATCAAAGGTTTAAGGCCAAATTTACAGTACTTCTGGTGAAGCAGCTCCAGGTGGAGTAATGGCAACAAGGGCATCGCAGGGAGATGCCAAGAGGAACTTGACGAGAAACGTCACTGTTGAAGACTCATGTGGGTTTCACCAGAGAAGTCAACAGAAGGTGCAGAAACATTGATCGGAATTGCAGAGAGGTTGGTTATCTTGCCATGGATCGTTTTGACGGCGGCAGGTATGGTGTATGTATCTCCAAAGGATGTGAAGGACCATATCAGGTTGTGTTTTTCACCATCGGGAAGGCAGGCATGAGGGAGAGTCGCGAACTCTCTCAAGCTCATAAGCCCAAGGTGGAGTCATTTGCTATGGATGTTGACATCATAGGAGAATTCTTCAAAGTTGCAGGCTTAAATCAGAGATTCATTAGGGCACGAAAGTTTTTGTCGCTGGCAGGAATCTCATTTGAGATCGAAAAGCTTGTCCAGCCGGAGCTAATGAATATGGATACCGGAGCTTAGGTCACTCCAATCATTAAGCTTTGGAGGTTGCTGTCACTGCAGGTGAAGAAGACAAAGACGTCGAATCGTTGAGAAAATAAAGAGAAATGGGCATTTGGGTCCGGTGGAGTTTGTGGGTATTAAGCCCAAATGCATAGCCCAATTCTTTACACATGGGCCATCCTTGTATCAGCACAAAAAGCTACGTCGGTTATGTTCGTTTATTACAAACGAGTAAAGGAAACTAAAGACATAATGGCATTAGGAAGGCGGTGGAGAGGATTATAAATAAGGTAAAGACGTGACCTTCAGAGGGCATCCGAAACACAAGACCAAACAAGAGAGAGAGCTAGATAAAGATAGGTTAAAGAAACTAGAAGCAAGAGACATTGTTCGAGTCATGTCGCTTCGGGCTAGAGTTTCTTTAATCTTTCTTATTCTTTGTTATGTCTTCCTAATGAGCGCTTAGAGCGTTTGTGTAAAACCTTTGATTGATAGTGGATGTTGTGGGAGACGGTTCCCATCCCAGAGGTACCGCAACGGAACTGGATTAAAAATCTCGTGTCGTTATTCGATCGATAGATTTCCTAACATAAATCATGGTTAAAAGTAGGTAAAAGCCATGACATATCAGAGAGGGAGAGGGACAGAGAGAGAGGGAGAGGGAGAGGGAGAGGGAGAGGGAGAGAGGGAGAGGGAGAGGGAGAGGGAGAGGGAGAGGGAGAGGGGGAGGGAGGGAGGGAGGGAGGGAGGGAGGGAGAGGGAGGGAGAGAGAGAGAGAGAGAGAGAGAGAGAGAGAGAGAGAGAGAGAGAGAGAGAGAGAGAGAGAGAGAGAGAGAGAGAGAGAGAGAGAGAGAGAGAGAGAGAGAGAGAGAGAGAGAGAGAGAGAGGGAGAGGGAGAGGGAGAGGGAGAGGGAGAGGGAGAGGGAGAGGGAGAGGGAGAGGGAGAGGGAGAGGGAGAGGGAGAGGGAGAGGGAGAGGGAGAGGGAGAGGGAGAGAGAGGGAGAGGGAGAGGGAGAGAGAGGGAGAGGGAGAGGGAGAGGGAGAGGGAGAGGGAGAGGGAGAGGGAGGGAGAGGGAGAGGGAGAGAGAGGGAGAGGGAGAGGGAGAGGGAGAGGGAGAGGGAGAAGGAGAAGGAGAAAGAGAGAGAGAGAGAGGGAGAGGGAGAGGGAGAAGGTGAGGGTGAGAGAGAGAGAATTCTACTTTCTCTGTTTATGAATACATTTAAATTTTACATTTTCAAAATAAAAACAATATTACTTATATAGCTAACTATATCTCAACCAATAAAAACAACATTACCATGATCAGGCCCGGCTTAAGGGGTGTGCAAGCGGTGCACAAGCACAGGGTCCAAAATTTTTTTGTTAAATTTCTTTAAGACCAAGGGGCCAAAATTTTGAAGAAAAAAATAATATGTCACTGTTTTAAGATATATAGCACATGACCCACGTAAGTTTTGAGCGGGCCTGACCATGATATTTGGGATAATTAAATGTTACTACTACAACAAGGTGCCATATGTTTCTTTTCTTTTTCTGTTATTAGGGTATGGCATGTTCTAGTGCTCCAACACATTAATTGTACAAAGAAAAGTTGCAAAAAAGAAGAAAAACGTTAATTATACGTGTATATCGTAAAATGCGACTTGCTTGTATTCTGGTGGGCCATATCTTATCTTATAAGTATTCTGTGTATCACCATTAATTATTCAACAACGAGTAAAATGGAAACAGTATTTTGAACAGTTGATTATTTTCTATAAATTTGCAACACGTGTACTCGTATAGCAGCTAAAACCTACGTTTGATATGGAATCATTCCAAAAATGTAAATTATTTGAAAGTGCATTTAATATAAAAATTAGTTACCATAAATGGATATAATACTCTTTATTGAACCAATGAACAAACTATAAAGTCCACTTTCATGGAAAACCCTAACGATATTTTTCATCCTTCTCTCTTGTCTGGTCATGGAAGAAGTAAGAGAAACTTTTTCGACTACTTCCTTGAAACCTGATGATCAATTTCAAAGCCCTAACTTGTTGGTTACTCAAACCAAAAAGGAGTTGACAACAACACGAACCTCTAAAACCAGTCGAGGCCGACAGAAGATAGAGATCAAAGAGATCACAGAAGACAGCAAGAGACATGTAACGTTTTCGAAACGACGCCGTGGGCTTTTCAAGAAAGCCGCCGAGTTGAGCGTTTTGACCGGTGCAAAAATCGCCGTGGTCACGTTCTCTAAATGCGGTAGGATCTACAGCTTTGGCCACGTGGACTCGTTGATGGACAAGTATCTTCGAAAGATTCCAGTGAACTTGGAGGTATATCCAGGTGATGATTCAGCTGAGGAGCAAGGGAGGCCGTGGTGGGAGAGGCCGGTGGAAAGTGTACCGGAGGAGGAGTTGGAAGAGTACATTATGGCGATGAGTCTGTTGAGAGACAGGTTAGGTAAGAAGATTAATGACATGGGGAGTATAGTTCCAGCATGGCCAATCAACATGATGGGTTGGAAACCACAGATCGATATTCAAAGCATGGGGGATGCGACTGATGGGATTACTAGATGCCGTCTAGGTCAAAACGGGTGATTGATTTAATCGTCACTCGTGAAAAAGTATTCTTACGTATTTGATTTTTAGTTTTGTTGAGTTTAGTTATATGAATTCATTTCATTCAGAATAATCCTTATTGTTCTTGTATTTTTGTTACTTTGAAATTCAATCCTTAGTTATTATTTTTGTTTAGCTGTGCACATAAACTGACTCCAAGTAAATAAATGCTAATGGATTGATGTAAATAAACGCCTTAGCGCTTTCATTGTACTATCCCCCAGACCTTGATGTTTAGCTCAAGGGACGAAAGTTTTCTCTTATAGTTCTGATAGATTTCAAGTGATGTCAGAGCCGGATCTGAAATTTTGGGGGCATGTAACCATTTTTTATGTAAAAAAAATTTTTACCGATTTGAGAGCCTAAAATATATTTTTGGGGGCTTTTGTCTATGTAATTTTTTCGAACATTTAGGAGATCTGTTGCAAATATTTCATGAAGCATTGCCCAGATCCAGCCCTGAGTGATGTTCATGGCTGGGGATCTATAACATCTTAGTCTTCCAAGAAAAGACCAAGATTGGAGTAGAATTCATTAATTGATGAGCACTGATCAGAACAAAGATGTTTGGCTATTGGTTTGACAAATGAGTCGGTAACAGACTAATTAAGTTTCTGATGGCTTGATGAGCAGATTTGTCATAGCTCTCTAAGAAAGACGTTTGTGATGATGAATAAGGTCGACAAGTTTTCCCAAAGATCTCTATAACTTATTATGGTATCATGGGATAAAATGGTGTATAAATTCCAGATTGAATTTCTCACGAAATGTTTACAAAAGATAACGTGAGGAACTTATTCAAAGGAAGAGGTCATCGTGTAGTTATTGAGGAAGACTACGCCGAGAAAGATAGTGAAGAGTCTGAAGACGATACATTATGATAACGAGAAGTTGAAAGATGACGTAAGGCAAAGAAAAGAGGGCTTGTTGCATACGTGATTGTGTTGTAACAGAAATGATCAAAAATTTTAAAACAGCTTTTTTTTTTTTAAACGAGTAACTATATGAAAACAAAACTTTGAAAGATTGAAAAACATGCAAAAGTTCAACAATTATATAATAGCATGTTTTTTTTCCTTCTTTCAAGAACATTATGTTTGGTTTTTAATCGTCTGTAAAGACAAGACTGAAAAGAAACGGCATGGTTGTTCTCTTTTCTTGTTATTACTCAACACTAGTAAAATTCTATCGCATAGCTATTACAATACTGTGGCTATAGAGCTATAATTCGTGGCTATAAAAAGAAAAGCCACATTTTCAAGTTAAAATTTTACAGTGGCTATAGCCTCGTGGCTGGAAAAAAATCGTGACTAAACGTGGCTAATAGCCACTGTTTTACCACGCTATGTCAGTGGTTTATATAGCCAGGATGATAACATTGTTAACGTGGCTACACTAAAACAAAAAACAAAAAAAAAATAAACAAATATTTTTTATTAATATACTAAAACATAAAATACACATTATTATATATACTACACATAAATACATATATACATAGAAATACACCACCGCCGCACCACCAACTGCCACCGCCGCACCACACCTGCCACCGCCGCACCACCATCTGCCAGCACCGCACTACGCTTCACCTGAGGCGCCACACAGTCACGCCATTTGTTTCTTCCGTTCCATCATCTTCCCAAACACCACTTCTCCTACCCTTCATAGTCAGATTTTTGGCATCTAAGAACACAAAGAGAGTCAAGAACAAAGATGAATACTTTATGAATCACAACTTACACAGATACAAATCAAAGCATATAAAAATATGTTTAGATCGAAATAAACGAGGAGAGAGGATTTGGTACCTCTTGAGTAACCGTCTGCTCATTCTCAGATCTACAAAAAAAAAAAACAAAACATATCAACTAGAAATAGGAAGAAGAGGAGGAAGATGAATCCAGAGAGGAGGAAGACGAAGAGATGTCGATCGGTGGTGATGGTGAGGAGGTGAAACCGGTGAGGAGATCTGGAGATGGAGCCATGAGTTGATTGTTACAGAGAAAGATATTGGAAGAAGAACAATCTAACGAAGGAGATAGGAGAGGAAAGAAACGAAAATGAATTTAATCTGGACCCTTCATTATTTTAATCTAATTGGTTAATATTATCAATCCATGCAACTCACTCTTATTGGTTGAGAAAAGAGAGGTTTGGAGAAAATAAAAATAAAGAAACAACAAAAATCTGTGTGTTTATTTATGTTGTTTAGTTTTTATTAATGTCCATAATAAAAAAAGTTGTTTATACTTTCACTGTGGGTATTTATAGCATACAAAGATAGCGTTTTTTTCGATTGTGCTATATTTGACATATCTCTTACTTTTAGATAGCGTTTGTAAAAATACAAACGCTATCTTTGGTCGGTACGATTTTAATTCTGCAAACGCTTTTTTGAAACGTAGTATATATAACACTTTCACTTGAAACGCTATGTATAATTAAAGCGGGAAATAATTAATTTTCCCTCTCACCTTGTTTCATTTTCTCTCTCACTCCATTTTATTCCCTCCAAAAATCCTAAGCCCTAAACCTTAAACCCTAAACTTTAAACACAACCCCTAAACTCTAAATAAAAACTTTAAACTCTAAAATTTTAAAATAAAATCTTAAATTTCACTTCAAAACTTGAATATAAAGTCAAAATTAATATTTTCAAAACTAATTTCAGATCTTTAATCAATACTCCAAACTTTTAACCCTCAAACCCTATACTCAACCATTTAATTTAAACTCCAAAATAAAATTAATCATATACTCTAAACTCTAACTAAAATTTTTAAACTCTAATCTTTTTATTATTTTACTTCAAACCCTATGTCTAAAAAGCAAACTCCAATTGCAATACTTAAAAACAAAAAACTAAAACTAAATCTTAAATAAAACTATAAACTTAATCTTTTCAAAATCAAACTTTACACTCTTATACTTGACCATGAAATCTTAAATTTAACTTCAAATATTATATATTAACTCAAAAAATAATATTTCCGAAAATTAATCAAATCTTAAATCAATACCCATAACCTTCAAACCTTTCACTAAAACCATTTTCTAAACTATAAATTTAAAACTAATCTCAATTTAATCATATACCCTTAAGTATAACTAAAAGTCTTAGAACTCTAATTTTTTATTACTTAATCTTAATATAAACTAAAAAGATTATGTTTGTACTTTACACGAACCACCTATACACCACTCCAAATTCTAAATCTTAATTTCAAATTTCAAACTTAAGCCCTCTAGTTCATAAACTCTAAACTCTATTTCATATATCTTAATATAAATCAAAAAATAATTAATTTTAAATGTTTTCTCAAAATATTTTTTATTTTCGAAAATATATCATAAATATCTTTTATATTAGAACACAAAATAAAATGGAAAAAATGGTGTTAAAATTAATAGGAACCAAACACAAATATCTGATTGGCCAACACAAAAATAGCCAATTACATACAAGGGCGGAGATCATGCTTTCTGTAATCACAACCATTGATTAAAGTTTTTGAACGGTCCAGATTAATCCTACTTCTCATGTCTCTCTCTGTTACTTTTGTTTTCTTATTTTTTTTAAGATCTAGATTCACAAAACTCATCTTCTCTCTCGTTATCTGAGATAATATCTCCAAACCTCATCTTCTTTGTTGCTCAATATCCTTCTCCTCTCAATACTACAGATAACTTGTCTCTCTCCAGTCTACTCTATTCTCTTTCTCTCCGTCGCTCTTTGTCTCTCCCTCAGTGTCCTGCGGTGACGGAGACTGAACCGTGCCCCTCCTCTCTGTCCCGTGACAAAGTGACGCCTCCTCCCTTACTTCGTGACAGATCTGCTCCTCTCCCTTCTTCGCCAGTTTCGTATTTCTTTGATTGCTATCCATTCTTCTCTTTTACCCTCTTTATTGTTTTCTTGATTAAATTTTTTTTGGTTTGTAAGCAGGTTTCAGAGAAAGACTTAGAGAATCAGAGCAAGGTTGGAGAACACATGATAAGAGGCATCGGAGAAGACAGAGCCACAGCGTTGGGGGAAAACAGAGCAACAGCGTTGGAGATGGTACTGAAGCGGGGTTGATTGACGGCGTTGAGAACTTGGCTTGACAGCTGAATTAGGTTTAGCTATTGTAAATTGGTTTAGTTAGGGTTTAGTTAATAAACTTGGAGATGTTCGCCTCTTTCGGTCTCTTTCACGCTGTTTTTGACAATTCCTTTTCCGACCACCAATTTCGAATTTATGGAATTTTGCATTTAGTTTTAAAAGATTCTTTTTTTGAACGGATATTTAGACACTTTTAAACTGAATATTTAATTACCTTTATTGTTAAGTGTTAATAATTTTTCAGAAAATATAAATAGATATATTATCAACTCAAAAACTATTATAATAAATTATTTTTATGTTTTGAAATATATATTAATCAATTAAATATTAAAACAATAACCTTTATTTTTATAATATATCTCTTTTTTGTCATTTATAAAATATCTCTTATTACGTAAAATAAATGCACATATGGACATAATCGTTTCACGAGTTGATATCTTATCAATTTAAATGTACTCAAAAAAGTTAATTCAACTATCAAATTATTTATGTATGACATTTTTTCATCAAATATATATTTTTATTTCTGAGTCAATTTTTTTAAACACTCTAACATATTAAAAATAATTTTAAACATATATTTATAGAAATGTTTTTTATTATTATTAATCAGTGAAAGGTATTTATTTTAATTTTGAAAATTTATAATAAAAAATATTATTTCCAAATAACAACAATTGTATATATATAAAAGAATTATCGTATTTTCAAACTTATGATTTACAACAAATAAATAATTTGGTGGAACATAAAAATGGGTATTTATCACATATTAGCAAAATTTACAATTATTAAAAAATATTTTAAAAATACTAAACACTAATAAATTAGAGTAATAAATTTTATAGGATATCTATGAGTTTATATTAACAAAATTAAAAAAATATATAAATTTTTAATACCAAAAATATAGATATAATCCTTTAATGAGATATAATAAGAGAAGATTTTTAATATAATAATAATAATAATGTCAAATAGTTGTGTAAATGATAATTATCATACTTTTAAAAGACTGTTTATTATTAATATATAAATATCATTAACATTAATTATTAAAATCACTGACTAACCTAAAATCAAATAGAATTTTATATAATAAAAATAAGATAATATCAAATAATATCAAATATTTGTATAGCTTAAATATTGTAACTATTATGTTTTGAAATGGTTTAATACTAAAATACATACAAATAGATTTTAAGAAAGCATATATATGTTGTGTATGCATTGAATAGAATAGTTATCATATTTTGGATTTCCACTGAGTTGTGAAAAAAAAACACAACCGGAAGAAAATAATATGAACAAAAGAAGCAGAAAACACATCACAGAGCAACAACCGAATACATAATAATTTAATTAATGTTGAAAAAAAGACGATGGAAATGTAGTGAGAGCTGTTTATCGAAATCAGAGAAAGTAGCTTCTTCAAAATTAGATTCATGGACACCTCACCTTAAACCTCGAGTTTCATATGGTATCAAAATATCTATGCATGTATTTACAAAATTCAAAAATATATCTTTTTAATATGAGTTTGATAAAAATACATGCAAGTAATATATTATTTAAATTAATTCATTGATGAAGCAAACTAAAAACTACTAAACCCTAAACCATTGGGTAAATCCTAAATTCTTGGGTAAATTTGAAACCCTTGAATAAATCTTAAACTTTAAAATTTAAGATTTATCCAAAAGTCTAAGATTTAATGTTTGTTAGCACCGTTAAAATTATATTTTGTAAATAGTTTTTTAGATTATAAAGTCTTGTTTTTTTGTGATTAGTATAATTTTTATTTATTTTTTATTTTGAAAGCATAATATAGTTCGATAATATTTTTGTTTTATTTTTTAAAAGATATGGAATCTTAAATGACTTTATCCTATTGGTTTGTAAACCCAAGAATAAGTAATAATAATATATAGAAAGATTGTGTCAAAAAGATCAGACTACATAAGTGCACGAAAAGAAAATCACACTACGTATGGTCTGAATAATGCATATCTTAGTGGTTAAATTTTCAATGGTCTCTAATATTCAATGTAGGATGAGCAAATTCAACATAAACAACTTGAGGAATCTGGATAATAGATTCGGACAAAAACATGCCATTCTTTTCTTTGCTCAAACGAAACCATGTGTTTATTGTTCCAAGTCAGCGAGAGACTAAAACGCTGTTTGAAGTTGGACAGATCTCCTTGTTGAAAAATTGATTTTCGGCCATTATAGGCCAGTATTACGGTTAAGTCTCTCTTCTAGTCCAACCAGTTCTGTTATTGAGAAATCTTGTAGAAGGGCCTTGGTTCGTTTGAATTAAACTTCTTTTCTTTTTGGAATTTTGAGGTTCCTCAACATTATAATCACAGGGGATGGCTTTCAAGCATGACACATAGATAAAGAGGTTTAATCATTGTATGCTTTAGGGATTAAGCACCATCGAGAAGAAAATTGCTAAGGCTAGGATGGACGTCTTGAAAAAGAAGTAAATAGACCTTTCCTTTCCAATAAGATTAGCGGGAAGAAGAAGAACACAAAGAGGAGCATTCTTTGAAGGTGAGACTACACGACAAGTGTGAGTATACTTTAAACTTCTATATTTTCTTGATCCATAAGACTAAAAGCCTCAAAACTAAAAGATGCGTTCATATATTTCAACTAGATTACATAATTAAGAAACAAGTCTAGTTACCTATTCCACAAAAAATAAGAAGAAGAAGCATAGAAGATCTAAGAAGGAAAACGAAAGAAAGAGAAAAAAAATTGTAAATTTAAGGTTTTGTTGCTTCTGTGATCTGATGTTTCCTACTTCCTTGAACACCTATAGGTAGGTTATACCTGATTTCAAAAAGAAAGCACTTCATGTCAGTTACAATTAAAACTCATTTATTGGCATGCATAAAAATCAAAACGGATTGTTATGTTGTTTTTCTTTACTTGTTCTGAATAGGGTTTGAGCCACTCTTCGGGATTCTTCGGAAGCTATTATTTTCTCCACTAAGAAGCTTTTCTTCCTTCATTTCCTTGCTTGTCTGCAAATCTCTCAAAGTCACAGCCTGACTAGAATGTGTCAGCCTTAACAGAGAACGTCCCTCTACAATGTGCTTGCTGCTAAAGAAAGCTACAAGTAGCAGAAGAACCAGAGCCACTGACCAGTATTTCTTCATTGTCGACTTTTCTTCTGTTTACTGAGAACTGGAAATCTAAGAAAATTTTGGATAGAGAAAGAGGAGACAGAGAGACTTCAATAGTTTGTTGCTTTATAGAATAAGATTATTTTGTGTGTATGTGTGTTGGAACACATAGTTATGGGGATCTGATCACGTGATCTTACTTTGACTGCTGTAATTAAATCAGATGGTGAGATACTCATATTTAATTTTAATCATTCACTTGGCATTTTATATACAATTCTCATACATAGAGACAAATATACCACATTACCTAACTCATGTAAATGCTCGGAAGTTTAGAAGATGGTGGTCATGGATTAGGGCACGTGATTTTCTGCTTAGTGTTATTGGGGAACTCAAAAGAGACTGAAACTTAACTCTGTTTATGTTTTTTTTATTCTTGTAAGTTGTGAAGACATAACTTTGGAACTTGGAGGTTTATGTGTAAGTCCAAATTTCAGAAATAGATAGTTGCAGGTAAACCAGCTGGTTTGTCTCTCTACTAATCAATACTGTTGTTTTTCTCTGCATAATTGTATTATTGCTTTTGCAGTTATTTATATATTTCTTAATTCATTATTTTTAAAAGAAGAGAAAAACAAAACAGAACCGGTTCAGATTCTTGAGATGACTATATCATCAAGTGGAGATTAAAGAAACAGAGAAAAGTGCACAGCGAAATTTTGTTTTTGTATATAAAAATAGTTAGATGGATTGCCAGTAAAGTATATGAATATGGGCTATTTCTTCAAAAAACATTCTTCTGACCAAAAGAACATATAGGGAAGAAAAAAAAAAAAAAATCTTACTAAAGGGGGTAAAAAATATTTGTCCACTTTTTTTTCAACCTTTTGATTTTTCATTCATTTGGAAATTGATGGCTTTATAGTTAAGCCAAAAAATTACATAAGGTCTATCATGAAATCTCGCTTTCTTGACTAATTTATCAATAACATCAACTAGATTCCTAGGAACATGAAAAAAATTATAGTTGTTTGTTGCAGAGACTACTCTTATATCGTGAACTAAGTTGATTACTTCAGGAGCTTCTTCTTTTTTAGTTTGATTGTTCCATTTTTTAACCTGCAAAATGTCATCAACTTTAGGCAATCCCCTAGAAATGTAGCCTTAACTTTAGGCAATCCCCTAGAAATGTAACCTTAACCTTAATGTGAAGTTGTTGAACAGCTGTCCACATTGCCATTGCCTCGCTACCAATGCTGAGTTGATAGGTTCCATTGCAGTGCTTCCTTGAAGTCTAGGAATGCCTTCTTTACTACATAAGGACCACCCAATTCCGATCTTCTTGTTTGGTGACTTCCAAGAAGCATCTACGGTACAATATAAGTGTGAGTCATGTGGAAGAACTTCTTGCCCTAAGTTTAAACTAGGAGCCACAACCTCCTTTTGTGTTAGTGCTTACTTCAATATCTTTGCAACCACATATGTTTCATTGAGTATCTGGATTACATGGGAAGAAGAAGAATTCCTAGGGGAAATAGGCAGACCAAACAGAAGAAGACTTCTCAGTTAAGGCAAATAGTCAACACCTTCAAATGTTCTTTTTATATGTTTATTTATACTGAGGCTACTAATTAATGTAAACCTTAGATCAAGACTCTCACTGGATTTTGTTTAAGAGAATGCCAAGTCCTACCTTTTTAATCTGACTTTTGCTTATTTTCTTCTCGTTATAAAATCCAAAATTCCTATATTTTTCAGTTCTTTCTTTTGTTGTAAATTGCGAAATAACATATAAGTGACTCCGCATTATTTTTGATGGGTGTTCTCAACCTCTCATCACCGCAATCTTTATGTTTTGGCACGCTTTGCGTGGCAAAGATCATCAATCATCATTAAAAAATATTTCTAGGTACACAAGTCTTAGGCAATGAGGAAGGTGTGCGACAGAGAGAAGTGGTGCCAATTAATATATCTTCGAGATGTAACTCAACAGGTCCAGGCCCAAACAAATGTGGTTGTAAATCAATGAACGTTCCGTAGAGAAGTGAATTCAAAAGCTTTAAGCATGGCCGAAGATTTAGACAAGCAATTGCTGTTGACATGAAGCAATAAGTATTGACTTACATACATAAAGAAGGGAACAATTGGCTGAGTTACGGAAGGGCTAAGTTATGAATACTAGCTGAGCTACGGCACAACAGAGTTATGATATGAAGTGGCTGAGTTATGACACGGCTGAGTTATGACACAGCTGAGTTACGCCATAAGGAGGCTGAGTTATGACGCTACGACAGCTGAGTTATGACGTTACAACAGCTGAGTTATTGAGACGAAAATATAGCTGTTGGAAAGTGTTGACTTTAAGGTGTGAACACATATTCGAAAATATAGCTGTTAGAATTCAAATTTGTGGTTCCTTTCCAGCCTTACTTTCTATAAGTATCATTGCATGTCAAGACAATAAGATTAAGGAAATATTTTCCTCCTTTACTCTCTTTCTCACTCACTCTCTCTTATGATTCTCATCAACGTTCTTCACTTAATTTCTAAATAAACTCACTAATTCTAATATGGTATCAGAGCATAAAGCTCTTGACCAAAAAAAAAAAAAAAAAAAAAAAAAAGCTCTTGAGACCTAATTCTCTTTCACTTCCGTAAATCTCTGTTCTTTTTCATCTCTGTTAAATCTCTTGTTTGTGCACACCATTCTCTCTCATCTGTTCTTGAACTGTTCTTATAATGTTCTTGATGGATTCAGGAGAAAACTCAAGAATGGTGGTGATTACAGTTACTCTTAAAGGAGCTAACTATCTACATTGGGCAAGGCTTGCTAAGACAGCTCTTGGAGGCAGAGGTCTTTGGGAGATTGTTGAAGAAGGCAGGCCACAAAAGAAGACCATCCTAGGAGAGGATGGCAAAGAAGTTGTTGCTGCTGAGGCTAGTACCAAGAAGAAAGGTCAGGAGGACCAGTTGGTGCTATCTATCCTTCAGCACAGTCTTGATCCCTCACTCCAAGAAGGTTACTCATATTGTGAAACTTCCAAGGAGTTATGGGATACACTTCAGAAGGTATATGGAAACAAATCCAACATATAGAGTCTTTGAAGTCAAGGGGGCTATCAATACTCTCAGTCAAGAGGACACTGACTTTGATAAACATTTTGGGAAATTCAGATCTTTGTGGGCTGAACTTGAGATGCTCAGGCCAGCAACCATTGATCCTGATACACTTAATCAAAGAAGAGAGCAAGATAAGGTCTTTGCTTTTCTGCTCACTCTCCATCCAAGCTATGGTGATCGAATCAAGCACATACTAAGAAACAAAGAGCTGCCCTCTCTAGATGAAGTATGTGCTGAGATTCAAAAGGAGGAAGGCTCAGTGGGCCTCTTTGGAGGAGGAAAGAAAGACCAAGTTCTTGCAAATCAGGCTGATGGAGCAGCAAACAAAAGCTCTTACAAATCAGAAGAAAAGAAGGTGTGGATCTGTGATCATTGCAAGAAGAAGTGCTGGATACTCCATCCTCATCTCAAGCCACAGAAGTTCAGGACATGATACAATGATGCCAAAGCAAACTTCTCTAGTGATATTGGTGAGCCACCATACACACAACACCATGCGCCAGACTAGTGAGGTTCTTGGGAGCAAGGGAGGAGTTTCCAGCAGTGGCTCAGCCTTAAGGAACACTCAGGATGAGACCATCAGGAGGTCTGACATTGAGGCTCTCATGAAACTCCTTAAGGACAACTTTGGTAACTTATTTGGTACCTCTTTACATGCTACTGCTTGTGGAATTTCTTTGAATGCTATAACTAAATATAAATTAGCTAAACCTCTAGTTATAGATTCACGAGCCAGTCACCACATGATCAGTGATTTGAAATTGATTAAAAACATTGTCCCTGTCTTAAGAAATGTTACAGTAGCTAATGGTGAAAGAGTACCAATTAAAGGAGTAGGTGATCTTAGGTTATTTAACAAAGATTCTATAGCTTTTTATATGCCTAGCTTAACCTCAAACTTGTTATCAGTTAAAAGAGTTACTAATGACTTGAATTGCAGTGTTACCTTCACTCCTAATGATGTCTACTTTCAGGATATTGAAACTAGTAGGTTGCTTGGCAAAGGTGTCACCAAGGGAGACTTGTACTTGCTTGAAGATACTAAGCTTACTGCCGATTTATCCCATGCTTTAAATTCTATTTCTGATTTCCCTAAAGATGTATTTTGGCATGCTAGATTAGGACATCCTCTTTCTATAGCTTTAAACATCATGTTGCCTAGTATTTCTTTTAAAAGTGATTGTGATGCTTGTATCTTAGGCAAACATTGCAAATATGTCTTCTCTAAATCAAGTACTATTTATGAAAATTGCTTTGACCTGATTCATTCTGATGTATGGACTGCAACATGTTTATCTAGAGAGCATCATAAGTATTTTGTGACCTTTATAGATGAAAAATCAAAATATACTTGGATCACTTTGATGCAATCTAAAGATAGGGTCTTAGAAGCTTTCATAAATTTTCAAAATTATGTATCTAACCATTTCAATGCCAAGATAAAAATTTTGAGATCAGATAATGGAGGAGAATACACCAGCAATGCTTTTAAACAACACTTGGCCAAATATGGGATGATCCATCAAACTAGCTGCCCATACATTCCACAACAAAATGGTGTAGCTGAGAGGAAGAATAGACACCTCATGGAGGTGGCCAGGAGCATGATGTTCCATACCAGTATGCCTAAAATATATTGGGGAGATACATTGCTTACAGCTTGCTATTTAATAAATAGAACTCCTACCAGGATTCTTCAATATATATCTCCTTATCAGGTACTGAATAAAACCAGACCATCTATAGAACATATGCGTGCATTTGGGTGTCTTTGTTTTGTTTTGATACCAGGAGAACAAAGAGATAAGCTGTCGGCCAGAAGCACCAAATCAATATTTATTGGCTATTCTCCTCACCAAAAGGGCTACAAATGTTTTGTACTAGAGACTAGGAGAGTCTTGATATAAAGAGATGTGAAGTTTGTAGAATCCAGAGGCTATTATTATGGAAAGAGTTGGGATGAGCTCAATGATCTTTCTCAATCAGCCTCAGATAGAGCAGACAACCTTAGGAGAGTAATGGAGAGCCTGGGAGTCAATATGCCTTCTCTAACTAGGGTGGAAGCCATTCCAGAAACTGCACCATCTACTGGTGCTGATAATCTCGATGTCAGTCATCCTGATCATGAGGGGGCAGTGACAGTGTTGAGCACACTAGCAAGCTGAACCCGTGCAAATTCCACCTGAAGAAAGTCCTGAAGAAAGCTCAATACCTACTGATCAAGATGAGATATCAGAACCTGAGACACACATGGGCGAGCCAAGTGGAGGAAATGAAGCTGAACCTGGGCAGATACAACTTAGATGGGGTACAAGAATCAGGAAACCAAGAGTATACTTCAATGTTGAGGCTGTGGCTCACCCTATCAGTGCCGTGTGCTCTCTTGTTCACTACCCAGAGGAGGATCAAGTATTTATCAGTGAATTGGATCAAGAATACATTCCAAGGACATATGAAGAGGCTATGCAACATAAGGAATGGAGAGCATCAGTTGGAGATGAGATGGGAGCCATGGTTAAGAATGACACATGGTTTGAGACTGCACTTCCCAAAGGAAAGAAAGCAGTAACCAGCTGACTCTTATATACAATCAAGTATGGAGCTAATGGCAAGCCAGAGAGAAAGAAGACAAGATTAGTGGCAAGAGGGTACACTCAGGTCTATGGTGAAGATTATCTAGACACCTTTGCACCATTGGCTAAGCTGCACACTATAAGGATTCTTCTATCACTAGCTGTCAACTTGGAGTGGGATCTATGGCAGATGGATGTAAAGAATGCATTTCTCCAAGGAGAGTTGGAAGATGAGGTGTATATGAGACCACCTCCTGGTCTAGAAGACATGGTGAAACCAGGAAATGTCTTGAGACTAAAGAAAGCTATATATGGCCTGAAGCAATCTCCAAGAGCTTGGTACCACAAGCTGAGTACAACACTCAATGGGAGAGGTTATGTGAAGTCTCAAGCGGACCATTCTCTCTTCACACTGACTAGCAACCAAGGCATTGTAGTCATCCTGGTGTATGTAAATGATATCATCATCACTGGTAATAACCAGGAAGGTATCTCCTCAACTAAAGTCTTTCTTAAAAATGCTTTTGATATCAAGGATTTGGGAGAGTTAAAGTACTTCCTAGAGATTGAATTGTGCCGCTCCAAGGAGGGGCTTTTCTTATCCCAGAGGAAGTACACACTTGATATTTTAAATGAGGCAGGAAACCTTGGAAGTAGACATGCCAAGACACCATTGGAAGAAGGCTACAAGGTGCTGCAAGAGGGGGAGTATGATGACTCTCCCTTCACTGATCTCAAGAAGTATAGAAGAATGGTTGGAAAGCTCATCTACCTCACTATCACTCGACCAGATGTATGCTTTGCTGTGAATCAAGTGAACCAGCATATGCAAGCCCCTAAGATACATCACTGGAAAATGGTGGAGAGGATCTTCAGATACTTAAGAGAAGCACTTGGTCAAGGAGTATGGATGGCGTGTAACAAAAACACTGAAGTGGTTGTTTATTGTGATGCTGATTGGGCTGGAGATAGAGTTGATAGGAGATCGACTACAGGCTATTGCACATTCCTTGGAGAAAATCTGGTTACATGGAAAAGCAAGAAGCAGAAGGTGGTGTCTTGCTCTAGTGCTGAAGCAGAATACAGGTCCATGAGGAAGCTAACTAGTGAGCTCATATGGATCAAAGGATTGCTAAGAGACTTGGGCATTGAGATCACCACTCCTATGACCATGCATTGTGACAACCAAGCTGCAATACACATTGCCTCCAACTCAGACTTCCATGAGAGGACAAAACATATAGAAGTAGACTGCTACAAGGTGAGACAAGCAGTGGAGCAGCAAGTGATCCTTCCATGCTACACAAAAAGTGAAACCAGCTAGCTGATATCTTCACAAAGGCAGCAAGTACTAAGGTGTATGAGTCCATTCAATGGGGCTCATAGATCTCTCATGTCACTGATCTCTCCTCCATGAAGTGATCTACTCTTTCTCCTTGACTTGGTTTATCCCACTGGGTTTTGCCTAGCTAAGGCTTTAATGAGGGATTGCTTCATGGCTTCCAAGCTTGAGTTGTTCCACATGGTAAAGCTTGACGGGAGTGTTGACATGAAGCAATAAGTATTGACTTACATACATAAAGAAGGGAATAATTGGCTGAGTTACGGAACGGCTGAGTTATGAATACTGGCTGAGCTACGACACGGCAGAGTTATGATATGAAGTGGCTGAGTTATGACACGGCTTAGTTATGACACAGCTGAGTTACGACATAAGGAGGCTGAGTTATGACGCTACGACAGCTGAGTTATGACGTTACAACAGCTGAGTTATTGAGACGAAAATATAGCTGTTGGAAAGTGTTGACTTTAAGGTGTGAACACATATTTGAAATATAGCTGTTAGAATTCAAATTTGTGGTTCCTTTCCAGCCTTACTTTCTATAAGTATCATTGTATGTCAAGACAATAAGATTAAGGAAAATATTTTCCTCTTTTACTCTCTTTCTCACTCACTCTCTCTTATGATTCTCATCAATGTTCTTCACTTAATCTCTTCATAAACTCACTAATTCTAATAATTGCTGGATCTGGATTCTTTCAACAGAGAAGAAATCGACTTGGTGTATGATGTTTGATGGCCTCTTCTTATGCTACACAAAGTTGTTCAAACAAAGCTATATATGGATATTTATAAATTGAATTAAATTCAGAAGACAAGAATACTCTTGATACTAGTGAACGGCGGGGGACATACTTTATCTTCGTCCATTTCTATATTTTTGTGGCATACAAATCACAGTTGAAGCAAAGGCAATGCCATTACAACGCCAAAAACCGACACTAGCAACAGTAATACAGTATAATCCAAGCCGGTAATCCTTGTTTCTTGCTCTTTCTCCTCTCCTTTAAGCCACCCTCTCAGTCCTCTTTTGTTTGTTTCACTGCTTTCTCTGACTCAGCTTTGGTATTGCTCTCTTGAGGAGGAGACTCTGATGCCGTCTGTTGCACGTCAGCCTGCGCAGCTTGTTTCTCCTGGTTGCACTTCTCTACATACTATTGAAATAGCTTCCGGAATACTGGCCTGTAACAAGTAATAACATCGGAAACATGAGGAATCACTCCTATTTTGTTCAGCTTCTAATAAAGTTTGATACGGTGAGATGATCTCACGTTTTACAATTGAAAGAGAGAGATGACGTAGCCAACAGTTGTTTCTCAGGCTCAGCTACGGCGGTATTCACACTTTCGGTTGTCGGATTAGTATCCATCTGCATTGAAAGGACATGTTTAGAGAAAGCTATATAACAGATTTAAGAAAAAAATAAATGATCATGTTAAAGAATCAGATGATAAAAAAAGAACAATCCTCGCCGATCTAGACCCTCACTGTACCTCTCCCTCTCCCACCGGCCACCGGCTCTGCCTCCTCTCCCTCTTTAACCTCCTCCAACAACATGATCCACTGAGGGAGGTAACCAGATCATGGAGCCTGAAAACCGAATACAAAGTGATCCACCGTCGACGTCTCGCTTATACGCGCTCAAGGTGATCTATGATAAAGAAATCGTTGATGAAACGTGAGCTTTCGACTTTACAGAATCAAATAGAGCAAGACGCATCAAATAAACAAAATTGTAACTTAATAACGATTAATTTGAAGTAGTCCGAGTGGCAAATAGCTAATTGAGAATTCAAGGGAACCAGACCAGATTCAAGCCGAGGTGAGCTCTTTTTTTAAAAAAAACTTTTTTTAAAACATTTTTTTGTTATTAGACGATGTCGTTTCATGTTTTCGTGTTACATGTTTTCTTTTAATGAAACTCAGTGTTTTAAGCTAACGTGGTACGTCCATTTTAGCCATAATTTTTAACATAAGGGTTAATACACTAACAGAATCTTAGTTGATGGTTTAATAACACTAAAATTAAGTTGGGGGTTTTTCTTCCAATTTAAAAATATTTTGAGGTGTAAATCATCAAAAACCCTATAAAATACAAACAATCCTTATATATTAATTTCAAGCATTACAACATGTTTTCGTAGCCATGTAACATCATGATTCTTTGAATCTTTTGAAAAATAAATTGATTCATATAAGTATATATTATACTTTTTAATAAATTAACTATCAATTTGATTACTGGTCTACAAAATAATATTCTCAATTCTTAAGAAATTACCTAATATGATTAACATATATATGATAATCAATGATAATGAATCATAAATATTTGATAAAGAAAATTTATCCTCTCTATTTTTTTGTTTAATTTTCTATTATTAAAATATAATTAAAATAAATTAAACAATCACATTAAGGTAATAATAAATAAGTTTTGATTTTTTCTTATTTTATATTTTAAATTTTTTTAAACGACTATAAATTACTAAAATGGTAAAAATCTCACATTGGAAATTTTGTGATCAATGGTTTATATGTTTTTTGTTCAAGTAAGATATAAATAATCATTATGAATATGAAGTCTCATATTCATATATATATATATATTAAATTAAAGTATATAAATACATTAATTTAAAAATTTGGATTGAAAAATTATTCAAAAAGTTTTAAATTTTGAAATTTGTATTGGAAAACCTCACATTAAAATGTTTTTGATTAATGGTTTAATGTTTTCTTGCAGCAAATATATAAATATTAATAAAATCATATGAGTAGGAAGTTTCAATAAAAAATATTTATATTAAAATATAATATATATATATATATAAATATATATATAAATATATATATATATATATATATATATATATATATATATATATATATATATATTTATATATATATTTATATAAGTATCACTAAAGTTTCAATAAAAAATATTTATATTAAAATATAATATATATATATATATATGTAAGTATCACTAAAGTTTAATTATATACCATATAAAATAAATAAAATAACTTTTTATTTATTTACCAAAAACATGATTGTAAATAAACAAAAGGTATTGGTTTTGATTTATGCCGGGGTAAGGAAAGCAAGCAGGCCAGAGTTTACTATAATTTATATACTTTTATGTATACTAATTATTTTTTAAATAGGTGGTTTCCTATATGTTATTTGATCCTGAAAATCTCATAAATACACTTCTTTAAATCGAAAGGAAAGTGATTTTCAATATTGAAAGCACTATATATATATATATATAAATATTCCTAAAACGCTTTTACTGAAATATCATAAAAAATATTTCAATACCTCCTTTTGAGTTTGTTTGAAGAATGAGAGATTTGATAATTTGTCTAATATTTGTTTCTTCCTAATACCCTATATATCTATTATAATTTCAAGAATGAGAGATTTGAACTATTTATTATAAATTTTCCGGTTTATCATTTAATAAATTAAGTAGTTCTTAGTTTATGCAATAGTTTACATATACTAGAATGGTAAACAAATATTTTTTATCAGTATTCTTAAGTAACTAAAATCCAAAAGTGTAGGTTAATAAAATACTTAATTAGTTTTGTTGTTCTAGAATTATATGATATTTTGACCAAACTGTGATTACATACTAGACACACATTTCTATTTCGAGTCTGCACTTATATTATATAACAATTTGATATATGATATTTGAACACTGTATGTAAATAGAGTTTGTCAGTGATCTTCTTAAAAAATTGATTCTTCGATATGTATTTGGAGTGGAACTAATTTTATAGATGTCTATTTTTTTCTTTAATTTGACAGTTATGTCACCGAATTCAGAGAATAAGTTAAGAAGAAAAAAGAAACAAAATTCATATCAATGAAATAGAAACGAGAATGAAATTACAATTTTGTAGAGGTAAAAATGAAATCACTTATAGAGACTGGACCCGTTTTTTCTTCTTTAGCTCAGGAATGAGCTCAGTGACCTTCTCTGAATCAGGAAGAGACTTAGCCACACTGTCTCTCTTCACACACCTTTTAGCCCAAGCAATAATTTTAGGGCACTCTGCTTCGATGCTAAAGTTCCCATACTTCTCAAAAGCGTCGAACCAGCCGTAGAATCCAATCAGGGCTATGTCCATATAACCAAATGTTTCGCCTCCAAAGTAAGTCCTACTTCCAAGCTCGGACTCTACCTTCTTAAGCATCTCTATGAACTCCTTCTTCCCCGACTCTTGCTCCTCGCCTTTCGCTCCCCACATCAACTTCCCTAGACCGGGCAGCTAATCACTTATTGTTAATTAAATTAAACCAAATACTAACGTTTCTTACCTTTCAATATTTATAAGTTTTTTCTTTTACCATTTTGTCGATGAAATCTCCCCAAAACCTGGCATTAGCTCTTTGGTAAGGATCAGAAGGAAGGAGTGGGTTCTTCTCTGGCCAAGTCTCGTCAACGTACTCGACCTGGATGAGAGATTCACAGACCGGTTTCCCATTGTGGATGAGAACCGGTATTTTCTTATGAATCGGGTTCATCTCGAGAAGCAAGGCACTTTTATTAAACAGATCCTGTTCCCTGTAACCGAATTTGATGTTTTTCTCCTCTAGAGCAATCCTCGTCCTCACTCCGAACATACTCGGCCAGTAATCCAGAAGAATCACCTCGTCCACCATTGTTGCTCTTTGATTAAGCTTACTGAGATATTCTATTATTTTTTAGTTTTGTGTCCTGAAAGTGTATTGTGAAGAGAGGCAAGCTTGCTGTAATTTATAGTGGATATGCCCAATATTTAGGTTACTAGCACGTGTTTGCTAGCACGTGAAGTTTACTAGCACGTGTTTTTTATTCAGGTTAAGTGGGATTTTTCTTTGCAGCTTTGTGTAAAGCTAATTTAATAATGAAAGCACAGTATACTATTATTTAAGTAAAAATGTAATTCAACATGTTTTAAACATACACTTCAGTAATGTCGACAGTATTTTGTTTATCTTTTTCAAATAGATAATGGAATAGTTAAGAAGTGGGAACAAATCGGAAAGAATATCCAATGTGTTCTAAACCTAGTGTTCTTGCTTTAGAACTTCGAACCAGAGAGAGAAAGAGAGAAAAGGCCGAGTGGCTTTGTGTAAAAGGTGTTGTTGTGTTATAGAAATATCAAACCATAAAGCTCCTTATATATGAAGCTATGGCCGACCTAATACATATATCTAAGCAATGTGGGACTCTCTTAAACAATGTAAAAGTCGGCTGAATAAATGAAACAAGCTAAGGCCCAATCCACATAAGGATTGGCCGGTTTAATATAAGTGAAACAAGGACCCGGTTAAGGCATTCCATAAACCGTATGGTTTACAACACTCCCCCTGAATGCCATAACCATCTAGGGCTCATAATGCGTTTGGGATACTGCCTCGTTAAAACCTTTTCATGGTAAACCCAAAACCCAATGTGGTAAAAAGGGAAGCCATGGATAGGAAAAAGAGTACAGCTGCATTACTCCCCCTAAAGTGAACATCACTGAAGGTCTCTCACTGAACGCATACCAATCTGATACATAAGCTTCTTGAGTGTACACATTGGTAGTGCCTTGGTGAAGAGGTCGGCTGAATTCTCACTGGATTGGACTTGGAGTACCTTGACCTCTCCTTCTTTCTGAAGATCGTGGGTGAAGAAGAACTTGGGGAGAACGTGCTTGGTCTTGTCACCCTTGATGTATCCTTCCTTGAGTTGAGCTATGCAGGCCGCATTGTCTTCATAGATAATGGTCGGACCATCTTTGCCGTCTGTGATCCCACATGCTGTCCGGATGTGATTTGTCATGAGTCTTAACCATACACACTCTCTACTTGCCTCATGGATTGCCAATATCTCCGAGTGGTTGGATGATGTAGCTGAAATGGTCTGCTTGACTGATCTCCATGAGATGGTCATGCCTCCATATGTGAAAACATAGCCGGTTTGAGACTTAGCACTGTGTGGGTCGGATTGGTAACCTGCATCAGCAAAACGAACCAAATATCCTCTATTTTGATTAGCATAAAACAATCCTACATCCTTAGTCCCTTAAAGGTACCTTAGGACGTGTTTGATCCCATTCCAATGCCTCATGGTCAGACATGAACTGAACCTAGACAGTAGGCTCACTGCAAAGGCTATGTACGGCCTAGTATGAGTAGTTAGGTACATCAAGGCACCAATGGCACTGAGGTAAGGATACTCTGAGCCGAGGACCTCTTTATCTTTAGCCTTAGGTCTAAACGGGTCAGTATCCAAACCAAGGGATCTTACAACCATGGGGCTACTAAGTGGATGACACTTATCCATACTGAACCTTTTAAGAATATTTTCAGTATAGGTCTTTTGGTGAACAAGGATTCCATCCTTAAGATGTTCAATCTGTAGTCCCATGCAAAATTTGGTCTTACCCAAATCTTTCATCGCAAATTATTTCTTGAGATACTCAACTGTTTGAGAAATTTCTTTGGCCGTTCCAAGTATGTTTAGGTCATCAACATACACGGCTATGATCACATAACCTTCGCCGGATTTCTTAATGAATATACATGGGCTTACTTGATCATTCGTGTAGCCTTCCTTAAGTAAGTACTCACTCAATCTGTTGTACCACATACGACCAGATTGCTTCGGACCGTATAAAGCTTTGTTAAGCTTGATGCAATGTTGTTCTCGAGAACCTTTAGCATTCTTAGGTATTTCTACGTATATGTCATTGTCCAGTGGTCCATAAAGATATGCGGTTACTACATCCATTAACCGTAAATCTATATTTTCTCTTATGGCCAGACTTATAAGGAATCTGAATGTCGTTGCATCCACAACAGGAGAATAAGTCTCCTCATAATCGATTCCCAGTCTCTGTGAGAATCCTTGTGCAACAAGTCGGGCCTTATACCTCACGACTTCACCATTCTCATTTCTCTTCCTCACAAAGACCCATTTGTATCCCACTGGTTTTATGTCATGTGGTGTTAGGACTATCTTTCCGAAAACACCTCTCTTCTTAAAAGAGTTGAACTCCACGTTTATGGCTTCTTTCCACTTAAGCCAATCTTTTCGTTGCATGCATTCATAAATAGACGTGGGTTCATGATCCTCATCATCAATAAGTTCAAGTGCTACTTCATAAGCAAATATATCACTGATGTCGACATCTTTTCGATTCCATTGTTTTCCAGACAAGACATAACTTATTGAGATCTCACTATTATCAGGAACTTCAGTACCATGTTGCAAGGCGTCCCGAGCAACATCTTTTGGTACGTCCGAACCAATGTCCAGGTCAGGGACTTCGGATGTGACCACGACTCGGGTAGGGTCGGTCACGACCATGTCTTGTGGTTCTTCCTCGGACCTTGCACCTTTCTTAGTTTTCCGAGGCTTTTTATCTAAAGAACCAATGGGTCTACCACGTTTTAGACGTGCCCTGGAATCTGTAGCAACTTGATTGTGTCCCTTATGAACATCAATTCGTATTGGTGCATTAGCAGCTGGTATGTATGACTTGGTCATTCTATTTGGGTCTGTAAAGGAATCAGGCAATTTGTTGGCTAGTTCTTGAAGATGTATAATCTTTTGAACCTCAAGGTCGCATGCTTGAGTTCGAGGATCTTGCAATGTTTGGGATGTATTATTCCATGTAATTTCCTTTACCAGCTTATTGTTATATCCTCCCAATGTAGGATATTCAGATTCCACAAAGTGGCAATCTGCGTACCTAGCCTTAAACAAGTCACCCGTGGTCGGCTCAAGGTACTTTATAATTGAAGGAGAATCGTATCCAACATATATTCCCATCCTTCTCTGAGCTCCCATCTTTGTTCTTTGTGGTGGAGCAATTGGATAATAAACGGCACATCCAAAAGTCTTAAGATGAGAGATGTCCGGCTCTCGACCCATTAGGAGTTGGGATGGGGAATATTTATGCTCACTAGATGGTCTGATGCGTATTAATTCCGCAGCATGCAATACTGCATGACCCCAAGCCGTGATTGGAAGATTACTTTTCATGAGTATAGGTCTAGCTATCATCTGGATCCTTTTGATAAAGGACTCGGCTAGACCGTTATTTGTATGGACATGTGCCACGGAGTGTTCAACTGTCACCCCCATGGACATACAGTACTCATAAAAGGCTTGGGAAGTGAATTCACCAGCATTGTCAAGACGTGTAGTCTTCAAAGGAAAATCTGGAAAGTGTGTTCTCAGTTTGATGATTTGAGCAAGTAATCTAGCTAAGGCTAGATTTCGTGTGGATAATAGACACACATGGGACCATCTCGTGGACGTATCAATAAGTACCATGAAGTACCTAAACGTCCCACTTGGTGGGTGTATTGGTCCACAGATGTCACCTTGTATCCTTTCCAGAAAACCGATGGTTTCCTTTGTCACTTTGACTGGTGATGGTCGGATAATGAGTTTTCCTTGTTACAAGGTACACACATATGGATCTTAGGAACAACTCGTCTACCTTTAAGGTTATGACCATTAGAATTTAGGATAAGCCTACGCACCATTGATGTTCCGGGATGCCCAAACCGGTCGTGCCATAAGTTGAAATTCTCTTTGAATTCCTTGCTTATTACGGCATTGGCTTCGACCACACTGATCTGAGCACGGTAAAGACCAGTTGAAATAGCCGGTATTGTTTCCAAGACCTTCTTATGGTCTTGGTCGAATTCATAAATGTTAAGGAATTCTTTGGTTCCTTCTCCAATAGTCTCAATATGAAGACCATTCTTGCGAATGTCTTTAAAACTCAAGAGACTTCTCTTAGAGTTTGGAGAATACAATGCCTCATCTATTTCTAGATGTGTTCCGTTTGGTAACAAAACATAGGCTTGGCCGTGGCCCTTAATGAGTGATGATACACCAGCTATTGTGTTTACATTGGCATCTTTCAATGTTAATTCAACAAATAATTTCTTATCCTTTAAAATCGTGTGGCTTGATCCACTATCAACCACAAGTGTGTCCATACTTCCTTTCATTCTAGACAACAAAAATATAATCTGAATCATTCATATTATTATTGAAAGATTAAAGCAATACATAGTTTATTTTGAAAATAGCAAAAACATAAAATCTTTAAAGCCTAAATAAACACCAAAAGCAATCAAACACAAATCGTTTGATGCATTACATCATTTAACTTGGTCATCTTCCAACAGGGTCAGAAGGTATGAAGTCTCATAATCCATGAGATTATCTTTGTCATGATCAAAATCGTCCTCACCATCCTTATACACCATTTGTGCTTCCGGATTTTTGCCTTTGAGACTCCCTTGATAGAGATCCACCAGATGCTTGGCAGTACGGCAATTCTTTGCCCAATGATTCAGCATTCCACATCTGTGACATGGAGAGCTTCCATGATTTTTTGGCTTTGAAGATGTCCCATTGCCTTTGTCTTTACCACGTCCATTGCTGGACTGGTTTGGACGGTCATAAGGGGTGTTACGCCCTTTGCCGTAGCCTGTCCACGTCCTCGCCCATGACCTCCACGGCCACGTCCTCTTCCATATGAGGAGCCGCGGCCCTTTTGGTCATACCAGACATGGTTGGCTTCAGCATCATCTTGAGGCTCATTTGCAATATGATTTGCCTCAGGGACTGGCTTAGTTCCAGGTGGTCTAAGCTCACTGTTCTTCATTAGCAGCTCGTTGTTCTTTTCAGCAAGCAATAGACATGAGATGAGCTCACTGTAGGTCTTAAAACCTTTCTGTCTGTATTATTGCTGAAGCATCATATTGTCTTGCGACATGGTCTGGAAAGTCTTTTCCAACAACAGCTCGTCAGAAATATTGTCGCCACAAAGCCTCAGTTTTGAGACTATTCAGAACAAGGCTGAGTTGTATTCATCCACAGTCTTGTAATCCTGAATCCTGAGATGGGTCCACTCATAGTTGGCACCCGGAAGAATCAAAGTCTTCTGGTGTTTGTATCTCATTTTAAGCTCGTTCCATAACTCGTATGGATCAGCCACTGTGAGGTATTGAGATTTCAAACTTTCCTCAATGTGATGTCGGATGAGCATGAGTGTTTGAGAGTTCTCTCTCTTATTGGCACTGTTTCCCTCAACAATGCAATGCTCAAGGCCTTTAGCTCCAAGAGAAATCTCGACATCTAGTGCCCATTGCAAATAGTTGTCACCCCTCACACTTAGAGGTGCAAAGTACAAGTTTGCTATTTTGGCCATCTGAAAATAAAGATCAGATGTTTAGGTCTTTAAAAATTTCATGTCTGGTCCATCTATGAAATCTTTAATTTGAAATTTGGTTTGAAAAGCCTCTTTGAAAATGAGATGGACGAGTGCATGGTCTCGCCGTAACATGTGGTACGCTTCATCGACCCATGTGGGTTTAATGGTCTAGTAGTACCATTCGGCACTCATCATCGACCCAAAACAGGTCGTGATCTAGTCGAACTTTGGTGCGCATCATTGATCATCGCGGATCACCGAGAATCATCGTAGGTGATCACCGTGATCATCGATGATCACGGGTGATGGTCTAGTTGCACCGTATGGTGAACATCATCGACCATTGGTATTTTTTTTTATGTCTTATTAATAATTCTTATCATGATATAACCACACTATGGTGCGGATCATCGACCAAAGAACTGAAAACATTTGGCCTTATGTTTTGTTTGGACATATAGCGTGTCATCCTTAAAAGGGGTATCACTTGTTGTCCACACAAAACAATAAGTTTATGTAATACTCAGAAACATTGGTCTTATGTTTTTGTTTGACATATAGCGCGTCATCCTTAAAGGGGTATCGCTTGTTGTCCACAAAAACAAAGGCCATGTAACCGTAAGTTAAGGTTTGGGGGTTTGAGATCCGAATTTTGGGGTTTAGGGTTGCAAAACTCGGATTTGATCATATATGATCGGTTTAGGGTTTTATAAAATTTTAGAAATCGGTTTTGAGATTTAATTTTATAAAATCGGTTAGATTACAACAATTAGGTCTAAATTATTTTTATTTTTTATTTAAAACAAGAACTTTAAAATCAACCTTTAAAAATATTTAAAATCGGATCCAAGCTATAAAATATTTAAAAGATTTGAAAAAGATTTTGCTTGATCCGCAAGGTAAAGATTATGGTTTTCGAGTTTACCTTATTCTTAGCCGCTTTTCTCCTTGGGTTCTCTCTTAGAAACCTTGAATAATCAACCAAAGAAGTGAGAGGGTCGATTAGTATCAAGATCTAAAGAATAAAACTTATGGAAAAGTTTTAGAGAGAGAGAAGTGGTTGGCGGCTGCTAGGGTTTTGGATCTGAGCTCTTGACGGTTGATCTGAGAGCTGGGTCGTGCTGATAACGTGTTCTAAACCTAGTGTTCTTGCTTTAGAACTTCAAACCAGAGAGAGAAAGAGAGAAGAGGCCGAGTGGCTTTGTGTAAAAGGTGTTGTTGTGTTATAGAAATATCAAACCATAAAGCTCCTTATATATGAAGCTATGACCGACCTAAAACATATATCTAAGCAATGTGGGACTCTCTTAAACAATGTTAAAGTCGGCTGAATAAATGAAACAAGCTAAGGCCCAATCCACATAAGGATTGGCCGGTTTAATATAAGTGAAACAAGGACCCGATTAAGGCATTCCTTAAACCATATGGTTTACAACACAATGTAATTATATCATTTTTTTGGCAACTAATGTAATTATATCCAACCATCTCTTTTTAGGCTCTTTTAAAATATGTCGGTAGACGCTTTTTAATTTGGGAATTCGGCCAAAAAAAATCTAAACTTTTCAGGAATTGTCAAAAGAAAATTGTACACTAATCTGACAAAAAAACTCACATTTAAGAAAGTGTTAACTCGACGTTAACTGTTAGCGTTAAGTGAAACGACGTCGTTTTCAAATGAGACGAAACGATGTCGTTTTACATGACTTACAAATAAAAACAAGTAGACACCAGGTTTCGAACCCTGGTTGTTTGGATCAAGTGGAAAAATATTTTACCACTAGGCTAGTGACACATTCAATGAATGTACTAACACACTTTATTTTATTTGGTATTGATTTTTAATATAAAAAAATCAAATCTGAAAACAAACAGTCAGAATCTATAAAATATCAAAAATCTTCCAAAATTTTTCATTTTTTAAAAAAAATCAAAAAAAATATTTTTTTTTCATTTTTTAGATCATCAAAACAAAATTTGAAAAAACAAATTCCAAAAAATTATAAAAATTTCGAATATGAAAACATATAATCAGAATATATAAATATATATTTTTTTTTCATAAAAAATATTCGTAAAATAAAGAAAATTTTCATTTTCGGATTTTAAAAAGAAAATTTGGAAACAAAATTAGAAAAAAAAATCCAAAAAAAGTTATAAAAAATTTCAAATCTTAAAAATATAATTAGAAACTAATTTTTTTTTTTTAAATAAAAATGAAAATTAAATTTTAATAGTTTCTGATTATATGTTTTCAGATTCAAAATTGTTTTTGCAACCTTTTTTTTGGAAATCTGTTTTTCAATTTTTTTTTTCAAATTTTCTTTTTACAATCCGAAAAAAATAAAATTTCTTTTTTTTGTATTTTTTTTTAATTTTTGTAATTTTAAAGATCTTTTTAAATTTTTAAATAATTTTCTTATATTCAGTCAGTACCAAATAAAATAAATGTGTTAGTACCTCCATTGAATGAGCCACAAGCCTATTGGTAAAATACCTTACCATTTGATTAAAATAATTGTGGTTCGAAAACCGATGTCTACTTAATTTTATTTTCAAATCATGTAAAACGACGTCATTTCACTTAACACCAACATTTAACGACAACAATTTTTTCTGTTAAATTTGCTGACGGCATGCTAAATTGGCAAGTCAACGAAAATATTGTTAATTAATTTTAAACTCAATGAAAATTTTGTATTTTTTCTGGTCAGCCCTAAAGTTCATGTTTCTTTTGGCAATTCGTGAATAGTTCATGATTTTTTTTGGCCCAATTCCTTTTTTAATTCTATTTAAGAGCAAGTTTGAATAGCATGTTTGGATATGGTATTGGCATGTCTGTAGTTGCGGGAGTTTGCGGATGCGGGTGGTTGCGGTTTCTAGCGGTTTTAAGCGATTTGTATGAGTGGTACTGTGGTTAAAAATTTGTGCGTTTGTGGGATGCTTATGACTGGTTAACCAGCGGTTGAATAATAAATTAATAATACTTATATTTTATATAATGATAAAAATACCTAAAATCATAAAAGTGTAATAAATATCAAAGTTATATTTAGAAAGTTATAGTATTATTGAAATATAATAGACATGTTTTAGTATTTTAATAATTTTTATTTAAAATTTTTATTGAATATTTTTATTTTTGTATTAATATTATTTTTGAAAAAAAATAATTTTCTTACCCTCCCGCAACCGCCTGCAACCGCAAACGCTAGCTGAAACCAGCATTTGAATTTATGAGGTTTGAAGCGATTTGAAGCGGTGTAGAGCGGTTTGAGTGATTGTTACAAAACGCCAACAACCGCTACCAACCGCAACAGCTGTGTTTGTGGGTGGTAGTGGGAAACCAGTCCACACCTAAGAAACTAAACAATTTTTTTTTGAATAACCAAAGAGTGGGAATGAAAAGAAAAAGAGTGGGATCAGAGTGGTTAATGAATGATGAATCATACATAATCCTATTTACAATAAAAACTCTATAAATTGATAATGTTGAAATTTCGAAATTTTATTAATTTATAAAGATATTAATTTACAAAATTTTTCTTATTTAGATATTTTCTATTTTTGAACATTTTTATTTATATAAAAAAGAAAATATTTTATTTTACTGTATGTACATTATTTAAATTTTAGAAATTTGACTTCCATATTGTTTTATTATCTTATTTTATGTATAATTTTATGTTTCATAGAATTGTTAAGTGGTTTTCGGTATAATTTTACTAAATATTATCAAAATATATTGAAATGTTTGAAGAATTTTAATTGTGAATACAAAACCAACAATATAATATTTAACTTGTACTTATATAAAAAAATATATATATATATATATATATATATCGATTATTAATTTATGATTTTAAAGGGACTATATATTTATATAGAAATTTTAAAAATATTATTATCTTATTATTTTATCGATTTGTGTTATATTTAACACCGGTCTAATTTGGGACCGGTAAAATTTACTAATTTATAAAGATTATTAATTAATAGATTATTGATTTATAGAGGTTCTACTGTATTTACTATTATATGACATCCTACCTGTCTGGTTAATGAATGATGAATCATATATAATCTTAGACTTCTTTCCAACACAATCAAGAACTAGAAAATGAAAAACCATCGAAGCATTTCTCATAATGAAACCACTGGAGATTGCATGTATTATATAATGACTTCAAACAAAGCAAAACAAAAACTGGAAAAAAATAACAAAAAAAAAAACAAAAACCGGAACATATATTAATTATATTATAATAGAGATGTACTCGATACTTTTTTTTTCCAAAGCTCAGGAACGAGCTCAGTGGCCTTCTCTGAATCAGGAAAATATATAGCCACACTGTGCTAACATGTTCCGTGGACCTTACTGTTTCATGAACCCCATGCTTACAGCACTGCAGCGCACTGACATCAATTCCTCCATTATGAGTTCTCACTAACTCCATATTTAAGTTGTTGGTCAATTAGTGACAACTCGTCATGTGGGAGTGTTGTTAAGGGGTGAGGTTTTTGGGTTCGAGGCTAAACAACAATCTAATTATGAAGTTAGTGAGAACTCATTATTGAGAGGATGGGATGGGTGCGATGCTGCGCTGTGAGCCTTAGGTCCATTGGACAGTGAGGTCCACGGGACAGGTTGTCACAAAAAGTTGACTTTTATTCTGACAGCCTGTCCCGTGGACCTCAGATTTCACAGCGCTACATCACATCTGTTGTGATATTTTTGTGTAGGGTCGTTTTAGTACTACGGAACACTGGAAGATTATCAAGTTTTATGTTTATGTATGTGTTTAGAGAAGAGAAATCGAGGCAAAGAGATGTATTATTGAGTATCTTTAGCGTTACAACATTTTGGGTGTATAAACCCTAGTTTTCTAGCCTAACTCTCTAATCTCTAAGCCCCAAAGTGTCGATCCCTTGTTCTAAGGTTTGGGTTCCCCTTTTATAGTCGATGTAAGTCGGCCAATCTTGGGCGGCTTCCGTAATATTCATGAATATATTACTTTCCCCTCGATATGGGAAACTTCCATATTCATGCGGAGGATCGGTTCCTTGGTCCTTACGGCAAGGACTAGGCCTTGGTTCCTCGATACAGGGACTGGACCCTGGATACTTATTAAATGGAGATCAGACCCTGGTGCCTCCTGGTGGAGATTGGTTCTTTGAGTAGAGGAGGGACCCTGGGTCCTTTCTAAACGAGGGCCCGGAAGTTAAGGCCCCTTCGGAGGCTGGAGAAACCTCTAGCCTTGAATATTTTTCCCCAACAGTTTGCCCCTTATTCCTTGATTGCTTCGTAGGGATCAAGGGATAATATGTAGTCTTGGATCGTGGTACTATTTCTTCCAGCAGGAGAAGGGTTCGGAGTCTAGGCGAAACGTGGAATCATTTTGGGCCTATCGCTCGTGGGTTGAAGAAGGCGGTTTGCTTTGAAGACGTCGAGCCTTCAGGCCTTTTGGCAGAAATGACTGAGAGCAAGATGGGCTTTCTAGGAGAAGCCCATTATCGTTTCAGCTACTCCGTTTGGCGCTCATTCGTGCGCGTGGCGAGATGATCGAGGCGCGTGGATTTCCAACTAGGGTTTCTTCCTTTTTCTTTGATCGGAACCAAGTTTCTTCTCCATTTCATCTTTGCCTTCTGTAGAGCTTTCTTCTCGGCGGCTTCCTCTTCCGGAGATTCTTCCTATTTTTCACAGGTAGCCGTTTTTCTTCCTCCTTTTCTTATTAAGAATGTCGAATGAGTCCCCTAGCAAAGCCCTAGAAACCTCTCCCGTAGCTAGGTCTAGGACTTCCTCTTCTCAATCTCCTGTAGTCGAGACGATGGGATCCCATATTGTTGAAGTCGGGGATGCCGTCACCGGGGGCCGAGTTGGTAGATCCTCATCGTTGGGTCCGTTTTCGTCGATTAAGGAGGAGGACGTAGTGGGATGGAGAAGGAAGTATAATCTTCCTCGGGACCTAATCATTCGTGTCCCTGATCCGACGGATAAGATCTCCGCCTTCGGAGTTGATGAGGTCCCGATCTACGAGGCGTACTTCGAGTCGGGTTTTCGTGATCGAGTCCCTTCATTGATCGCAAAATTGTCGGAATTTTTCGACATCTCCCCGGGTCAGCTGACTCCTCCAGCCTGGAGAACTCTGATAGCCATCCAGAATCTAGGCGATTTGGTGGGTCTGATGTTGGGTCTGAACGAAGTTCTCTATTCGTACTCCATCTCGACCCTGCCCGGATCAGAGGGGAAATATTATCTCCGTCCTCGTGGTAAGAAAGTGTTGGTTCAGGAGATTGAGAAGAAAGCAAGAAAGAACCATCCTGTTTTTAGTGGTAAATGGGAGGAGAGGTTCGCCTTTGCGCTTCTTCCAGGCTATCCCTCGGTTTGGCACGTAGCGGGTAGGTTAAATCGTTATAGGTTTTGGGCTTAACTCTGATATTCACTTGTTTGTTTTGCCGTTGCAGGTGTATCCGTTCCAGCGGTGCCGGAAGGAAAGAATGTAGCTGAACGGGTGTTTGATCTGCCAGCTGAACGTCGTCAAGTCACCTATCTTCTGAGTCGAGAGATTCTCGGTCGCTGCAGTATTTGGGGTGAGCTCATAGTGTTTCCTTTTTGTCTTTGCTGTCAGTTATTGATTTTGCGAATTTTCTTTGCAGGAAACATGTCTGGACCTTCAGGAGATGGCTCCATGGATGCTTTTAAGAAGGCTTGGGAAAACTTTTCCGCTAAGAAGACTCCTTTAGAAGTTGCCGTTTCAGGGGATGACGATGTTCAGATTACAGGGAGTCTGAAGCGCAAAGGATCTAGTACTCCAGCTCCCACCGTTTCCAAGAGGAGAACTCGTTCTTCGACCCCTACGATCTCCGGTGTTGACCTGAAGCCGGTGTTGGATGATCTTTCTGCTAGGGTCTTCCCGGGAAGCGTGTGCAATCTTCCTGCCGATGATCTTCCTAAAGCCATCAGCTCTATCCAGTTTGACCTCCTTCAGGTATGTCGACGCATTTTATTACTGTTTCGACCTCGTAATCCACTATAATGATTGTGGTATTGTGCTTGGTGCAGGTTATGTCTCAAGTTCATCATCTCAAGGACATGGTGAATGAAGACGCTTCTAAGGAACTTGAGGCTTTGAAGGCTCAGCTTCGCGAGGAGAAGGACAAAGGTTTGGCACAGGGGAAAGAGCTTAAGTCTCTTCAGCTAAGGTTGAAGAAGTCTCAGGAGCTGGAGGAGAATGCTGCTACCGAGCACGTCGTGCTGACGTCTAAACTGGATGCGGTGAGGGGAGAGCTGGAGGAGCTGAAGAATGAGAAGAATTCTTTTGAAGACGAGAGGACGATGGCGGTGAGTGGGGCTAGGATGATAGCTCGCTGGGAGGTGATGAGGGATTATCTGAAGGGGCAGACTGATAAGTGGGACTTCGTGGTGGAGTTTGAGCACTACAAGATGGTGAAGGAGTCTGAGGCTAAGCTTCGTGGGTTGCCTCCTCCTTCGTATGATGACGAACCACTTATCCCCGTGAAGGAAACCGCTGAGGTGGATCCTCCTGCTCCCGTGGATAATCCAGCTGCTGCCCCTGAGGCTTAAACTTTCTTCTCCTGTTTTTTGTTGAACTCTTGAGCCCGATGGGCTGTTGTCATACTTTCGCCCTTCGGGGCTTTATTTCCAGAACTGGGCCTTCGTGCCTTTTTGTTTTAGAACTTATGGCCCTTCGTGGTCTTTTTAAGACTTATGGCCCTTCGTGGTCTTTATCTATTTCCTTTGTGCATCCGTAGGCGTCACTCGAGGCTTTGCCTGGTTATTGGTTTGGGGTTGTGGGCCGAAGGCCGACCATAACCCCCACGAGAAGTCATGATCTAGGACTCGAGTTCTGTTAGCGATTAGATTGGAGGATTAAAAATGCCGAAACATTAGGTCTTGTAGTTCTGCGAATTCTGTGAGATCGTTGTCGGGAACTGGTGAGTTCCGATCCGGTTTGGACCCCTGGGTTCTTGATCCCTCGAACTCGGAAGTTCTCGGGATCTAGGCCCCTTAAGCTCCTTACTTGGGCCCTGAGGCCTTACTTTGAACCTGGGAGACTTTACCCCGTAAATCTTGAAGGAGTAGGAGCCTTTAGGCTCTCTGGACCCTTAGGTCTTAGGAACCTTGAGGTTTTTTGGACCCTTAGGTCTTGGGAACCTTGAGGTTCTTTAGACCCTTGGGTCTATGGACCCGGAGGTCTTTGGAACCTTGAGGTTCTTTGGACCCTTGGGTCTATGGATCCGAAGGTCTTTGGAACCTTGAGGTTCTTTGGACTCTTGGGTCTATGGACCCGAAGGTCTTTGGAACCTTGAGGTTCTTTGGACCTTTGGGTCTATGGACCCTTAGGTCTTTGGATCCGAAGGTCTATGGACCCTTAGGTCTTTGGACCCTTGGGTCTATGGACCCTTAGGTCTTTGGACCCGAAGGTCTATGGACCCTTAGGTCTTTGAACCCGAAGGTCTTTGGACCCGAAGGTCTTTGGACCCGAAGGTCTTTGGATCCTTGGGTCTATGGACCCGAAGATCTTTGGAACCTTGAGGTTCTTTGGACCCTTGGGTCTATGGACCCGAAGGTCTTTGGAACCTTGAGGTTCTTTGGACCCTTGGGTCTATGGACCCGAAGGTCTTTGGAACCTTGAGGTTCTCTGGACCCTTGGGTCTATGGACCCTTAGGTCTTTGGACCCGAAAGTCTATGGACCTTTAGGTCTTTGGACCCGAAGGTCTTTGGACCCGAAGGTTTTTGGACCCGAAGGTCTTTGGACCCGATGGTCTTTGGACCCGAAGGTCTTTGGACCCGAAGGTCTCTGGACTTTTATGCTTTTGGGGAGTCTTTTTGATCGCTCTCTGCTGCCCGGAGGCGAGCCACTCTCGATCTAAATTGAGAAATCGCACTGTGCTACCCGTGGGCATAGGCCATTCTCGAAATTCTCAATGATGCACTCTACCTTTCTGCAGAAAGGTCACTCTCAGACTTATTGTGGTCTGGGGTGGGTCCCCCCGCAAGGTTCTGTCAACCCAGACACATTACCTTCCACGTCTGGATAGGTATTAAATTGTTTGTGCTTAACCGGTTATTTGCACTTTGCTCCCTGCATATCAGCCGCCAGAATCTGATTACAGTACTTGGCTGTGTACGTCATGCCCCCAGCGTGCGTTTAGATTACAGCGTATTTCACGAGGGTTTGAATGGCACTAGTACGTGGTCCCCGCATAACTCTTGGCTATTGGACTTTACGCGGGGCCCTATCGCACATACATCGGCTCAGGGCTGATCAGACCCCTTCCATATCTGTCTGCACCTATGGTGAGTAGCCTCACCAGCTAGGGGGCTAGCTAAGATCTGAGGTCCCGAAGGCCCCTGATCTAGCTAATATGCCCCTTTAAGTATATTGGTGTTTCCTTAACTCCCTTTAGTCAAAACCAAATGTATTTTATAAGCCTAGTCCGAGGACGTTCTCGTTATACATGGGAGTAGGAAAACCAAAATACTTAAATATATAATAGTATATATAGAGCTCGATCCGAAGATCTTGCCTTTAGAAATGATAGAATTTGAGGTGCAAGGCGTTCCAGCAGTTGGGTTGTACCTTGCCTGTGCTGTCTTGCAGCTTATAGGCTCCTGCCCCTTGCACCCCTATTACCTGATAGGGTCCCTCCCATCCGGGGGCGAGTTTTCCGGCTGATTTGTCTTTTGTGTGGTTACAGACTCGCCTTAGGACCCAGTCCCCTTCTTGGAAGGTTCTGGATCTCACCTTCTTGTTGTAACTCTTGGCTACCTTTATTTGGTACGACGCGTTCCTCAGGCGGGCTGCTTCCCTTTTTTCGTCTAGGAGGTCTAGGCTTAGGTACATCAGCTCGTCATTTTCCTTGGGAGTTAGGATGTTGGAGATCGTGGTCTTGACATGTATTTCGGTTGGTATTGCTGACTCGGTGCCATAGACGAGTGAGAAAAGGGTTTCTTGGGTAGCTGTCTTTGGGGTTGTTCGGTAGGCCCAAAGGACTCCATGTAGCTCTTCTGCCCATCGCCCGTGAGCCTTCTCCAAGCGCTTCTTGAGCATATTCACCACCCTTTTGTTGGTTGATTCTGCTTGTCCGTTTGATTGCGGGTGCCTCAATGCTGAATTTGAGAGTTTGATATCCCAATCTTTGCAGAAGTCTTGGAAGTCGTTGCTGGTAAATTGGGGTCCATTGTCTGTGACAATTTCCTGAGGTGCTCCGAAGCGGGTTATTATGTTCGTCCAGATGAATTTCCTGATCTGGAGGTCCGTGATTTTTGCCAAGGCTTTGGCTTCTATCCACTTTGTGAAGTAATCGGTCATTACTAGGAGGAAGACCTTCTGCCCCGGCGTCATTGGGAATTTTCCCACGATGTCCATGCCCCATTTGCGGAAGGGCCAGGGGGAGCTTAGGGACTTCAGGTTCTCTGGTGGTAAGTTGGAGATTGGGGCGTGCTTCTGGCATTGGCTGCAGGTTTTAGCCTGTTTGAGGGAGTCCTTTGCCATGGTAGGCCAGTAATAACCGGCCCTTCTCGCCCTAAGAACCAGGCTCCGTCCGCTGGAATGTGAACCGCATTCCCCATCGTGGAGTTCCTCTAATATTCGTGCGGCTTCTCTAGGGGATAGGCATCGTAGGTAGGGTCCTGAGAAGGACCTCCTATATAATTTTCCCTCTGAGATGCAGTATCTGGCCGCTTGTCTGTTGATCTTCCGGCTCTCCTCTTGGTTTCCAGGTAGGACGTCGTTTCTTAGATAGTCGGTGATAGGGGTCATCCAGGTTTCTCCTTCGTCTACTACTATCACTTCTTCCGGTTCGGCCTCTTTCTGGGTTGCTGGCCATTGTAGGACCAACAGCGGAATACTCATATGTTCTTTGGTTTCTAATGCGGAACCCAGGTTTGCTAGAGCATCGGCTTGGGAGTTTTGTTCCCTAGGTATTTGGGTAAGCTTATAGCTTGTGAATTGGTCTAGGAGACGTTTGGCCACCGATAGATACCTGATCATGCTCGGGTCCTTGGCTTGATAATCCCCTTGAACTTGACTGATGATGAGCTGTGAGTCACTGAAAACCTGGATGTCTTTTACTCCCATTTCCCTAGCTAGTTCTAGACCTGCTATTAAAGCCTCGTATTCTGCCTCATTGTTTGTTGCTTTGAAGTTGCAACGTACAGCCCTTGAGGCCGATTCTCCCGTAGGGGAGGTCAGAACCAGTCCTACCCCTGCGCCTCTTACATTGCTGGAGCCATCCACGTGCAGGGCCCATTGACCTTCTTCCGCTTCTCTTCCCTGGAGTATAGCTTCTAGATCTGGGTCTGGAAGCATAGAGGGAGAAAATTCAGCCACGAAATCAGCTAGGACCTGGGACTTGATAGCGGCGGCTGGGCTGAAGATCACGTCATACTCTCCCAATTCTACGGCCCATTTCGCCAACCGTCCTGATACCTCGGGTTTATGAAGGACTGCTTTGATGGGGAATGAGGTGACTACCACGACTTGATGGGACTGAAAGTAGGGACGTAGCTTCCGGGCCGCGACCACCATGGCGAGGGCTAGTTTCTCTAGTTGGCTGTAGCGAGTTTCTGCGTCTAGCATGGATTACTGACATAGTATATGGGATGCTGCCTTTTTTCCTCCTCCCTTACTAGGACCGCGCTAACTGCGTGCTCGGACACAGCTAGGTAAAGCAATAGGGTTTCCCCTTCCAGGGGTTTAGATAGGAGTGGTGGAGTAGTGAGGTAGGCCTTGAGGTCGGATAGCGCGGCTTCGCACTTTTCTGTCCACTTAAAATCCTTGGGGTTCTTTAGTGTTTCGAAGAAGGCGTGGGACTTGTCAGAAAGCCTGGAGATGAATCTGCTGAGGGCTGCCATTCTTCCCGTAAGTTTTTGAATCTCTTTGACATTCCGTGGGGGAGGAATCGCCTGGATGGCTCTTATTTGCTCCGGATTTGTTTTTATGCCCCTGTGGGTGACTATGTATCCCAGGAACTTCCCGGAGCTTACTCCAAAGGAGCATTTAGAGGGGTTGAGCTTCATATTGTATTTCCTCAAGGTGGCGAAGGCTTGCTGGAGATGTGAGATATGATCTTCCGAGTCAAGAGATTTTACCAGCATGTCATCGATGTAGACTTCCATGGTCTGGCCTATCTGATCGGCAAACATCGTGTTGACCAGTCTTTGGTAGGTGGATCCAGCATTCTTCAGACCAAACGACATGACCTTGTAGCAGTAGATGCCCCTGGAAGTCATGAAGGACGTCTTTTCTTGGTCGTCGGGATGCATCAGGATTTGGTTGTATCCCGAGAAGGCGTCCATGAAGCTCATTAGTTGGTGCCCAGCGGTGGCATCAACCAGCTTGTCTATATGAGGCAAGGGGAATGGATCCTTTGGACAGGACTTGTTGAGGTCCGTGAAATCGATGCAGACTCTCCATTTTCCGTTTTTCTTTCTCACAACCACCACATTGGCGAGCCAGTCGGGATATTGTATCTCTCTTATGAACCCTGCATCGAGCAGGTTCTTGACCTCTTCGTTAGTAAATTCATCCCTTTCGGGAGCGAACTTCCTTTTCTTTTGTCTGACAGGAGGATGCTCGGGATTCACTTGGAGCTGGTGCATGATGACGTTGGGGTCAATTCCGGGCATGTCTTTGTGGGACCATGCAAAGCAATCGGAGTTAGATCTTAAGAAATTGATCAACCTCCGCCTCAGGTCCTTCGGCAGCTTGGAACCTATCTTGAGGTTCCGCTCCGGGTTCCCTTCTATTAGGGGGACCTCGTCCATGTCTTCAACCTCGGGTTCTTCGGCATGAGGAACGAGAGGTTGCTTCTGTAGTTGCTATAAGGCTTGGGTCCTTCCCTTCAAGGTAGTTTGGTAGCAGGACCTAGAATTCTCTTGATCCCCTCTAATGACCTTCACGCCCCAGGGGGTAGGAAATTTCACCAATTGGTGAAGGGTTGATGGCACGGCTCCCATGTCGTGGATCCAGGGCCTTCCTAGTATCACATTGTAAGACGATGGAGAGTCGACGACCAAGAACTTGGTGGTTTGGTTTATCCCCTCGGTATAGACTGGAAGAAGGACTTCCCCCTCGGTTTGCTTCACTTCTCCGCTAAATCCCACAAGCGGGATCGCTTTCCTGGTTAATGTTTTAGGGTCTAGCCCTAAGTCCATATAGGCCGAGTGGAAGATAATGTTGCTGGAGCTGCCATTGTCCACCAGTATTCGCTTAACTAGGCAGTTGGCTATAACTAGCAAGATGACGAGGGCGTCATGATGAGGAGCAAGGACTCGTTCCTGCTCCTTTGCAGTAAAGCTGATTTCGTCCATTCCCAAGAGTGGGCGCTTGGGAATCTCGATCTCTTGACCGTTCCTAGCATTGCGAGTACTTCTTTGGCTGCGGTGCTGCTGATCCCGCTTACCTCTGATCCTCCGGAGATGACGTGGATCACTCGTTCTTGTGGCGGAGGTAGCGCAGGGACCGCTTCATTGGGTAGAGCGGGACCCTCTCTGTTGAGGAGGTCCTTTGCCTTGTCCGAGAGGAACTCTCTTAGATAACCCTTCTTGAGAAGCTCGGTTACTTCCAGCTTTAAGGCTATACAGTCTTCAGTGGTATGACCGTGATCGCTGTGGAACCCACACCATCTTTTAGGGTTCCGGGTAGCATCGGGGGACCTCATTTTTGGTGGCCACATAACTTGTGGGCCCATCTGCCTCAAGACTCCGATGAGCTCCGGTTTGGATATCGCTAGGTGGGAGATGCTGGGCCAAGTAGAAACCATCATTCCTTCGGACCGAGGTAAGGGGCGATGTTGGTATCTGCCCCTGCTCTGGTTGGTGGATTCCCGGGAAGGTCGGGGTCGGATGGTTTCTTCAGGCTCGTCTTTTGAAGGTCTGGAGGACTTCTGATCGTACTTGGAGGAAACCTTGGCCCTACTCACGATGTTTTCTTCCCATCTTACTTGGGTCCAGGCGCGGGATAGTACTTCGCCATGTCTCCGCATCTGTACTTCGTTAGCTCCTTGTAGAGCTCTCCCTCCGGAAGTAGGCCCTTCTTGAAGGCTGAGATTGCTGTATCGGCGTTACACTCGGGTATAGAGACCTTCTCCTGGTTGAAACGAGCTATGTAGGAGCGTAGGGATTCGTTCCTGTATTGTTGAATCTCGTAGAGGTCATCTGATCTCTTCTCCAGGTGGCGGCTACTGGCGAACTGTTCTACGAACTTGTCGCTGAGGGCGGCGAAGGATGCTATGGACCCCGTGGGGAGGTTGATATACCATTGGAGGGCAGGACTGGTTAAAGTTGACCCGAAGCCCTTGCACATGGTGGCTTCCCTTGCTTCTTTCGGAATAGCCACAACTACCATGCGTTGCATATACTGGGCGATGTGGTTGTCAGGATCTCCTGTTCCCTCATACATCTTGATGCTCGGAAAAGAGAATTTTCGAGGCATCTCGATCGAAGCAATCTCCTTCACGAAAGGTGTGTCGGAGTATGACCTGGGATCGCTTCTACGAATGGGGGGAGCTACTCCGGGGAGCCTTTCCACCATAGATTGGATGGTGCTGAATATTTCGGATACCATCTTCTCTAGGTAAGCGGCTAGAGCTGGATCTGAGATCTCGGGATGGTCAGGTGAATACTATTCGTCCTCTGTATCGGATTCGTCATCTTCTTCCTCCCGGGTTACGTCTCGGGTATTTTCTTGATCGCCGGGTTCGTCGCCGGGCTGTTGAGGCGTTTCCTCGCCGTCGTGCGGGGTGTTGAGCGAAGCCATAGGTCGGACTCTGGTTTTAAACCGTTTTCGTTTCTTCCCTACTGCCCCGAGGGATCGGTTTTCTTGTCTGAGAGCGATTTTCTCGGCTTCCATGGCATCTAGCTTCTCGACGCTTCGCTGAAGTTGCTTGGAGTGTTCTCCAAGTTGATCTTTTAGGTATTGAACTTCCTGGACGAGTTCCAGATCTGCAGGTGCGGTTTCCTGAGCCTTGTGAAGGTCGGTAATTTGACTCTGAAGGGTTTCGAATCGGCTCAGAAGCTCCTTCTCCTTTGGGGTCAGATTGGCTTGATTGGACTCATCTTCCGGTGCCATCGTCACGTAGTTGAGTTACTCCCCTCCTTCTAGCGCCAAACTGTTGTGATATTTTTGTGTAGGGTCGTTTTAGTACTACGGAACACTGGAAGATTATCAAGTTTTATGTTTATGTATGTGTTTAGAGAAGAGAAATCGAGGCAAAGAGATGTATTATTGACTATCTTTAGCGTTACAACGTTTTGGGTGTATAAACCCTAGTTTTCTAGCCTAACTCTCTAATCTCTAAGCCCCAAAGTGTCGATCCCTTGTTCTAGGGTTTGGGTTCCCCTTTTATAGTCGATGTAAGTCGGTCAATCTTGGGCGGCTTCCGTAATATTCATGAATATATTACTTTCCCCTCGATATGGGAAACTTCCATATTCATGCGGAGGATCGGTTCCTTGGTCCTTACGGCAAGGGCTAGGCCTTGGTTCCTCGATACAAGGACTGGACCCTGGATACTTATTAAATGAAGATCGGACCCTGGTGCCTCCTGGTGGAGATTGGTTCTTTGAGTAGAGGAGGGACCCTGGGTCCTTTCTAAACGAGGGCCCGAAAGTCAAGGCCCCTTCGGAGGCTGGAGAAACCTGTAGCCTTGGATATTTTTCCCCAACTACACCTACCCTAACCCCTCACCATGGGAGAAAACGCATCCACATCCACGGGTAGGTTATTAATGTTCCTGGCGTTACTCGAACCCAAGACATCACCCTTTAACAACTCTCCAGAAGACAAGCTGTCACCAATTGATTTGCAGTTAATTTTTAATTTTAGTGGTTGATGCGCTGCAGCGCTGTGAGCCGGAGTTAAATGAAGAAGGGTCGGTGCACTGCAGCACTGTGAGCCAGGATTCCTAGTGAGAGGGATGGGTTGTCACACACACTGTCTCTCTTCATACACCATTGATATACCATGATTTTGACCCACTTTTAACCATGGTATTTATATTTTTTGAAGTATATTAGGTATGTTTTCAGGTTCATGAGCATTTTGGAGTAAAGTGACCTTTTAGGTGCTCTTAGGGAGCTTAAAGGAGAGTTTTCCCGAGATGACTATAAAGATCAGACAAGAAGGTCGATATCTAGAGATACATATCGATCGATATACATCCTGTGTAATCGATTGACGACGCATCCATAGAAGATGACGACGAGATACCCAATCGATCGATATACGACTAGTACTATTGATAGATATCGAGCGTGCAGAAGAATAATAGTTGACTCAGCCGACTTGAATCCCAAAGTCTCTCAATATTACAAGATTGCCTCTGACGAGTTTTTAACCTAATTGAATTCATATTTATAGTTATGCCTACGTGTTTTGGCAAAATATGCTTTTTGAGTGCTTTCATATACTTTTAATGCTTTTACATCTATTGAATACCTTTCATTAATCAAAAGTATTCTTTTCATCTTATTCTCTATTTATCAAAGGTTATAGAATTCTAGATTTAGAAGAAGATACAAAGAGATTTGTTATCCTGAGGAACTTGAGTGTTCAATCTTCTAATCTTATGAATTCCTATTATTACCTTGATGCTATGAATCACTTAGCTATGTCTGAGTAGATTCACTTGTTAGATTTGGGGTTCAAATAGTTTTGAGGGATTAGCCCCAACTATAAGTACTACAACTACAGTTTTGAGGGATTAGCCCCAACTATTTATCAAAGGTTTTAGGATTACATCTTTTGTGTTCCTTAGCTCTTTGTGGATTCGATCCCTAAGTACTACAACCGAACCTCTTATTTGAAAGAGTAATTCACTCTTTAAGGTAATTTGAGTGATATCAACCATTTAACCCAAGTAATAATTTTAGGACACTCTGCGTCGATGCTAAAATATTCATACTTTTCAAAAGCGTCGAACCAGCAATAGTATCCAGTCAGAGCTATGTCCACATAACTGAATGTCTCGCCTTCGAAGTAAGTCTTGTCTCCAAGCTCCGACTCTACCGTCTTGAGCATCTCCATGAACTCCTTATTCCCCGCCTCTTGCTCTTCGCCTTTTTCTCTCCACATCAACCTCTCTAGCCCGGGCACCTAACCACATATTGTAAACCAAATGAAATCAAATATATTCTACTTTTTACAAAAAAAAAATTAATTTTATTGCTAGAAAAATATTTATGATGATATTTCTTATACCATTTTGTCGATTAAATCTCCCCAAAACTTTGCCTGAGCTCTTCGGTAAGGAAGGAGTGGATTTTTACCTGGTCAAGTCTCCTCGATGTACTCGACCAGGATAAGAGAATCACAGACTGGTTTGCCATTGTGGAGAACTAGTATTTTCTTATGAACCAGGTTCATCTCGAGGATTAAGGCGCCTTTATTAAACAGATCTTGTTCTTTGTTGTCGAATCTCATGTCTTTCTCTTCTAGAGCAATATTCTTCCTCACTCCGAACGGACTCGGCACATAACCCAGAAGAATCACCTCGTCCTCTAAAAATAAAAGTAACTCGCTTCTCAGTAACTATGTTAAATATGTCAAGTTGTATAACTATACATTTGTGTAATATGCATTTTAGATATTATTTTTACAGTTTGCTATATATTTTATTTTCTTAGTATTTATCTTACATAATTATTAATTAGTCAAGAATATCTAGAAAACCTGATTTAGAAATCTACCATGAAAAAGTTACTCATTATTCCATCTTCATTTTTTTGTCGTTTTTAGATTTAAATATACAGATTAATAAAAAATTATATATTTGCAAAATAAAAATACCATTACATATACACTAAATTATATTTCAACTAATGAAAAGATAAATAAGATAATATTGTTAATATATTTTGCATTAAAATTTTAAAATGACACTTATGTTAAAACAAAAATTTTGTTCTTCTACGAAACCTAAACTAAAACAGATGGAAAATTGGGAATAATAGATTATTTCAGTCATGTCAAATGCCACAATTCATCATGATTCATCGATTTTATTAATTACTTTGTCAACACAATTATTTATATAACTATGGAAAATGGCTGAGGCCACCAGCATCGTGGTGCTCTTGGCAGAACTCTAACAATTAAAAGAAATCAAAAGTAATCAAAAGAAAGATAAGTAATGAGAGCAGTGTTCTCGTATGAGAGTGTTAAACAAACATCTAAGAATATGTTCTTACAGATGTTAAAAAATAAGTGGCAATGATAGCAACAACTGGCCTTAACATAAAATCATATTATACATAATCCTCAATGGTTGACAAAAAAAATCCCCAATGTTAAAGTTATATACTGTTAGTGGTATTCCGGCGCTATGCGCCGGATTCGTATATTTTATTTTTACATAAAATTATTTTTTATTTTATGATTTTAGTAAATAGAATATGTTAGATAATTTGAAGATGAAATATATTGAAAGAGAAAGATATTTTTCTTATGATATATTTGATGGTGGTTAACGACTATAGGGTGTTACTTTGTTTTAAAGTTGTTTACTTCAAAATGAAATAGTATAATTGGTTGAGACTAATTGTTTCAATAAAAGTAGAATAAAAAATAGATAGTAGTGACTAAGTTAATTTAGTTGAAATTTAAATATAAAGTAAAGTTGATGTTTTATTTTGAAAACATACTACGCGGACAGTATATAGAAGGAGCAGCATTTGAATTTTATTTTACTTAAGTACCAAATAGTATCTACGGGTGAGCAAATAATATAAATATTATTTAAAGTTTTACAAAATTTTGAAATTTAATATATTTTAATTTAAAATAGTATAACTACAAGAAAACATCGGTATTCTGAGAGACATTCCGACGGAAAATGATTTCCTCGGAATTTTCTGACTAAAAATCGAGGAAATTCCGAGGAAACCCAGAAATATGGTTTTCTCGGAATTTCCTCGGAAATTCTGAGGAAATTCCGAGGATGTCACATTTCCTTGGAATATTCTGAGGGAATACCGAGGAAACCATGTCCGTCGGAAAAAACCGACAGATATTTCTAAAATTACAAGGACATTTTGTAGCCGTTAGAGAGCTGTTGGGCGATTTTAAAAATTCCGAGGAAATTATCCTCGGGAATTTCTTCGGAATTTCCTCAGTATGTCGGCAGGATTTCATCTATATACAGCCACCCCTCTTCCTCTTCATTCACTCAATTTCTTCTTCTTCTCTCCTACTATCACGAAATTGATATAAAAAAAACATGTCTTCTTCAAATTATTTTCGTTCTTGGATCGATCGACCTCATTTGGATCCGGAGACGAGATTGCTTACCGAAGAATACCAACGAGGTATAACCGAATTCATGTATGTTAAGATGTATTTGCTATAATTGTAAAAATAGAAATGTTATTAAAGAGTTGGATGTTTGGACTCATCTATATTTGAGTGGGTTTACACGAAGTTACAAAATTTGGTATCATCATGGGGAAACTGATTATGAACTTGGTAGTACTAGCGAACCTCAGCCGGCGGTTAGATTAGAAGAACCAATTAGAACGGATGTAGATTATGGTGTAGGTACTGAGCAGATGGTAAATTATCATTTTAGAGGGGAAGATTTACCCAATGCAGAAGCTAGGAGATTTTATGATATGTTGGATGCTGGAAAGCAACCATTGTACAAAGGTTGCAGAGATGGTCATTCAGCTTTATCATCTGCTACAAGACTGATGGGCATTAAAACAAATTATAACTTGGCTGAAGACTGTGTGGATGCGATAGCTGATTTTGTTAAAGATATTCTACCTGAAGATAATGTAGCTCCAGGTTCATACTACGAGGTTCAGAAACTCGTAGCTGGTGTTGGTTTATCTTATCAGATAATAGATGTATGCATCGATGCATGATTTATTAAAGGGCGGATGACCAGCGGATTACATGCAAATTTTGTGGGAAGCCAAGTTATAAAGATACGAGTGGAAGAGTTCCAGTGCCATATAAAAGGATGTGGTATTTGCCTTGGACGGAAATGTTGCAGAGGTTGTATCTTTCGGAACACACAGCGCAACGAATGAGATGGCCTGTGGAGCACTCAACAGATAGTGAGATCAGACATCCTTCAGATGCAAAAGCGTGGAAGCATTTCCAATCAAAGTATCCCGATTTTGCGTATGAGAGAAGAAATGTCTACCTTGGATTATGTACTGATGGTTTCAGCCCGTATGGAAGAGTGGAAGACAATATTCTCTATGGCCAGTCATTGTTACACCATACAACTTACCTCCAAACTTGTGCTTGTGACAAGAGTTTTTGTTTCTCTCCATTCTCGTTCCCGGACCAGAGCATCCTAAGAGATCACTTGATGTGTTTCTTCAGCCACTAATATATGAGTTTCAACAACTACGGGCTGAAGGTGCTGAAACATACGATATTTCGTGTAAAGAGAACTTTCAAATGCGGGCAGTACTAATGTGGACAAGTGATTTTCCAGCATATGGTATGTCTGGATGGACAACGCATGGGAGGCTATCATGTCCATATTGTTAAGATGACACAGATGCTTTCCAACTAAAGAACGGAAGAAAAACGTGTTGGTTTGACTGTCACAGACGATTCCTACCACCCGATCATCCATACCGTCAGAGTAAGACTTTGTTTAGGAAGAACAAGCAGGTGTTTGATGGTCCACCTGAGGAATTTAGTGGGAAAGGTTTGAAGACACAACTAAGAGATTATGATGCAGCAAGGACGCCAGACGTCGGTGGACATGAACGTTTTCCGGTAGATGCTGTTGGAGAACTACATAACTGGCACAAAAAGTATTTTCTGGGATCTGCCATACTGGGAGGATCATCTGCTAAGGCATAATATAGATGTCATGCATATTGAGAAGAAATTTTTTGACAATCTCATGAACACGATCCTTAACGTTCAAGGTAAAACAAAAGATAATTTGAAGTCAAGACTGAATTTAGTCGATATATGCTCGTTCAGAACTTCATGTTGATGGGAATGGTAGGGCTCCTTTTCCCATATACCGACTTGATGCAGAGGGAAAATATGCATTCTTTGATTGAATTTCAAACGATGTGGATTTTCCAGACGGTTACGTATCTAATTTGCGTAAATGTATCGACAGAAAGGAAGGAAAGTTTATTGGCTTGAAAAGTCACGATTTCCATGTGTTGATGCAGCGCCTCCTTTAGTTTGCCTTCAAGGAACTATTACCACGAAATGTTCATGAAGCAATTGCAGGAATAAGTGCTTTCTTCCGCGATTTATGCACGAGATCAGTGACTCTTGAAGGAATTGAAAATTTGAAGACTAACATAGCTGTGATTCAATGCAACCTTGAGAAGGTATTTCCTCCCTCATTTTTTGATGTTACGGAGCACTTGTTATTCACCTGGCAAGAGAATTGGAACTTGGTGGTCATGTGCACTATAGATGGATGTATATGTATGAACGGTATATGCTTCATTTGAAGAAGATGGTGAAAAATTTAAGTAGGGTGGAAGGTTCTATAGTCGCACAGATGATCAATGAAGAAATTTCAAACTTTGCCGAGTACTACTTTCCAGCAGAAGTTCGGACCAAAAACAGAAGACCTGCTCGGCATGATGATAGAGGCGAACGGGCAACATATCATGTTAAGGTTCCAGACATTTTCACACATGTTGGACGACTTAGCGGAAAACCAAAGGATCGTCGACTTACTGAGCAAGAGCAAAGTCATTTGCAAACATATTTGCTCACCAACTGCGAAGATGTTCTTCCATATGAGAGGTAAGTTTATTATTTTACAAAATTTTATTTTAACAAATTGACATTTAAATCTTAATTAATTATATTTTGTCACCATATGTACATGATTTTCATGAAAGAAAAGCGGTTCAAATATAGATACGCCACATAGGCGGAACTAGAAGAAATGAAGCAGAGAGAATTTGCTGGATGGATGTTTACTTATGTGAGTGCCTTAAACAAACTAATATATCATTTATCACATATTTATACTAATTCATATTTATTGATATAACCTACATATGTGCTATTATTAGGTGTCTACTGGTTTGGCCAGAGGTGAAACATTTGACGATTGGATACGCGAGATGGTGGTTGGCCCAAACTGTGTTGTGAAGTCATATCCGAGATTTTGTACTAGAGGATATGCATTCACAACTGAAAAGAGGAGACATTCGCGTACGATCTATGATGCTGGCGTTTGTTCTGCATCAGGAGATAATGTATACTACAGACACATACATGAAATAATGGAAATCAAGTATTTGGGCATGCTTGGATTGCGCTATACTGTTTTCTATTGTGATTGGCACGACAACACTCTAGATCGAGGTGTGAGAACATATGCATTTGGTGTTACATCAGTACATTCGAGGCGAAAGTTGCGGTATTATGATCATTTCATTCTTGCTTCTCAGGCCGATCAGGTAAGTAAATGTTAATTATTTAGAATGATTGATCATAATTTATACTTTTACTAATAATTTTTAAAATGTTACAGGTTTGTTATATCAAGTACCCTCGGGTAAGGAACAGAGATGATCCATGGATTACTGTTACAAGAGTGAACCCGAGTGGCCGAGTTCATGGAAGTTCGCAGCTGGAAGACCCACTACAACCAATGACATCCGACAACTAAAGTGCAGCAGAAGATGCAGCGGAAGGTGGCCTTGTAGTCGATTTGACCAACTTCGCAGAGGAAGCCGTCGTTCACGCAGAGTATGAACCAGTTATTGGAGAGTTTCACCAAGATCCAGATTCAGATTTATCAGGTGATGATGACTCAGAATCAGACTAGGTTTTTTTTTTAAATTTAAATACCGAGGAAATTCCGAGGGACTTTAGGTTTTCCTCGGAATTTACCTTCACGAATTAGGGATTTGATTACAAAGTATGGTTGCTCAGAATTTCCTCAGAATTTTCTGAAAAAATTCCGACGAACCTAAAGTTTTCGGTATAAAACCACAAGTTCTTCGGAATTTACTCGGAATTTTTTGAGGAAATTCCGAGGAAGCTAAATGTTTTCAGAATTTCCTCGGAATTCCCTCGGACTATTCTGAGGAAACTCCGAGGAAATAGGGGTTTTAAGCCGAAAACAACATTTTGCGGATTGAATAACACGTATATAACCTTCATTAAGTGTCTTAAGCATATTATGAAGTCAAACTTTGGTGTTTTACACAATAATAAACACTTTTACGATTGCTTGAACGAAAACCACACAACATAACAGAAACACTTATACACTTTAATAAACGTTAAAAGGAATTCTTACAATTCATGGTTTTTATGTTTAATATCACGGTTATTAAATTTTGTTATATCACGGTTTTTGATGTTTAATACAAAGAATCCTCAATGTTATGCATTACATTTGTATAAGAAATGAAATACGGCAAAAATATCATGGTTTTAAAACCCCAAATCCTATTTTCCTCAGAATTTCCTCAGAAAATTCTGAGAAAATTCCGAGGGACTTATTTTGAAACCATGTTTCTTCGGAATTTTTTTTCATTTCCCCGGGAAACCCTAGCCACCAAAAATTTCGGGAAAATCAGATATATGGGAACCGAGGAAATTCCGAGGACCATTAAAAAAATACTGAGGAAATTCCGATGGGTTCAAAGCCCTGGCTGCTCTACGTCTAGAGGATCTGCGAATCCCCTGCTCCCATTTCGAGGCGGAAAGGAAAAAAAATTTCACGTTCTTCCTTTCGGAAAGGGAGGACTAGGAGCGACTTTTTTTCGACTATAATTTAGAAAATAAGTGTTTAAATGTCCTTCAAAAGTAAGTAAATAACTAGATGATTCATTTAGATCAACATGAAAGCCCAACTACATCTACTATACCAGGAATATCAATGAACCCGATTATTACGATTGCTCATGATACCCTTTTTAGCTTCTAGAATCTATTTCTTAGTTCAAGATCTGAGAAGAATTTCCAGATTAATAGGATCTACTCGACATAAATTAGGAATAGATTTAATTAACCTTTTTCAAAGCAGGATTCCCCCCCCCCCGTGTTTTTCGGTTTCATGGATGAATTCCGCATATTGTCATATCTAGGATTTACATATACAACATATATTACTGTCAAGAGTGATTTTATTATTATTTTAATATTAAATATTTCGATTTATAAAAAGTCAAAGATTCAAAACTTGAAAAACAAGTATTAGGTTGCGCTATACATATGAAAGAATATACAATAATGATGTCCGTCAGATCCCTCATAAATTAGGTTTTCGGTTTCCTTTCTTCCCCATTTCCTCTCTTAGTCTCCTTTCTCCTCCTCCCACCGCAGCGCCTCTCTTCCTCTCCTATTTTCCTCCACGCTGCGCCTCTCTCTCTCCAATCCGGCGAATCCCCCTGATAATAGAAGTTTTGTGACTCCTAAGTCAAATAATAGTATAATGAAACTAATATGTCGAACCAGTTATGAGGAATTCGAAGCACCAAGATTACAAGCACTTTCTTAATCTAAATGCAATCAATAGCTTGAAGTTTATAATGTCTAACAGTTCCAATGATGAAAATAAAAGCAACAGAGATGACTTTTTAAATATTCTAAAGGAGAACTCATGGGTATAGGAACATGATCTTGGGTGATCAGGATTCGAACAAAAGATGACAGAATGACAAATCAAATGAATGACCTTAAGCCTAAACACTATCTTAAGCAAGCTCTATGTCTAGATGAATGCTCATTTACTAACATATCTCAAACATCAAATATCTTTGGTTGAATGACATGAAAGCAATCATTAAGAACAAGTTCAATAGCTATTCTAATACTCTTAAAAAAAGAAGCCTTTGGCAAGATGCATTAGAAACTTAGTAGAGTTTTCTCAGACATTTCAACAAACACCTTTTGGGTGGAAAATGACTAGAGATCATCTCTTGAGTGATCAGAACAAGAGAAGCAGTAAAATTACTCTACAAGCAAGGAATGAGATTAATCTATCCTAAACATCTTTGATCTAACCTAATCACCCTTAATCTCCTAACCCATGAATCCTTTGGAGGATTACTCACTAAGGTTCATGATCAATCTTAAACCCATTTTAGGTTTCAGATTGATCATAAACAGGAACATAAATCACCAAAAAGAACAATGAGAACAATGGAATCAATGATCAAAAAGATGAAATCTCCCAATAAAATATTGTTTACCAACTCCAATCTGAATAATCAGCCTCCAATGGCTTACAAAATACTTAAACTTAGGTTTTAGAACAAAGAAATGAGCATACAAAAGTCTAAAATGTCCTTGAGAAAAGTTTAGTTTCGGAATAGAAATCGATCGGAGCGACCGGGCACACCCGCTCCAGAGGTCGCTGCCGAATGAGACGAGCGGGTGGGTAGAGCCGCTGCCATCCAGTCGCTGCAAGTCTTGGTTCCACAGCGGACGGGTACACCCGCTGTGGAGGTCGCTCCGGAAACGAACGAGCGAGGGGTGAGACCCGCTCCAGACACAACCGCTGCGCGTGATGGAGTCACAGCGGCCAGGTAGGGCCGCTGTGGGTGCCGCTGTGGCTCTGCTCGTGCATGGTTCACTCCTTTTGCCTCTTTTGAGCCAGTAATGCATCCCAAATGCCTCCAAAAGCTCCATGTGATGCTCCAATACCTGATAAGGACTCATGTATGCAAAATGCACCCTAAACATGGCTAGAAACTAATCTACATGATAAAAATGCATGCAAATGAAAAGATAAAACAATGCAATTATGCAAGATATCAACTCCCCCAAACTTGTTCTTTTACTTTTCCACAAGTGAGCTTTCTAGAACTCATAGGGAAAGAGGTTTGAAGGTGGGAGCTCATAGCCAAAAGAAACACTCATAGGATTAGATTTTACTCCAAATCCAAAAATAACAACCTCTCTTATTGCACTCTAGCTTCTCTAGGCCTATCTTAACTCTTTCTATCCTTACACTCATTGTCAAGCATTCACACAATGAAATCAGCCAACTCTCACATTCATTAAGCACAACATCAAGTGAATTCCTGCAAATGGTCAAATGGTCTAAATCATTTGGGTAAGGGTAGGCTTTTTATTCAAGTGAGTCAAGAGGATCAAATCATAATACTTTAAGTGGTTTACTCTCAAGATAAGTAACCTTGACATTGCACATAATATATCTAAGAAAAGGATCAATTCATGCATACAATGCTCAATCTCCATTATTCTACCCTTTTCTCAAACATACCAATCCACATAAAGATTCCCAAATGCTCAACCCATCTCACATCTCTCACCATAAGATCACAAAACCTTTTCCTTCACAAGACTCTCTCATTTTTGAAATCTACAAGGAAGTTTTCACAATTTCAAATCACATCTCAGCTCATAACAAACTTGCTAGCCCCCTTATTATCATTATTTTTTTTCTTTTCTTTATATATATATATTTTTTTTTTTTTTAAATTGGGGGCCAAGAAATTTCAAAATTGAGCTAGATGTTTCTATCTATTCCAAGAAGATCAAACACTTAAGTACAAGAGTCTATTCATTTTCCTTCAATCTAGAGTTCACAACACTCACCCCCAAATCCTATGGCTAGACAATAAAGTATCAAATCTAGAAAGAAATGAAGATCAAGCATTGTCGTTCCCGATACTCTCAACATTATGCACATGTAAGGCTTTCCGAAAAAAGGCCTCATTCATCAATTCAATGAAGGTTTAAAAAGGAGGTAAGGGTTTTTGGGGAGTGGTCTACCATTTGAGATTGTCAAAAAGATTGGCAAAAAAATATGTGACATCTCAAATGTGTGTAGCCATGATTCAGTACACAAAGGACCATAAGCAAGATGCATTAAGTTCATTTAGTTCCAATAAGATTGTAGTTGGCTTTCAAAGACTGAGTTTAGCAATAAACAAGTTTCAGGAAGAGTTTTCAAGGCTCAAAGCTTACAAGGCTTTTTTCAAAAGGTGTATTATCAATTAAAGCGCAAAAGTATTCTTTACAAGGCTTTTTAAATCATTGCTCCCAATGCAAGTGAAATGCAACATATATGCTCTAGACTCTCCTAAAAAAATGCAAGTGAATGCAATCTAAATGATTTTTTTTTCAATTTTTTTTTGGTTTTTTCTATGCATATATGAATGAGAAAACAATGCATGAGACTCTTAAACATCAAAGAAAACATGATCAAATACATGGTACTTCCCCCAAACTTAATTTACACAGTCTCTGTGTTGTTAAATCGAAAGAGATACCCAAAGAAAATCTAAATGCAAGAAAAACAAATATATACAAAGGGTAAAGTGCGCAGGTACCTTCTAAGGGTGGCGAGTCGAGCCCAAAGCTCCAGCGCCCTCGTCGTTTCCGCCAGCTGCTCGATGATAACCCCCATGCCAGTACTGACTCTGAACCTCCTCGTCCTCGATGTCATCATCCGAAGATGCTAGAGATGGGGACTTGTTTCCTGAGGTAGAGGGTAGGATATGAGGGTTTCTGTACCGCCGCTGATGCTGACATTTAGTGAGGGGGAAGCTAAGGGCATTAGGAGGAATTAGTGGAGGCTGGGGTAGTGGAGTGTCTGGGAACTGAAAGTTCGCTCTGCTGCATCCTGCCATACCTCCTCTCGTCAACGCATCAGCCATCTTCCTCAGGATCTTTGATGTGGACCTAGCCTGTCGCTTCACCGTCTTGCTCAGCTTTTTGCACTTGTCTTTCAGCTTCTCAATCGTCCTGTCCTGAGCCTTGTTCCATCTCGCAGTCGACCAATGTGGTCATGCTACAACATCTTCCGGCTCAGTGGTTCTTTGTTCCTCTTGTGCTTCAGTGGTAGAGCCTATGGGCGTAAGGGACACATGTTCACCAAGGTAGGCATCTCTTGGAATGTTGAAGCTGATTCCGGAGGGTCCGTCTAGCCTCGTCAAATCCCTATTTGGAAGAACAAACTCAGCCTTCCTCCCCTTGGACTTGAAGTAGTAGACTAAGTCGCCTTCGTACTTCCCACTAAAGTACTGGGCCTGTCTCAAGTAAGGGGCATCCATGAAGTACGGCCCCTTTGCGTCCCTTCCCAACGAGATGCCCTTATACTCAAGCAGTGGTGTGATCAATCCGCCAATGCCAATCTTAGGTGATTTGTCATATGTTTCCCAAGCCCAAATCTTGTAGTGCTTCAGACGATCCACAAGAAATCTTACCCATCCAACCTCTGAATAGATATCTGGGGAGTGAGGGAGCTGTGTGGAAGTGGCGTATGGCTGAATGGCTGGAAAGAAAAGGTACATGTCCTCATCAGTGATGGTGCCAACTTCTTTTCTCGGGTAGAAGGCATGGACCAGCATCCTGTGAAGGTAACATACTGAGGGATGGCGGATATGAGCATTCTTGTCCTTCCCAGTCGTGCGTGAGGCTGCTCCACTAATCAGCTTCCAAAGGTTCTTAGGAAGGTTGTCGGCCTTTTCGGGAAAGCCATACTGCTGGTCATCAAAACCCATCACTCTCCCTATTTCTTTGAAGCTCATGGTGTAGTTCCTCCCATTTACTTTGAATGCTATCTTACCCCATCCTTCCTTTGCATGCCTAGTCGTGTGGGTAGTGACAACAAGGGAGGAAAGGAACTGGCATGAGGCTTCCTTGTAGACTGGATAAGCCATAGTGAGAAGCTTTGGCATCTTCAAATGATCCAGCATTGCTTCAATATCATCATACAAACCCAACTTCCTCAACAACTGGACGTCTGCGAACCTCGTTGACGGCCAAGATACCCCATTCAGCAAGTGGTCATATAGCTCCTCTACAGATGGCCTCTTTTCCCTGTCTCTATCAACTGCAACTTCCTTTCCCTTAGATGTTTTGGCCTTCTTCGGTGGAGCAGGCTCATCCGCACTCTCTGAACAACTCTCATCCTCATCTGGTTCAGCAACACTCTTCCCAGCTCTCTTCCCATCTGCCAACTTCTTCTTTGCAGCTGCCGCTTCTTGCTTTTTTGTTAACTGCTTGACGGAACTAGCAGCAGGTGCCGTCTCTCTAACCATTGGTACCTGAGAACAAGAGAAACTTGCAAAGAAGTGAGTTGAATGAAACAAGAATCACACTTTTCAAATTGTCATGAAGTGAAAATTACAAATGAAGTAAAATTCAATGAAATAAGTGATTCTAGAACTCAAGAAGTCTTGAAGCAAGCTTCTAAAAAACTTATTAGGCAAAACAAACCCCAAACACACTCAATTATATCCAAGTTCGAAAATCCCTAAATCCATGAACCCTAATTTGCAAAAGTTCAAATTAATCTCAATTCCACCATGAAATCAACTACCCAACATGATATATAAGCTTTCCCTAGTCTATTTTACCACAATCAAGGAAGAAAAGGACCAAAATTCGATTTTCAATTTCTAGGGTTCATGGACCTACGAAATTGGTTTCAATAATACAATACCTTGCTTTTGATGAGTGGGAAAGGTGATTAGGTGTGGTGAGGTAGACAACAGGGGCGAAAGCTTTGATCTGGGTGAAAGAATGAAGTGATTTGGTGGAGAATTGAGTGAGATATGAGGTTTTGAGTGTGGAGAGTTTGAGAGAGTTTATGAGATGTTGTGGGGGTGAGAGTGAGGAAGAAGATGGCGTGGGGGAAGGTTGGGTAGGTCTAGGGTCGGGTTAGGTCGGTTAGGGTGGGTAGGATTGGTCCAATTTAATTGAACCGGGCTTTAAAATCAGAAAACTTACCTTAACCGACGTTGGGAGCGACCTCCCATACCCGCTCCGGCAGCCGCTCCAAAAAGAGACGAGCGACTGGACACACTCGCTCCAGGTACCCCGCTTCAGGTTTTGGCGTCACAGCGACTGGATGGAGCCGCTGCTGCACCCGCTGTGCGCCTGGAACGACTAGACATACCCGCTGCAAGACCCGCTGCAAAAAGATACGTGCGACATCCTTGAGTCGCTGCCTTCTGGCCGCTGTGCCTGGAGCGACTGGCCTGACCCGCTGCGCCCTGCTCGCTGTGCACCTGCGAATCACTGTTCACCCAAATTTAATTTTTTTAAAGCAATAAGATGAAAGAAAAAGAAAAATGAAAGTACTAATGCGATGTATACAAAGGATATACATGGGACTTCCTCCCAAGTGAGCTTGTTTTAAGTCTCTAGCTTGACTTTGCCTCCATTTGATTAGGCTGGGGTAGGATCAGAGAGTGGAGTTGAAACTCCATCTTCCTTAGGTGCATCTGCCATGTAGAGCTTAACCCTTTGCCCATTCACTGTGAAATAACTTCCATTTGCACTCCACATAACTATTGCTCCATAAGGCTTAACCTCCTTAACTTTGAAAGGCCCGGACCACCTTGACTTAAGCTTTCCTGGAAAAAGTTTCACACTAGAGTTGTGTAGAAGGACTTGATCTCCTTCAGTAAACTCTTTCCTTAAGATATGCTTGTCATGGAAAGTTTTAGTCTTTTCCTTGTAGATCCTGGAGTTCTCAAAAGCATCCATCCTTATCTCATCAAGCTCATGTAACTGAAGAAGCCTCTTCTCCTTGGCACCCTTGATGTCAAAGTTCAGTAACTTAACTGCCATAATGCTTTATATTCAAGCTCCACTGGAAGATGACAAGCTTTTCCATACACAAGGTTGAATAGTGTGGTTCCCAAAGGAGTCTTGTAAGCTGTCCTATAAGTCCAAAGTGCATCATCAAGCTTTGCTGACCAATCTTTCCTTGTGATCCCAACAATTTTCTCCAAGATGGACTTGATCTCTCTGTTAGAAATCTCAGCCTGACCATTTGTCTGAGGGTGGTAAGGAGATGATACCTTGTGTTTCACACCATTCTTCTTAAGAAGTCCCTCAAACACTTTGTTTATGAAGTGAGAGCCTCCATCACTGATTACAACTCTTGGGACTCCAAACCTTGGAAAAATGACATTCTTGAACATCTTCAACACAACTCCAGAGTCACTAGTGGGACTTGCAATGGCCTCTACCCACTTTGAGACATAGTCAACAGCTACAAGGATGAACTTGTTACCATATGATGATGGAAATGGCCCCATGAAGTCAATGCCCCATACATCAAATACCTCAACTTCAAGGATTGGATTCTGAGGCATCTCATTTCTCCTTGTGATGTTTCCTCTCCTTTGGCATGAATCACACTTTGAAATGAATTCCTGTGTGTCCTTGAACATGTGTGGCCACCAAAATCCAGCTTGTAACACTTTTGCTACAGTCTTAAAGGTAGCAAAATGACCTCCATATGATGATCCATGACACTGAGTAAGGATCCCATCTATCTCCTCATTAGCCACCACTTGCCTATAGAGTTGATCCTTGCAGAGAGTGTAGAGTTAAGGCTCATCCCAGTAGTACCTCTTCACATCTTTGAAGAACTTCTTCTTAGCATAGCCCACAAGATTCAAAGGCTCTTTTTCTGTAGCTAGGTAGTTCACCAAATCAGCATACCAAGGTTCTTTCTCTTCAGTTGCCTTCACTTCCTCAAGCTTTCTACCAGTTTCACAAATTGCCATCACTCCTCCAATAGCCATGATCTGCTCCTCTGGAAGTCCCTCATCAATAGGTACCCCACACTCTACTTTCAGCCTGGACAAGTGATCAGCTACACCATTCTCAACTCCTGGCTTGTCTCTGATCTCCAAATCAAAATCTTGAAGCAATAAGATCCACCTTAAAAGTCTGGGTTTTGCATCTTTCGTGGCTATAAGGTGTCTCAAAGCAGCATGATCAGTGTAGACAATGACCTTAGATCCCACCAAGTAGCTTCTGAACTTCTCAAAGGCAAAGACAATGGCTAGCATTTCCTTCTCTGTGGTGGCATACCTCATCTGAGCTTCATTCATGGTCTGACTTGCATAGTAGATTACATGAGTTTTTCCATTCTTCTTCTGCCCAAGCACAGCTCCCATAGCATAATCACTAGCATCACACATGATCTCAAAGGGGAGATCCCAATCAGGTGGCTGAACTATGGGGGCACTGATGAGTTCATGTTTCAGCTTCCTGAAGGCCTCAAGACACTCTAGTTCAAAACTGAAAGTAGCTTCCTTACAAAGCAATCTGGTCAAAGGTCTAGTGATCATAGAGAAGTCTTTGATGAACCTCCTGTAGAACCCAGCATGTCCAAGGAAGCTTCTGATATCTTTCACTGTCTTAGGTGGAGGCAAGCTAACCATAACTTCAATCTTAGCCTTGTCCACCTCAATTCCCTTCTCTGAAATCCTGTGCCCCAGCACAATCCCTTCTTTGACCATGAAGTGGCACTTCTCCCAGTTCAGTACAAGGTTGGTGTCTTCACATCTCTGTAGGACCCTGCACAAATTTGACAAACAAGCAGAAAACGAAGATCCATAGACAGAGAAATCATCCATAAACACCTCCACAATATCCTCAATCAGATCAGAGAACATTGACATCATGCACCTTTGAAAGGTGGCTGGAGCATTACATAATCCAAATGGCATTCTTCGATATGCGAAGGTACCATAAGGACATGTGAAAGTCGTTTTCTCTTGATCATTTGGGTGTATGGAGATTTGGAAGAAACCTGAATACCCATCAAGAAAATAGTAGAATGGATGATTTGCAAGTCTCTCAAGCATCTGATCAATAAATGGCAATGGCAAATGATCTTTTCTAGATGCAGAGTTCAGTTTTCTATAATCAATACACATTCTATGACATGTGACAGTTCTTGTTGGTATTAATTCATCTTTGTCATTTTTAATCACAGTGATTCCACCTTTCTTTGGAACCACATGCACAGGAGATACCCATTTTGAATCGGAAATATGGTAAATAACCCCAGCATCTAAGAGTTTTAGAATCTCCTTCTTTACAACATCCTTCAGGTTAGGATTTAACCTTCTTTGATGCTCGATAGAAGTCATTGATTCATCCTCAAGATGTATCCTATGCATGCACAAAGATGGTGATATTCCTTTGATGTCATCAAGTGAGTAACCTATTGCTTTTCTAAACTTTTTAAGTGTTTTCAAAAGTTCAGACAATTTAGTTTCAGTAAGTTCACTACTCACAATGACATGGTATGTTTCATTGGGACCAAGAAATGCATACCTTACACCTTGGGGAAGAGGTTTTAGTTCCACCTTAGGTGCCTTAAACTCACTCCAATCATCTTGCTGGATGCCCTCTTGCTGAGTGACTGCAGCCTCTTGATGGACCTCTTGTGGCAACTCCTCAAACTGATCCTTATCTTTGAATCCCTTGTGTGAATCCAACATCAGTCCATATGCAGTACTAGCCAGGTTCTCAACCACTTCATCATCTCTCTCAATGGTTAAGGCATGCTGTAAAGGATCCTCAATTGATAGCTCTTCAAGTAGCTCATCAGCAAGAGCATCCATCTCATCTATGTAGAAGACTTAAGCCTGCATGACTTGTCTCTTTATCACCTCCTTGATGTCAAAGTGGAGAATGTTCCCTTTACCCAAATGAAGATCAATCTTGCCTTCTTTCACATTAACAGTAGCTCCTGCTGTAGCTAAGAAAGGCCTTCCAAGGATCAAATGATCCTGAGCTTCTTCACCCATCTCAAGTACCACAAAATCTGTAGGGATTTCACAGTTTCCAACCATCACTGGGAGGTCCTCCAAGATACCAACAGGGTACTTCACTGAACGATCAGCTAGCACTAGAGAGAGTCTACACTTCTTGTACTGAGTGAAACCAAGCTTCTTAGCAACAGACAAAGGCATCAAGCTCACACTGCTCCCAAATCGCAGAGACATTTTTCAAACATCATAGGTCCAATAGCACAAGGAAGTGTGAAGCATCCTGGATCCTCTAACTTCTTTGGAACATCAAGCCTCTGAATTATGGCACTGCACTCATGAGTGAGAATCATCATACCTTCCATCTCTTTCTTCTTTGCAGCTACTACATCTTTCAGGAACTTGCTGTATTGAGGAACCAGCATGAAAGCATCAATGATGGGCATTGTGATCTGAACCTCACTCATCTGCTTCTCAAACAAAGCTTTGTACTTCTCTAGCAGCTGTCTCTTGAACCTAGCAGGGAATGGGAGTTTTGGCTCATAAGGTGGAGGAACAAAAGCACTCTCCTTTGCTGGAGGAACAGCTTCACCATCTTTTACTGACTTCTTCTCTTCTCCAACCTTTCCTTTACCCTTAGCTTCCACAATCTTCTCCAAAACCTCATCATTAGTCTTCTCATCAACAATCACCACTTCATCATCCATATTGATGGCCACCCCCTCACCTAGTTTCTCAGCATCCTTGGTGAGAGTTTTAGGAGGTAACTCCTTACCACTCCTAAGTGTGATAGCTTTGGCCTCCTTGGGATTCTGCTCAGGTTTTCCAGGTAGAGAGCCTTGTTGGCGATTCTGCTGAGTGTTCATGGAAGCAAACTGGTCCTCCAAAGCTCTGAACTTGTTGTTGAGATCATTTTAGCTTCCATCAATCATGTTGTGAAGGTTCTTCAGCTCATAGCTAACATGCTTCTCACTTCTAGTTTGTGACTCCAGGATTTGTTTCAGAAGTGCATCAGTGCTGCTCTCTTGGGGGGTAGAACTAGATGGAGCAGCCTGTTGTTGAGAAGTATTCTGGCCTTGGTTAGAGAAACCAGGAGGAGGGTTTTGCTTTTGCTGATAGCCACCTTGTTGATTGTTCCTTGGCTGGTATCCGTTTTGCTGGTTGTTGTTATAAGGTCACTGCTGGTAGTTGTTATACTGAAAATTTGGCTCCTTCTTGTACCAACTACCATTGTTGTTGTTGAAACACAGCTCTTCCTGACCTTCTAGACCTTCAACCTCATTGACAGCAGGTGGTGCCTCTTGCTGTGGGTTTCAAACAAAGTTCAGCTGAGCTTGAGTAGCTTTATCAGCAATGAGGATGTCAATCTTATCCTGCAAAGCTTTTATCTCTCTTCTTGTCTGCTTGTCTTCTGACCTATCAGCTCTGTCATGATCCCCACTGTAGACTGCATCACTCTTGACCATGTTGTCAACAAGTTTCCCTGCCTCTTCCTCGGTTCTATCCAAGAAGTTCCCATTACTTGCAGTATCCAATCTGGCTCTGTACTCAGGGAGGGCACCTCTGTAGAACGTGCTGAGCAAACTTCTTTTGTTGAAACCATGGTGTGGGCATTGAGCTAGGTAGCCACTGAACCTCTCCCATGCTTCACTGAATCCTTCCAAGTTCTTCTGTTTGAAACCAGATATCTCATTCCTATAGTCAGCAGTCTTAGAAGTAGAGAAGAACTTTTCCAGGAATGCTTTCTTACAGTCATCCCAAGTGGTGATGGAGCTACTGGGCAGAGATTTCTCCCACTGACGAGCTTTGTCCCCCAAAGAGAAAAGGAAAAGCTTGAGCTTGAACGCATCTTCTGATACACCATTGGTTTTGGATAGGCCACAGTACCTATCAAAGCTGTCCAAGTGGTCAAATGGGTTCTCTGCAGCTAGGCCATGGAATTTGTTGTTCTCAATCGTGTTGAGCAACCCTGACTTGATTTCAAAGTTGTTGGCTGCAAAAGCTGGTGCTCTGATTGCCAACAGGTGACCTTGGTTAGCTGGGCGGTCATAGGCACCAATAGGTCGAGCTGGTGGACCATTTGCTTCTTGTTCAGCCATTTGAATGTTCGCTTAGAACTCCTCTTGTCTCCTCTTTCTAGCACACTCCCTCTCTAAAGCTCTGATGTCGCCTGCTCTTGGAACTAGGTTTGTTGGACCCCTGCTCCTCAAGTTCATAGACATGTGGATCAGAAGGGAAGTGAAATAGGAGAATCAGTAATCTGTGAAATAAAAAATGATTTAGTCTCAAGCAAGATACTAAATCCCAATGTTCAAATCTACTCAGAATTTGGCAACGGCGCCAATTTGATAATAGAAGTTTTGTGACTCCTAAGTCAAATAATAGTATAATGAAAGTAATATGTCGAACCAGTTCTGAGGAATTCGAAGCACCAAGATTACAAGCACTTTCTTAATCTTAATGCAATCAATAGCTTGAAGTTTATGATGTCTAACAGTTCCAATGATGAAAATAAAAGCAACAAAGATGACTTTTTAAATATTCTAAAGGAGAACTCATGGGTATAGGAACATGATCTTGGGTGATCAGGATTCAAACAAAAGATGACAGAATGACAAATCATATGAATGACCTTAAGCCTAAACACTATCTTAAGCAAGCTCTATGTCTAGATGAATGCTCATTTACTAACATATCTCAAACATCAAATATCTTTGGTTGAATGACATGAAAGCAATCATTAAGAACAAGTTCAATAGCTATTCTAATACTCTTAACAACAAATGCCTTTGGCAAGATGCATTAGAAACTTAGTAGAGTTTTCTCAGACATTTCAACAAACACCTTCTGGGTGGGAAATGTCTAGAGACCATCTCTTGAGTGATCAGAACAAGAGAAGCAGTAAAATTACTCTACAAGCAATGAATGAGATTAATCTATCCTAAACATCTTTGATCTAACCTAATCACCCTTAATCTCCTAACCCATGAATCCTATGGAGGATTACTCACTAAGGTTCATGATCACTCTTAAACCCATTTTAGGTTTCAGATTGATCATAAACAGGAATATAAATCACCAAAAAGAACAATGAGAACAATGGAATCAATGATCAAAAAGATGAAATCTCCCAATAGAATATTGTTTACCAACTCCAATCTGATTAATCAGCCTCCAATGGATTACAACATATTTAAACTTAGGTTTTAGAACAAAGAAACGAGCATATAAAAGTCTAAAATACCCTTGAGAAAAGTTTAGTTTCGGAATAGAAATCGATCGGAGCGACCGGGAACACCCGCTCCAGAGGTCGCTGCCGAATGAGACGAGCGGGTGGGTAGAGCCGCTGCCATCCAGTCGCTGCAAGTCTTGGTTCCACAGCGGCCGGGTACACCCGCTGTGGAGGTCGCTCCGGAAACGAACGAGCGAGGGGTGAGACCCGCTCCAGACACAACCGCTGCGCGTGATGGAGTCACAGCGGCCAGTGCCGCTGTGGCTCTGCTCGTGCATGGTTCACTCCTTTTGCCTCTTTTGAGCCCCTAATGCATCCCAAATGCCTCCAAAAGCTCCATGTGATGCTCCAGTACCTGATAAGGACTCATGTATGCAAAATGCACCCTAAACATGGCTAGAAACTAATCTACATGATTAAAATGCATGCAAATAAAAATATAAAACAATGCAATTATGCAAGATATCACCCCTCCTCATCCTCATATATCATGTAAGTTGATCCTTTACACCCTTATCTCAATTTTTAGGGTTTTGGAAGTTAGATCTCGAATTTTAGGTTGTTTGATTGTAAATTCTAGGATTGAATGAATAGCTTAGGATATATATGTTTGGATTGTTGTTTGGATTGTTTATTAATTTTTTTTTTCGATTTTGTTTCTGTTTTGGTTAAAAATCAAAACTTTTTTCAAGTTTAAAAACGTTTTTTGATTTTTTAAAATTTTGATTTTTAAAAACGTGTATATGATTTTTAAAAACGTTTTTATTATTTTTCAAATGTTTTTATAATTATTAAAACTATTTTTATAATTATTAAACTTTTTTTATATTAAAACATATTTTGTGATTAAAAACTATTAAAACATCTTTTTATTTATTAAAACATATTTTGTGATTAAAAACTATTATTTGGGATTTAGTTTTTAGAAAATATATATATATATATATATATATATATATATATATATATATATATATATATATATACATGTATTTTGATTATCAGAGCCGGCCTCGACCGCATCATAGTCGTGCTGGTTCGATGGACAACTCCGTTCAGGATTCCCCATCGTCCCACAGCTCCTACCATGCATCTCCCTCTCCATTTCCCTCTCATGCTCCTTCCGCCCCCTTGCTACACCTGCTGCTCCTCCTGCTCCTCAGGGTCCGGAGGCAGTGATGAGAGTTGCGGAGTTTGTTCGACAGCTCGGTCGTGACCATCTTCCCTATCTCACTCTGTATCCAAATGGACGGGGTCAAACATGGTAATTAAACCTATTTTTTTCATTAAAAATTGATTCATTTTTAATAATCTGTTTTTTTATTAGGTTCGACCAATCCTCGAACGGGATCAGTGGTTGGATCAACCGTATGATGTACTCGTCCCTCGATAAGGGACATCCGACTTTCACTCACTTCCCAACCGAGAAGCAGCATCTGTGGCTTCAACAGTTTGCAGTAACTATTCTTATTTCTTACTTATATTTTTAATCTTTAATATAAATTTTCTACTAATTGTGTTTTATTTTCAGCAAGAATTCAACTGGAATCCCGAGCATACGTTGTATATCTACAACCACTTCATCCATAAAATTATGGACAACTACGGGAAGCAGATCCACGAGTGGAAGAAGAAGTGAGAAATAAACAAGGTTGTTTTTTATTTATCAAACATTTTTTAATTTTTAAATTTTTTTTTATTTAACAATTTTTTTTGTTAAAATGTCCCAAAGTCGATGGACCCCACGGTCTGGCAGGAGTTGGGTGTGCATTGGAGTAAGAAGGAGAGACGAAACAAACTTCTTCCACCCACCGCATGAGCGAGCATAAAGGGAAAGACGTCTTCAAGCATAACTTGGGTGCTCAATCTATTGCCACTCTGGGGATCGTATGGTAAGCTAATCGCTTTTTATTCTATTATTTAAGTTTTTAAATTTTATTTTTTGTGCATTTCTTCTAATTACTAATGTTTGTTTAATTTATGTTTTTTTCAAGGCGACAGAAAATGATGGCGAGCCGGTTGATGATCTCGCCTTAATGAAGAGGGTGTATACCAACAAGAAGACCGGCCAGATTGATGATGGTCTTGTCAGGGGTGTGGTCAGCCTGATCGACACTCAGCTGGAAGAAGAAGCGTCTCAGCTTCACACCGAGGATGACGATTCGACAGGTTCGACCTACTTGCCTCGGGTTCGGATCAACAAAATCGTTGAATCGGTAAGTTCTTTTTTTAATGTTCAATTCATCTTTTCTATTATTTAAATTTGGCACTTTTCTGTTTCATTCGGTTCCAAAGAACAAGAGACGTTTGTTCGGTTTGGGACGTCGGTCCCGGTCGGTTCCGTCTTCTGCTGCACCACCGCCCTTCGCTGATCCATAAGTACTTATGGGTCAGATGAAGGACAAGGATGATCACATATCTGCGTTGGAGTCACAGGTGGTGAGTCAACATGCGGGCTGGGAGGCTCATAAATTGTTGGAGATGATGAGGAGGTTACACCCGAACAAGGTGCTCCCGACCATGCCAGACCCGAACGTCCAAAACCCGTAGCTTTTTTTTTTAAAAAAAAACTCGGAATGTTTTTTTTATTTGTACGACTTTGAATTTTATATAATATGTTTCCAATTTTAATTTAAATTTTAGGTTCTTAATTTAATTTTTTCAAATTTAAATTTCAATAAATTAATTTTTTTGAAAATTCCGAGGAAGTTGTCCCTCGGAAAATTCCGAGGGAAGGTTTCCTCGGAATTTTCTTCTGAGGGACAGTTTCCTCGGAATTTTCCCTCGGAATTTTCCGACGGACAGCTTCCTCGGAATTTTCCGAGGGAGCTCTTCCTCGGGATAGTTCGGAGCTTCCGACGATTTTTGTCCCTCGGAATCATCTTCGGTATATTCCGACGACTTTTCCGACGAACCGTGGTCCTCGGTATTTCCTCGGAATTTGTGTTCGTCGGAATTCCGTCAGAAATTTCTGAGGAAATTCCGAGGAAATATGAAATTCCGAGGAGTTTTTTCCGAGGACGTGTTTCCTCGGTATGTCGTCGGAATACCATTATTCCGACGACATACCGGCGAATTTTTTCCTCGGTATAATACTGTTTTCTTGTAGTGTATTAAATTTTAATTTGTGTTTTTTTTTCAAAAAAAAATATCTATTTTATTATTCCATTTAGAGATTAAATACTTGTTCGACCATTAATGATTTTCATGAAAATGATTTTTAAAAAAAAAAATTTAATGTTTTTTTTTTCTAATTTGACTATGATAAAAATAATAGATTTTCAATAAAGCCATTGTTGTCGATTGTGTTAGCTTATATTTTTCCTTTTATATGTTTGTTTTACCTTTTATTTGTATATTTTTATTTAAACTGTTAATTTATATGATGTAGCCGATTTATTGTAATAGAAAAATATTTCTTGATTGATAACCGAGTAGTAAAAGATTAGCTAGACAAACTTAAATATAAAAGCAGTGACATGGTTTAAGGAAAATGTCTTAATTCATAAAAAATGTTTTCTTTTTTAAAAAAAAGCCTTCAGTGCAATGTTCATGTGAGCGCGTTATCATAGTCAATAGGTTGTCAAACTTCTTAGTCTCATTGTTTCTCTTCTTCTTTGTAGAGTCCCCTTCCTCCAGAACAGCTGCATGATTGCCCATCATCATTCCCATCAGCAATGCTTCCTCTAATGTCCGAGTCCCTCATGTTCTCACATGGATGATTTCTTTTCACAGCTCCACCACCAGGCATGTAATCACCGGGTTGTCAATGCCACCCTAGCGCATTAACAATGTTAAAAAATGATCGAAAACATCCATAATTTCCCCACATAGCATAAAGAAGTTAATGTACTGACTTGGTTCTCAAAATTTGGTTGGGCTGGGTGCTAGTGAAAATCGTAAATGAAAATCTGATGTTTGGATGAGAAGATGTATAAGAAAGCTTCAACTGGAAGGTGAAGATGTGGCCGACAATTTTTTCGATGCATTACAGACGGGCCAAACTCCAGGGATCTTGGAGCTCTGCGCTCTAGTGAGGAGGGATTATATTTCAGTTACTTGAATATGCAGTTTACATACGGACAGAGAAATGTCAACTAACTTATTACAATATCAAAAGCTACAAACTCAGCTGAGTCAGATGCACGGTCACATTACGAATTTAAGAATGTGACATATAAATGTCTATAAGAGTTTACTATTACCAAAGCTGGAAGGAGGAAGGATTTTGTGTTGATAAAACACTACCTAACAACACCAACTGCGTTCTCCTCATTACATGAAGCACAAGTAAAGGAGGAGTAGCCTCGTTTCAGTATGCGTAAACACTTCGTGCTTAGGAACTCAATGGTCTACAAAGATGTAAATTAAGAGAGGCAAAGGTTATCTTATTGTGTTTACCTGTGGGGAGGCGTTCAAAAGGAATAAAGCTCAGCCACAATTACCGACTCTATCTACCTCACCCCCACCATATTTTGTAGCATTAGAGCTTGAGCCTCCATCATTATCAGGCACCCTAATGGAACAGCAGTTTACAGAGTTCCAAAAGATATCAATGCCAAACTAATAATGAGAAAAATAAAACAACAGACCTTCCCATCAATCAAGTTTAGAGTATTGTTGATATCAGAAGAATCACATTCTTGTTGAGATTTACATAACGCATAAACAATACCGTCTTCTCCAGAAAAACTTTGTAAGATCTCATCGTTCTCTTCAATAACCATGACGATGACTTAAAAAAATTTGGTTAAGCAGCCAACGAAGTTGACCAGGGTGAGTCCTTGCTCCATGAGCTCAACTATATTCTCGTATTCCATCCTCCCTCTCATCTCAATCATCTTCTTTAAGTAACCAACGTAGAGCTGTAGAATTTCCTCCTCCATCTCAGAATGTTTGGATGATCCATCTTATCAATGGCGGCCAAGAGCTTCTTCTTTGGATTACAATTTCACTTTTGTAAAGATTCAGTTTCACTTTATTTTTTTTTTTAAAAGACAGATGAATCAAAATCATATATTCACGGCAAATTAAAACATTTTTTCTGAAAACATCATCACTATCTGTTTTTCTTTGTGCACCAATCTTTTCACTCAAATAACTGGGTTGGCCAACCCATCCACCTGCGAGAGTTCATATTGAACCAAAAGAAACGAAACAGAGTCAAAAGACTCAGCAAAGCATTATTATCATAGAGGGCTGGATGCAAATCTGAGAAACCCGAGCCTTCCTTCTTTAAAGTATGAATACTGACAAGCAGTTATGATAAAGCAAAAGTATTATTCTAGAAACATAGTCTTCAATTTTAGAAAACCACCTCCAATGATCCAAGTTCAGTATTGCTAAAATAAACGCGTATAAACAGCACAGAACATGAGATTAATTAATTAACCCACCAACTTTGGCTCCTCTGACTCGCGTTCCTCATGCTTCTTCCTCCACATCTCTGCATACCAATCTTGTATCGCATATCTTGACTCGCGTGTAACTTCTTCAGCCTTCTTATGCTAAAATTCCATCGCTGAAGTTCTCACAGTCAGCAGTTTGGGAGGATAGTGCTGAAACCTGAGATAATTGATCATTTGGATCAAGCTTTAAGGACAACGAATTGAGAAGGGCTTTGAGTGCTGTTGTATAACGACATTCAAATACAATTTACACCAGGAGAAGAGAGGTTCAAAGACAGATATTAAAAGCAAAAAATTAACCTGATCCAAGGTGGCGTCAACTTCGTGAATGCTCCTTTCAAGTTGTGTATATGAAACTAGCTGTCAAGATCATTCCCAACATTCAGAACTTCATTAAACTACACTGAATTAGAAAACATATAAGCAGATCCAGACTTTTCTTACCACTAAACTTGTGTCTTTTCTGATAACATAGAACAACAACACATAAGCATATCCAGTTTCTCCTATTAATTATTCAAGAATATAAGCAGAGAGAAAGGAAAGCAACACCATTTTTCATTTGCAGTATTATATTAGCCGTAATTGGACAAAGGGCAGCTTTGGCAACTTACATGATATGGATCTGCATCAAAGTGGCTGTCTTAGATTTCTTCACCCCCAGCATTGTCTTCGTCGACATTGGAAGGTGCACATGCGAGACCGCCTATTCGGCTGCAGGAGACATATTAGACGCTCTGGAAGAGACAGATGAGACGTTAATTTTCGCCGCAGGAGGAAAATACCAAAATTTAAGAACTCACAAAGATTATTTGTTTTGTTTCATTCAAGGGCATCTGATTTGCTGAAATCTCGCTCGTTAAGCTCCTATATCACATCTTGTACATTCTCGGAGGCTACATTTCCCATTTCAGCTTCCTTACAGACCAAAAAAACAAAAAGAATTTCAGAAACTAACAACATAAAAAGATATGGATATGATCTGAAATGAAGAATCTTTTGAAATAAACATACACACCTGCCACCAACTAAGGCCTTCCTTGAGAAGCTGATGCGCTCTTGATTTGAGACTGAGTCCATTGTTGTGGTGGATTTTGTCGATTTCACCACCATCGCCTGATGTGGTTATATGACCGTCTGTACAATGTACGTGAAGCACTGAAACAGAGAAGAGAGTTACATAATTACAAAAATCAGAGGGAGATGGAACGTAAACATCTTACCCGGTCAAAAGAGTAGAAGAGAATTTAATGATACTTAACTACAAAGAAAGAAGAGGTTCAGAGACTGTCTGAATTTTGAAAGAAGAAGAATGAGAAGTCATACCACAACTGGATGATTCCATTTTTTCTGTGAGATAGGTTTGGGCTTTAGATCAATTTATAGATTATTAACCCATAAAAATGTAATACAAAAATGGCCCAAATAAAGAAGGGGACAGGTGGCTTTTTTCCCCCTATGGAGAGAAGAAAGCCAACTTTATTGTATTAGATAGCTTGCAGTTACGACATCAAAATAGATTTTGAAAGCGCATATTTATTTTCTGAATTAAACTTCCTTTTTATATAATTTATATATAAGATATTGTAGGTCTAGATAAAATTATCCAGAATAGAATGAATAATCGAAACCAAAACTGAATCAAATTCATAAATAGCCAAAAATATGATAAATCTTTAGAAGCAAAAAAAAAAAAGAAATTAGCCCAGAACTAAAATACGAACCAAATGTTTAAATACCTACAAAAGCTATATTTAATTTCTAAATATCCAAATATATTAAAAATACCCGAATATTGTTATCATAAATTCGAAAAATTATCTGAAACTGAATCGGAACCAAATCGCGAACCGACTGTTTATATACCTAGAAATTTTAGTTATATTTGATTTTTAAATAACCAAATATAATAAAAATACTAATTATTAATCAAATTACCTGAATATTTGTCTAATCAAAACTTTAAAATTATCCAAGTTATCCAAACTTCAAAAAACATTATCCTTAAAAGCCATAGTTTAAAATTTGACTATAATTTTGTAATCTCTAACCAATAACTGGAATAAAGGAAAGCACCTGAGTGATTTCATAAATAACCATGAGTTGTTCAACACAACAATTTAAAAGATGCTTTTTAATTTTGCATAGATTCTCAATAGACTGTCATAATATGGCGTCAATATATTATTACATAAACCATGTTCGTTTGGTTGCCACAGGTTTCAGTGTCAGCATCAAACTCGTTTATCTGATGTTCGTTTCATAGACGCCGACGCCGACGCCGACACCGATGCCGCCGCAGATTGTTGTTCGTTTTGAAGACGCAGGAAGTTGACTCTGACGCTGACGCCGACGCAGGAAGCATAATTAAGTGTTGTTCGTTTGATAGACGCTGCGGCTATTATCATTTTATTTATATTTGATTTTTAAAAATTTGTAACATTGTCTTTTAAATAAATAAAATGTAGTTTAAATATATTTACATCCATAAAAGTATTATGTTTACTTGGTAATATTTTTTTGGTCAAATATACAAATACAACAATATTTTTTTCATAAAACTAAATCATACATTTAATTTTCGAAATTAGCAATTCAAACAAATAAGGAAAATATGTGTTACAGATAAAATAAAGATGAAATTAAGTTGGTTGATAAAAAAAAAACTATTACAGCAAGTCTTAAATAACTATCACATATAAAAGTTATAATCAAAGAAAAATCAAATCATTAACTAAAACATGATTTAATATGGTAAACGACCTCTACCACATCCATTTGTGATGTTATCACGCAAAACCTCCAATTTTGTATCACATTTCGGTTCATATTCAATATGTCCACCACCACCACCATCATAATTTTCCCATTCGAAAAAAAATTGATCATCCCGATGTGAATCATGTATGAAGTTGTGTAACGCCATCGTCGCTGTCACCAGTTTAATCCACTTGAGCAGACCATACTTTGGATGCTTACGGTCCAAAATCCTCCATTTTTCTTTTCATACTCCAAATGTTCTCTCAATCACTGATCGCAGACTTGAATGTTTCTTATTAAACAGATCTCGTGCACTAACTAGTGGTCCTCCTCTACGAAATTGAGGAATATGATATCGCATATTACGATGCGGACCAAGATACCATGTCCTGTTCGTGTATCTGGAGTCAACTAGATAATATTTTCCAGGAGGAGGATGTGGGAAAGAAACCTCATTCCTCGCACAATGAGTCAAGATCTTTGAATCATGTGCTCTACCAGGTACTCCAAAATTTGTATATATGAACTTCATATCGAAGTTACATATAGCAAGAACATTCATCGTGGCTCCTTTTCTTCCAATATATGCTTCTGCATTTTGACTTGGAGGGCGAACCGGGACATGCGTTCCATCAAATGCTCCAATACAATCTATGGAATGAGACCAATACTGACGATCATTCATCACAACTGGACTTACTCTTTCAAACTCTCCTTCTTGGGGTCTTAGTGTATCCGCTGCAAACTTGAGAAGAGCACTCAAGACTTCATCAAGCTTCCTTTGTACCATGTCCAATGATCTTTGATACCTTGCAGCAAGAACCCGCTTAGTCTTATCTTGACCAACAAACTCAAGAAACATCGCAACAGATTCCTCAAGGTAGACATTTTGAGTCTCTTTCAATCCATATTGCTCAGTAAGCATCTTACACTAAGCTCCAAAAGTTCTCTGATGCATCCGAAGAATATCATAACATTGCTGATCAGATCCATACATAAGCTGTTGAACATGACGCCATCTTGCTCCTCTATCGGTTTGATGATTCAATCTCCCATTATTTTTAGTATCTTTCAATCCATATTGCTCAGTAAGCATCTTACACTAAGCTCCAAAAGTTCTCTGATGCATCCGAAGAATGTCATAACATTGCTGATCAGATTCATACATAAGCTGTTGAACATGACGCCATCCTGCTCCTCTATCGATTCGATGATTCAATCTCCTAGTAGCCACATCAAACAAACCAAGCTCTTCATCATAATCACCATCCTCATCTTTCAATATCCATCTTTCAAGCATCTACAAAAATATCAAAAGGAGATTGTTTTATTAGTATTATTACACAAGCAATGCATAACGAAGATCACATAAATGCATTATATGGTCTGATCATATGTAAGATGCTAGTTCCATATAACGAAGATCATCGCAATGCATATCAAAGATCACAATAGCACTGTACATATAAATGCATTCTATGATTTGCACCTATACAAGAACAAGCAATGCTCTAAAAAAACAAGTCACTCACAAAAACTTCTATATAAAGCCATCAAAAGGCAGAGTTTAGTACAAATATCAGTGCTAAGTTCCCTACTAGTTCCAGCAAGATCACAAAAGAAAACTATAGTCCTAAGCTCCATACTAGTTCCAGCTCACAAACTAGTCAATCAAAACGCTTTATCTTAGTCCTAAGCTCTAGAAACTTAATTTTAGCTTCATCTGTCTTCATTGTAACAAAGGCCCTACAGTTCCCTTCCCCATCTATAAGCAATTCCATTGCTGCTTCATATAATGGCGACCATTCTTCCACTCCGGGATGTTCATACAAAATCTCTAGCACATTCTCAATGGAGATAACTCTATGTCTCTCTTCACGCTCCACTCTCTGACTTTCTTTACGCTCCAACATCTGCTCCGCTATCCTATTCTTCGTCATAATAGCATCAGTTCTTTTGTCACAAGCTTTAACAACCATGTCTTTCTCTTTACGTCTTCTTTTTGCTCTCGAACTTCCGGAATGAGTCTGAGATGCTGACTTGGTTTGGTGCTGGGTTTGGGTCTGAGCTGGTGGCTGAGTTTCTGTCTCCAATGCTTGAGGCTCTGCTGCTGGCTGAGAATCAGTTTTATCACCATCATCTACAGCCACTGTAGATTTCAAACTTGCTTCTCCATGTTGAGCACTCCATCCCTCAGCTCCGGTTATTACTACACCATTAAATTCCGCTTCATACATATCCATATTGTCAATCTCTTTGCAGACAGATTTTCTAATGCCATGACACTCCTATATAACAAAAAAAAGAATGAGTTAGTTCACAGAAGAGTTGGAAACACTAGATTAATGACCAATAATCACTTAACAGCTAAGTTCACATAAGAGAATGTGAAACCGACCTTTTCACATTCATTCCACCAATCATCTGACATGAGAATTCTTCCCATGTTGTCATACCCAAGCCCTGTCCTGTTTTGAGTCAGGGTCTTAATCCTGATGTATTTCTTCCTACTGATGTCATATTTGTTCTTGTAGTCCCTCTTCCAATCAGAAATCCCCTTTCTTAAACCTCAGCTCAAATGCATCCATGATGTTCTTTTTCTTTACTTTATTCATGCATGTAACACCATTATTTCCTTTTTTCTCTCTTCCGCGTACAGTTGAAAAAATACCTAGTTTTCTCGGGAGTCCAAGTCTAAAACCCACCAACCAATTCTCAATAAAACTTAAACACAAAAGAACACAAGAGATACATATATTCTCGAGCCAGACAGTTCCATACATATAAGAGGCAAGACTAAAGCAAATGATCTTGCCTAAACCAGACAGTTACATACGTATAAGAGGCAAGACTAAAGCAAATGATCTTGCCTAAACCAGACAGTTCCATACATATAAGAGTTAAGACACAGACCCTAAAGCATACGACATAAAGACAGTTCCATACAACCAGACAATTCCATATAACCAGACAGTTCCATACAAATAACAAGCAAGACTAATGTGACAGAGCCTTACATCTTTTGCCATCTTAAAAAGTGAGAGGAACAACGGCAGAGAGTGAGCTTGAGACTGTGAGCTTAAGTGTGAGCCTGCAAAAAAGTTTTAGAAAACTTCTGATCATCATCATATGGCAACCACTAACTTAAACACTTCAAAGATGAATGCTATATAAAAATTAAATGCATGCAAGTCACGTGTGGAAGATCATCGTCTACTAATTCAGTTTTATAAACTTTAGTTAATTGTTGCGCATTGTTTAGTCTTTAGGGGCCCAAGAAGGTTTGACTCAGACACAATGACAAGGCAAAGAGTTTAATACAGACAACACAAAATCACTAGCATCAATACTTTAGAATAAATCAATGAGAGCATGAAGTTATCATCTATGCTATCATCTCGTTTATGACATATACAAACAGAATCGTACATCATGGAACACAAAGACAAATAACTTGTAATGCTTCTCGGATGTTACCTAAGAGTACTTGTAATGCTGTCAAACTGTGGGGCAGATGCAGACTTTCTTTCTTTCTTTGCAACGAACTCCAACACCTTCACTATCTGGAAACAGAGAGCCTGCAAAAAAGGTTCAATAATGATACAAACAGAGAAAACCATCAAAGCAAATTTATCAATAATAGAGAAACACATCACACACGAATGAAGCAATCATAGAAAGCAAAGACCATCACAATCAGTGTCAGACATAGATTCTTACCTCTAAGAGAGTGAGAGAGAGCTCGATGGGTTTGCTTCAGAGAAGAGAGAGAGAGCTTGAGATGGAGTGAGAGAAGCTTGGGGGAGCTTAATTGAGACGAGGCTTGGAAGTGCTGAAACCAAACACACAACACATTAATCAAAGACGATGCTTGAAACGAAAATGATTTAGAACATAGTCAATACCTCAAAGAGAAAAGGAAGAGATGGGTTTGGTCGAGATGCTATGGAGAAAAGAGAGCTTCGAGCTCGAGATGCTATGGAGAAAAAAGAGCTTCAAGATGAGATGCTATGGAGAAGAGAGAGCTTCGAGATGAGATGCTATGGAGAAAAGAGAGCTTCGAGATGAGATGCCATGGGGGAAGAGAGCTTTGGAGATGAGATGAGCTGGTTGACCGATAGAATAAGAGAGAGACCTGGGGTTCGAGATCGAGTGAGAGAGGTATGTTTGAGATCAAGAGAGCTGCGTCTAACGGTGCATCGATATATTTGTTTTTTTAGTAATTAGTGAATTAGGTTAAGGAGTTATTCTTGGGTTCACCAACCAATAGGATTTAGTTGTTTCAAATCTCACATCTTTTATAAATAGTAACAAAATATTGTCAAATTATATTACGTTTTAAAAATTAAAAAAAATAAAAATAAATAAAAATAATATTAATTGCGAAAAAAATTCAAAAACAAATTAAAACCACAAAATAAATTAAACTCTAAATGGTAAACCCTAAACCCTTTAGTAAACCCTTGGATAAATTCTAAAATTTTGATTTAAGAAAAAACTATTTATAACATAATGAACTAAAAACTATACCCTAAATTCTAATCCTAAATCCTAAACCCTTGGGTAAATCCTAAACGCTTAGGTAAATCTGAAACCATTGGATAAATCTTAAACTTTAAAATTTAAGATTTATTCGAAGTCTTAATTTTTTTTTTGCAAATATTTTTTTTAGATTAAAAAGTCTTATTTTTTTGTGATTGGTAAAAATTTTAAAATATATTTCGAAAATAATTTTTGTAGATTAAAAAGTCTTGTTTTTGTGATTTGTATATTTTTTATTTTGAAAGTATAATATAATTCGATAATATTTTGTTTTATTTTTTAAAGATATTGAATTTTAAATGACATAATCATATTGGTTGGTGAACCTAAAGGTTCATCATAAAGGGTGAACCCAAGAATAATTCTAGGTTAAGGGCAAAACGGTAACTAACCTAAATAAACGCGGAGTTTAAGTCGCGGACGCGAGATTTTGTGGTGTCAGAATCAGAATGATGTGTTCGGATGCAGACGCTGACGCAGATACTTGCGTCGATGAAACGAACAAGCGTCTATGAAAAACATTGCCGCAGCCGCAGACGCAGAAAGCTGCGACGACCAAACAAACTGGGCTATAGTAAACTATTTTCTTTCGAAGTTAATCTGTTTTTATATCCTCTTTATCTGTGTCCATTTGTTTATATATAGATGTCGATGTTACTTATTTTGTAGTCGAAAAGTTTATCACTTTAATTTAATGGTTTTGTCCTTCTCCTTTGGTCTATAAGTGATGAGTTGGAGTGCATATTAATTTTTTTTGTCGAATAACTGATGGTCATATTAGGCATGTCATATTTTTTCTTGTGCCAAGAATATATGATATGTACGTGGATCCCAATATTATAGGAAGTAAAGTGGGGGAGGTTTTCCGAAGTCTGTTCTTATATCAAGTTGGTTATGTTTAGAAGGTGGTTACATACTATATTTAGATAATTATTTAAAGAGAACCCTTATTTAAATGAAGTTATAATATAATTTGGACAGAACTAATATCAACTCGACCTGTTCCTAATTTTTTTATTTTTATTTTTTTTTGTGTTCCTAATCTATACTATTATTTACGAAGTGATTTTTCACAACGGAGCTCTCACGTTAAAATTTAGAGCGGTTAATATCGATACTACCCTTAATGAATAAATATTTAAATTAATCAAAATAAAATACGAATTTAAATTATATTTCTTAGAAAAATAATTAAAAGTAATAATCTTAAGAATTATCCAAATCTAAAATATATTTTAAAACAAAAAGATAGTTCTTATAATATTGTGTAGTTATCCAAAAAAAACTTAATAAGAAACTAAAAATTGAAAAAAACCTAAACACATAACTAAATATTAAAAAAGTAATATAATCAATTTTATTAAATAAAATCTATAGATTATTCAAAAAAAAAACGAATTTAAATTATTTTATTAGAGAAATTATCAAAATTAATAATTAATAATAATAATTACTATCTAGAATTATTAAAATTAAAAGATAATTCTCATATATCTTGTGATTATCCGAAAGATATCTTTTAATAAAAGTTAAAAATTTAAAGAAAAAACAGAAAATACATAACTAAATATTAGTCAAATAAAAATTATTAATTTTATATAATTTAAAAATTAATATTCATTGATTTCTGAAATTTCTTTACTAATAATTAATATAGTATACATAAGAATTTTCAAGAAACAATCATAATACATAAAAATATTCAAATGAAAATACTGATTTACCATTATAATTTTTTAATTTGTAATTGATTTATTAATAAGTAACTATAAAATGTTTATGCCCGCATATTAAAAATTGGAGCGGCTAAAAAATGGTTAAAAATGTTAAACTCTATATTTTATTTATTCGCATCTAATAATTGTTTATGGTTATGTTTCATATTTTTAAAAAATGAAGATAAAATAAAAGTTTATAAAACATAATTGAACAAGATTAAGTAAATAAAAATAAAAAAATAATTTATGATTGTTGTCTTTAAATTTGTATTATATATCAAATAAATATTTTGTAAAAAAAGTTAAGCTCGCATCCGCGGGCAAAACACCTAGTTTAATAGTATTGATTGTTTGTATTGAAAACTTTTAAATAATACTAGGCTTTTTCTTTTGCAGATTTGCTTTAAGCTAATATAAAGTGTGATTATGAATTATTTCGTATAAGATTATATCTTGCGTTTAATCGTATAAGATTATACAATTATTTCGTATAAGATTATAAATTTTGAATGAAAGGATTAATCAAAAGATTAGTAGCTGGACAGTGAGATTCCTTATTAAAGGGGGGAAAAGAGGTATTGTTAAATACGACAGCGAATGCAATGCCCAATCATGTGATGGCTTGTTATAGGTTACCTAAGGCGGTTATAAGGAAAATTAGTGGAGCAATCGCCCATTTCTGGTGGGGAGGAACAAGTAATAAGAGAGGAATGCATTGGTTATCATGGGACAAGGTTTGTAAACACAAAGATGAAGGTGGTTTAATGATATCACTCAAATTACCATAAAAGTGATTTACTCTCTCAAATAAGAGGTTCAGATGTAGTACTTAGGGATCAAATTCACGGGGAGCGAAGGAACACAAAAGATGATAATCCTTAGTGACTAAGCTAGGTTGGATTGGTTTAAATGTAAATTGCAGTTGTGAGCAAGGGTTAGTTGCTCAAGAGAATGATTTTAAGGTTGTAAGTATTAAGAGAAAGTAGTTAGATTCAAGGTTATTATTCAGTTAATTCAGGATTATAATGCTATAGATGTTTTAATGAGTTGCTTGCATATACTAAAGAACTTCAACTCTTAGATCTGTCTAATAAGTATCGTTACTAGACTCGTCTATTGATCTGTCTGCCGACAATATCGATCGATGTTTGACAGCTTGTATCGATCGATATGTGTGTCGTCGATCGATTACTCTATTTGAGTATCGATCGATATAGCTCTAGATCGAATTGAATATATGTTCACCAAGATCATAGACCGGCTCTCGCTTATCCCTAGAGGATCTTAGCTTATACAAAATGATGTCAGGAAAATGATTTATGAATTAAATCACTTCCAAGATCATATTCTAGTTAGCTAATCTAGAATAAGCTTTAAGGTTCATCAGGATAATGAGTATACAACTCAACAGTCTATCGTTGGGGCTAATCCCTCATAACTATTTGAACCCTAAATCTAACAAAGGAATCTACTCAGACATGACTGAGTGACTCATAACATCAAGGTAATAATAGCAATTCATTTAGAAGACTGAACACTCAAGTTAACATATCTCTTTGTATCTTTCTTCTAAGTCTAGAATCCTATAACCTTGATGAGAACATAATTAAGATGAAAAGAATACTTTTATTAAGTAATGAACTGTTGTAGAAACACAAGAGAACTAGAAAGTAATGAAGCACACTTTGCCAAAACACATAGGCAAAGATATAAATACTGAGTTCAATTAGGTTAAAAACTCGTCAGGAGCATTATAGTAATAATAGAAAGTCTTGGGCTTCAAGTCGATTGAGAATATTCTTCCTTCTTCTGCACGCTCGATATCGATCGATGGTACTAGGTGTACAACGATCGATGGAGTATCTCGTCGTCATTTCTTCGAATGTGTCATCGATCGATTACACGGAATGTGTATCGATCGATATGTATCTCTGGATATTGACCTTGACGTCTGATCTTATAGTCATCTCGGGAAAACTCTCCTTTAAGCTCCAAATGGCACCTGAAACGTCACTTTACTCCAAAATGCCCTTGAACCTGAAAACATACCTAAAAGACAAAATACCATGAGTCAAAGTGGGTCAAAATCATGGTATATCAACTCCCCCAGACTTAACCTTTTGCTTGCCCTCAAGCAAACACACAGGTAGTCTTGGAAAGAAGTTTGGAAATAGCAGGGACTCAATTTAATCTTGACTTTAGAATCATCACCTCTACTTTGTTGCAAGCCACATCTTATGTGTATTAATCACATGAGTACATTATACCATATCCTAGCTTAGCAAACAAATTCATCTAGCCAAACATCTTAACAATCTTGTATGTCTATCCCCGCTACTGATCTCATTTATGCATAAAAATAAAAGTGCAGGCTTTACCTTGGGGATATCGATCAAGAAATACATGAACTCAACTCAAGCAAGTTTCTGAACACACATGCAAGTCTTCTATGATTCTTTTCTTACCCCTTTTATCTCTCTTCTCTGGTTCCTCATAGTTTCAAATTTTAATGAACATTGATTGCCACAAATGCCATCCTTGTGTCATCTCATTGACTTAGTAACACATATCTTTCGAATAAGCGAATAATGGGGTCGCAGGAATCACTCCTACCCCTCGCTCTGATCATTCTTTTAAAGTAGAATAAGGGGGTCGCAGGAATCACTCCTACCCCTCTACTCCTCAAGAAATCATATCACATCTTTATACAATTTTATTCTTTCATTCCTTAGGATGCCGAAGAGAGAGAAGGAAGGGAATCAGAAGCACACAGACTATTACCTTCCAGACTTGTAGGAGGTTTCCGATCCCTTGTATACCAAGCCCCAAGACAAGCAATAAGTTGTCAGGTTAGGTTGGAGATCAGCTTTGGTTCTTCCAAACAATCATGAGAAGTGTTGTCATAGGTGACAGGTGATCCACTTTAGCAGCAATAGTACTTTCTGCAATCAACAGATCTAAGAATGGTGCTAAAGAGTGGTTAGATAAAAAGAAAAATTTTAAAAATATCCTAGTCCCTTTCTTGACTCAATAAAACCAATTTTTGAAAACATTTAAATGAAATAAAAAAGGTAGGGTAGCATCAGTAATCTTCCCCCAGACTTAAATCATACACTGTCCTCAGTGTATAACAGTCGGATTAGGGTATAAATAAATTATAACTAATGTACTGATATAAAAAATTAGAACGATATACCTGACCGTGAATACGTATCGATCGATAGTGAGTCGTCTATGTCGATCGATCTGGTATGGTATATGTCGGGCGATGTCGACAGGATCGTATCGGTCGATAGGGATGGTAATCGTCTAGAATCTGAAAGTCTAAAAACAAAAACAAAAACGAAAATAAAAACAAAAAAATGAAATTTAACTAAGTAAGAAAAATACGTAACAGTGGGTTGCCTCCCACTCAGCGCTTTATTATAGTCTTTTAGCTTGACTATGGTAGTATTGAGGCTAGTGAGGTGAGTTCATGAAACTAGCTGGGAAGCAAGTATCATCTTTGTCCTCTTCTTGTTTCTCTCCAAACCAAGTGGTGAAGAAGCTTCTTGTGGCTTTATCTCCTCTGGTTAGTTTCTCCTTTAATTCATTGACCTCGTTGCGTAGACGCTCTAGATCTTCTGCATTGCTCTCGATGTAGAACTGGTGGTCTCTTAATGTTGGATAGGCATGTTGGAATAGGTCACTGAGTTCTTCTTGCATGTCATTGAGTCGCTCAAATGTTCTCCTTCGTATCATGAGCTTATCGATCGATCTCGGGTAGTCCATATCGATCGACACTGGTGTTGGTTTGTCGGTCTATGTCTTTGCTGGCATATCGGTCGATGCTAGTGGTGCTGGTCTATCCGCAAGTTGTCTGGAGATGGTCTTGATTTCCTTCTGAATGTTCTCTATTGTGTACTCCAGGCTTTTGACGTCGCCTTAACTGGAAACCATAACTTCTCAGTGCTTTGGTAGGATGAATCACCAACTTTTTGGATCATTGTGAAAAGATCTTGAACTGTCTTCTCCATATCAGCTTTGGTGCAGAACTTGATATCGTGCATATCGGGCGATGGACTGGACAGTGTATAGGTCGATACTGAGCGTCTGTAATCCTCGCATGGTTCTCTCAATGTGTCTTCAACCTTTTGTAGTCGACTGTCCATTGGTGGGATCAACTCATCAGTGATTTTCTTCTTGCTGGTGTAGAACGATTTCATCGTCTGGTGTGTGTGATGTAGGGCATTGATGATGTGATCCATGGTAGTTGCCATTGTTGTTGTGCGCTCCTTGAATGAGGTGAAGTTGTTGTTGAGTTGCTGATATTTGTCTTCTAGATCCTTGGTGGTGGCTGCCTCTTCTCTTCTGATGTCTGGATAGATGTTGCTGATAAGGGTATTGATCTCTTCCTTGCTGTAACTGGTCTGCAAACGTCTATCGATCGATGAGGTTGGACCTGTATCGGTCGATGGCTTTTGTTGAGCATCGGTCGATGGCTTCATGTAGGTGTCCAACTTCAAGCGAAGGGTGGATACTTCGTCTTGTAGGGCGTCTTTCTTTTGTTGTTGAAGGTCATAAGCACTCTGAATCCAATTGATTTCTGATTGGAGTTCTGATCGGACATTCTCGATTTCGTGTGGATATGTAAAGGTTTCCCAGATGTAAGGACTCTTAGCATCACTGATCATGCGCTGGGCTTCAGCTTTGGTGTAGAGCTTCTTTGGGTGGTCTTCTTTATTTAATTTATTAGTGTGGTATGGTAGGCAGAAGTAAGACCATTCGAAATAGGAGGCTCTAGCTAGCAGATTATTCATATATTCTTTTGAAATCGGGATAATTTCTCCATTAATTCCTCTAGCATACCCATATTGATCTCTGTAAACTCCATATTCGTCATTCTTTTCCCAAGAAAATTGACTGATTCCATCTGTGTACCGTCTTATAGCAAAGTCTTTGCGTATATCGTTCGATACAAGGAGGTCTTCATCGGGCGATGTCCTTTGAAAATCTGGAATCTCTTTGATGGGTTGCTCTTTGGGTAGGATTGCTATTCCGTCACATGTTTGAATGATGTCGCCATCTGGAGAGATATGGATGATCTGCCCATCCAATCATCTGGAGTTAGATAACCAAAATCAATATTATTTGTTTTTACCTCAGATGGTGTAGTAGTAGTATCGGGCGATGCTGCATCAGGTGCATCGGTCGATGTCGGCTGACGAGTGTCGATCGATTGTTGTTGGAACGTATCGGTTGATGTGACTTCTTCAGGTTTGGTCGAATGCTTCAGTGGTATCGCATCCACTGCAAAACTCTCTTGGTAGTCCCTTGCCCAGCTTCCAATTGAGTAGTCTCCGTCTCTTGTATCCATACGTGGCTTGTAGATGGATACAAAGTCAATGGGATCGCTTGATGGTTGATAAGGTCGTTTGAGCGATCTCCTTTGGTGCATATCAGTCAATGAAGGTTTGTCTTTATCGGTCGATGCGTTGAATCTAAAGGTGTGGGAAGTGTGTCCGTCTTCTTCTTCACGAATGAATCTGTACTCTATAGCTCGTTCTTCCTCGTAATCTTCATCATATTTCTCCTCTAGAGGTATGTAGTCGTCCGGTTCCGAGCTAGCTGGCTCGAAATCTCCGTCTGGGAACTCCTTGTCGGCTTCCATGAATAGCCTATCGGTCGATGTGGTGTTGGCTACGTCGGTCGATGGGTTGTCACGGGAATCGGTCGATGGAAGGTTACTCTCATCGGTCGATGTGACTGGATCTGTTTCGTACTCGGCCATGGAATCATACTCTTGTGAACAAAAGCATGCTGCTACGACGTCTGTGGTCTCCTTCCTTGGAAACTTGATGACCTGGACTGGATCATAGAGGGTGATGGGGTCTATTAGGGTTAGGTAGAGCTTGTTGAACTTTAGGTCACAAACGGTTCCAACTGTGGCTAAGAAGGCTCTTTCAAGTAGTAGGGATGTCTTGAAGTTGAGCTTGACATTTTGGACGTGGAAGTCTATAGGGATGATTGCATCTCCTATCTGTACCTCAAGATTTCAAACTATTCCTCCAGAGTTCTGTTGAGAACAATCCACAAAGATGAATGTCTCATCAGTAGGCTTTATCTTCAGACGTAGATGATGCTGACTCCTGATCATGTATCACATAGGGCACGAGGGAACTGATAGAACATGGTACTGTGAACTTCCCTGGATCGCTCCTCTTTGTTAGTGTGATCTTCTTCTTCAAGCTATCACGAACTTGGTGAAACATCCTCTTGATGTCCTCTTCTGTCTCCTTGGTCTCTCTGAAGAACATCCACAATCTGTGTGAAAAGTAGGGTTCTTCAAAGGGTTTCTCTGCAGGGATCCTTAGAACTCGTTTTCTGAAGTTTTCCATCTCTGCTTCATTAGCTCCCCTTTTAAGGTGCTTGGCAATCTTCTCTTTCCTTTTTCGTAGAACTCTTCCTAGGTTTTCCTTTTCTGGCTCCATGGGTTCAATGATGTTCGTGGGTTTCTTCATTATGACTGTAGGAAGGGATTTGGAAAGTTTAGACTGCTCCCGGAGTGCATTAAGTCGTGCTACATCGATCTTTGGTAGTTGCACCCGGCGGTGTGGTATTGTATATCGAGCGACAGTGACAGCGGTGTGTCGGTCAATATTGGTATCTCCGGATCGGTCGATGGAAAGGTTTCGATATCGATCGATAGGATCTGAAGTCGGGTCGACTTCCATACTGGTGGGCGGTTGTGTGTGTCTGCTGCGAAGGCTTCGTGTGACACGATCTTGATGGAATTGCACTCGTTGGAGGGTTCCTCGAAGTCTATCGATCGATACTTGTCAAAGTTTATCGATCGTTTTGCTTTTGGTGCTATCAATCGATGTCGAGCTGATGATGTCGATCGATATGGAGCGAATCCGGCTTCGGGTGAGTCTTCATGTGTCGAATCTTGCAGCTTATCCTGGTTAACTACCTACCAAAAATCATCATCCATGATAGCATTGACGTGGTGGTTAGCAGTAGACTCTCCTGGTGCTTTTGCCAAAGCTTCTTGTTTCCTCAAAGCTTCTCTTGTCTGAACCACCTGAGTCTCCACTTTCTTCACATAGGTATTCAAGGCATCAAGCTTTGAGTTCAGGGTGGTGTAGACAGAGTCAATCTTCCCATTGAAGTCCACCTGTAGCTTCTGCTGAGTCTCCAGAACTCTTTCCAACATCTCTTCTAGTTTGCTCTCCTGGGTGGGTGGGGGTGGATTGCTGTAGAATGAGTTTCCATAACTCATGTTGTTGTTGGGATTGCTGTTGCTGTAGGTGGGTTTCTGTGAATTGTGGTTGTAGTTACTCCTCTGTCCTGAGAAGTTTCTGTTTCTCCTTGGTTTCCAGATCTCTGAAATCCAGCTCCACTAATCCAGTTCATATCTTCCTCCATGTGTTCCTCTCCATCTGCAGTTTTCTGCATCCTCAACTGAGCAAATTTGCTTGTTAAGTAGCTTCTGAACATTGTCCAGCTGTGCTTGGAATTCATTAATTTGTTCCTTCCCAAGGAATGATACAGATTTCGCCTTGACAGTGTTCTTTGTACTGTTGATTGAAGCTAAGTTATCAATTAACTTCACAACGTCTTATGGATTCCTTGTGCTGAAGTTTCCTTCACTAGCCGTATCAAGAGCCATCTGATACTTCAGAGCGATGCCTCTGCAGAAGGTGCAGAGCAATTGCACTTTGTTGAATCCATGATGTGGGCAGTCGCGCTGGTAGGATTTGAATCTGTTCCAGGTATCCTTGAATGATTCTCCAGGATCCTGAGTGAATGTAGCAATCTTCCTCCTCCAATCTTCAGCGTGTGACTCATCAAAGAAGTTACGCAGGAATGCGGTTTTGATGTCCTTCCAGGTAGTGAGATAACCTGGTGGTAGTTGTCTCAACCACTGCAAAGCTTCTTTTGATAGAGAGTATTTGAAAAGCTTGCAGAGAAGATAGTCTTCAGGAACTCCATTGGCTTTGATGGAAGATATAATATCCTCTTACTTCTCTAGATGGTCCATAGGATGCTCATGGGATAACCCACAAAAGGGTATCTGTCCCAGAAGACCGTAGTACTGCGATTTGAGCTCGAAATCTCCTCTCTGAATGGCAGGAGGGCGGATGGCTGATCGGTTGGTATAGAACTGATCTGGACGGTTGTAGTCAGCCAAAGTTCTAGCTCTGTTAGCTTCATCTGCAGGTTGGATGAAGTTTGTGGTTGCAGTGTCTTGCTCAGAAATGATTTCCTTTTGAGCATTCAGCTTCTGACCTGCTGCGTTACGCATGTGACCATTTTGATCACGCAGGTCTCCATTCTCATCGATTGTGAGAATAATGGGCGCTACCATGACTCGGCGGGTAGTATCAATCGATGTTATGTGACTAATATCGACCGATGTCGGATGAAGAGTATCGGTCGACGACCGATGGTCGAAGTCGAGCGATGAAGTGTGGCGAGTATCGGTCGACAAAGAAGGTGTCTCAGTCGACTGTGGTAGGCGAGTATCGGTCGACGAACGGATGTTGATGTCGATCGATGTCTGGGTATCGGTCGACAAAGAATGGTCAATGTCGATCGATGTGGAAAGTAAGTTCTTGCGGATGCTACGTTCCAAGCTGTGGGGGTCTTCTGAGTACACAAGTTGAGGATTCTTGTTGCTTCTGGTACTGCTGGGCATGTACCTGAAAAATACAAGAATTTTTTTTTTGTGTCAGAAGGTGATTTAGCAGTAATTAAATAACCTAGACCTAATCAAATTAAATCTAATGACGATCTTAGCTCCCCGGCAACAGTGCCAAATTTAATATCACTAAAATTACTCTAAAAGTGATTTACTCTCTCAAATAAGAGGTTCAGATGTAGTACTTAGGGATTAAATTCACGGGGAGCGAAGGAACACAAAAGATGATAATCCTTAGTGACTAAGCTAGGTTGAATTGGTTTAAATGTAAATTGCAGTTGTGAGCAAGAGTTAGTTGCTCAAGAGAATGATTTTAAGGTTGTAAGTATTAAAAGAAAGTAGTTAGATTCAATGTTACTATTCAGTTAATTCAGGATTATAATGCTATAGATGTTTTAATGAGTTGCTTGCATATACTAAAGAACTTCAACTCTTAGATCTGTCTAATAACTATCGTTACTAGACTCGTCTATTGATCTGTCTGTCGACAATATCGATCGATGTTTGACAGCTTGTATCGATCGATATGTGTGTCGTCGATCGATTACTCTATTTGAGTATCGATCGATATAGCTCTAGATCGAATTGAATATATGTTCACCAAGATCATAGACCGGCTCTCGCTTATTCCTGGAGGATCTTAGCTTATACAAGATGATGTCAGGAGAATGATTTATGAATTAAATCACTTCCAAGATCATATTCTAGTTATCTAATCTTGAATAAGCTTTAGGGTTCATCAGGATAATGAGTATACAACTCAACAGTCTATAGTTGGGGCTAATCCCTGATAACTATTTGAACCCCAAATCTAACAAAGGAATCTACTCAGACATGACTGAGTGACTCATAACATCAAGGTAATAATAGGAATTCATTTAGAAGACTGAACACTCAAGTTCCTCTTGATAACAATCTCTTTGTATCTTTCTTCTAAGTCTCGAATCCTATAACCTTGATGAGAACATAATTAAGATGAAAAAAAATACCTTTATTAAGTAATGAACTGTTGTAGAAACACAAGAGAACTAGAAAGTAATGAAAGCACACTTTGCTAAAACACATAGGCAAAGATATAAATAATGAGTTCAATTAGGTTAAAAACTCGTCAGGGGCATTATAGTAACAATAGAAAGTCTTGGGCTTCAATTTGATTGAGAATATTCTTCCTTCTTCTGCACGCTCGATATCGATCGATGGTACTAGGTGTACATCGATCGATGGAGTATCTCGTCGTCATTTCTTCGAATGTGTCATCGATCGATTACGCGGAATGTGTATCGATCGATATGTATCTCTGGATATCGACCTTGACGTCTGATCTTATAGTCATCTCAGGAAAACTCTCCTTTAAGCTCCAAATGGCACCTAAAACGTTACTTTACTCCAAAATGCCCTTGAACCTGAAAACATACCTAAAAGACTCCAAAACATAGATATATATAGTAAAACCATAGAAATACCATGAGTAAAAGTGGGTCAAATCATGGTATATCATTTAAGTTTTCGGGATTTACAAGATCATAATACTTCTTTATTGGCAAAACAATTATGGAGATTAATAGACAGACTGGATTGTCTTTTTTCAAAACTGTTTAAAGGACGGTATTTTCAAAATACAAACCCTTTGGATACACACAGATCTTACTCACCATCTTATGGTTGGAGAAGCATCTGCTCAGCTCGATCTTTGGTTAAAAAAAGGCTAATCAAAAGAGTGGGAAACAGAAAAACCATTGCAGTATGGAATGACCCATGGCTTCATGCTCCACGCCCGAGGTCAGCAACTCCAAAAAATCAGTTACAATTTCTATCTGATCTTAAAGTGGAATACTTCATTGATCCGGTTAGGTGTGCTTGGAAGGAGGATTTGTTTAATACATATATCCATCCTGGTGATGTTACTATTATAAGAGGGTTAGCAATTAGTCGGCTTTCTCGACCGGACTCCAATGGTTGGGCCTTTACAGTTTCAGGTCGATATACTGTTAAATCGGGATACCGAACGGAATCAAATTTCCCAGATAAAGATATACAGGTGTGTTCTTTTGGACCAGATACCAATGCATTATTAAGTTATACATGGAAGTTAAATTGTTCGCCAAAGTTGAAACATTTCCTTTGGCAAGCAATTAAAGGAATTCTTCTGGTTGCAACGAATCTACGGTCTAGAGGTATTGCTTGAGAATCGCAATGCAGTCTGTGTGGAGCAGATGATGAATCCATTAATCATGTTCTTTTTGAGTGCCCACCGGCATTGCAAATATGGGCTTTGTCGAAGTTTCCTTCAGCCCCGGGTTTCTTCCCAAGTTCATCTTTTTTCTTTAATATAGATTATCTGTTTTGGAGATTACCAAAAGATCATAATTATGATTCATTCCCTTGTATTTTATGGTATAATTGGAAGAATAGAAATAACAAGCTTTATACAAACAGGTGCGGTGATCCGCAAGCTCTTCTTCGCATAGCAGAGGTGGAAGCAGAGGTTTGGGCAGATGCTCAAAAAATGATTCAGCTAAAGGGACATCCTGCTTCCATGTCTCAGGACTGGATGGACTCGGCAAATATAAGAATTTATTTTGTAGATGGCGCATGGAAGCTACAAGACATATTTACGGGGCACAGATGGTTTTGCAGGAAAAATGGTTCAACTGAGAAAATAATGGGAGCTATGAATCTCCGAAGAAGCTTATCTGCTTTGCATGCTGAATGTGAAGCCTTGATATGGGCTATGGAGTGCATGAAAACCCTAAATTTTCAGGACGTAGTTTTTGCCACAGTATGTTCTCAACTGGTGAAGATGGTGTCATCACCTTGAGAATGACCAGCTTTTGCTACACACTTGGAGGAGTTCCAGCGCAGTAAGTTGTTCTTCCCTACCTTCAAAATACGACATATTCCAAGAGCACGCAATCTAGTGGCGGACAAGTTGGCACGAGGTGCTAAGTGTTCCCCTTCTGCTATGTTTTATGTCGACTCCTCACCTCCGGTTTGGTTCTCTGAATCGGAAGAGCATATATCATAGTTAGTTTATTATTTCTGTTGTCAAAAAAAAGAATTATTTCGTATAAGATTATAGCTTGCCTTTAATCGGCGTCTTTTCTTTTTGCTACTACAGCTGCATGGGTGGCTTTAAATTTATCACTCTATGTAAATATTGTAGCTAAATAATTAACGAGATATTAGTAGAAGGTTTATCTTTTTGATAATTTATGTTTAGCCATGCACTCTATAAATTTATCACTCTATCTAAAATATTGGGGTTTTGAAGTTCTCTTTTTGTCTAAGAACATGCAAGCATTATAGTACAAATTTTAACGAGATAATAGTAGAGGCTGTATAGCAGTACTAATAAGACCAAACTTAATAAATTAGATGCCGTTGTCAATGGCTAATTTTTTTTTTTCTTACTGAGCTAACGGATTTTAAAATTTTACAAATTAATTATTATGCTGGACAACTATGATTATATATGTATTAATTCTCAGTATGCTATTATTTAACTCAAAGTGTATTTCAACCTTCTTTTTTTCTTTTTAACATATAATCCAATGTTGTACACATTAATCCAACTCAGTGGTTTGTTTATCTGTTCATGAAAAAATTAATAGATGGGAACAAATGTAAGAAAAAATATTTAATATAGTTACATGATATCCAAACTAACATACATTTCTCTTCTGTTTAGTTTAAAAAATACATCTCTTTTCACGCTCTTATAAATAGGTCTAAACATTTTATTCGATAAATTTCATTCGATTTGTTATTCATTTCTATTCCATCCGAAAATTCTGGATATCTGTAATCTTTAGAAACAAAGCAAATACAAAAAATAAATATCTGTTAAAATCGAAGAAAATCACAAATATTAAAATTTCGGAAAGAGGATACCCGTTCTGATTCGGCACTATATAAATACATGTAAATCTTGATTATATTTACAATTTTATATATTAAAATTACATAATTGTTATTCTAACATATGTTTTGACAAATTTTATTCACATTATTACTTATATAAAAGTATTACGTAAAAGGAACAGAGAAAATTTATGACAATCATAATTGTTTTTCTTAAGTTTTGTGTTATTATAATTGTTAAAATGTTTACAAAATATGCAGATTCACTACTTTTTAAATTTTATCTTATATATCATGTAAATATTTATCTTATAAAATAAATTTGTATCAAAATTTTAAAATTATTTGTACTAATCAAAACATATGAGATATTTGTAATTATTGCAAATATCTATTTATTTTTGGATATTGGTTTTTCTGAAACAAAGCAAAAAAAAATTAGATATGAGTAATATACGAAGTAAATCACAAATACCTTTAAAAAATCGGATATCCGATATGCGTCGAGGCCTAGTTGTAAATATATGTCTGTAGACGTTTTTTTTGTAAAATGAATACGTAAAACAGCAACCCATGTACTAGTCTAATCAGTTTCACGTGTTTTAACTATAAACTAGTTCTTGATCCACACTTTCGTGCGGTTGTTTTATTTAATTTATGTTTAATATAAATTTTTAAACCGTCGATTTAATAAAAAATCTTATGTATGTTTTTTTGTTTTGTAATTTGACGATTTAGTTAATTTCATGAAAATGTTATATCCCTTTAATTTATGCGACTTAGTTAATAGTCGTACAATATTAATAATGATCAATATATAAATATTGATTTGATTAGATAAATTTTGGAAATGTAATCAATTAATTTAAATTGATTATAAATGCAGTTGGTGAATATGTAAATAAAAAGAAATATAGAAAGGAAATACTTAATTTATTATAAATGCAATGGCTAAATGTGGAAATAATAGAAAATACAAAAATACTACTATCCAAGTGACCAAACAATTTTCATTTAAACTCCTATCCTTGTTTCCAAACAGTACCAAAGGTACTTTAGTTTTAATAATATAGACTAGATTCTTACCCACCCTTTCAAAGGCGGGTTTATTTTTTTGTTTAATATTTTAAAAAAAAATGAATTTTCACATTTATGTTTTTCTTTGTAATCATATTTGCGTATCAATATTAAACAAATTTTATTTTATAAATAATAGCAATTTAAATGTTGAATACCGACATACTTTTGGTTCGTTGTAATCGTATGCATATTTCTGTATAATAATATTTGTTTTTTCTAGATTTTGACCCGAAGGTATAATATTGGTTTGTAATGTTTTTGTTTTATTTTTGTTTCCGTAGATATGTAACATTTCTGTGTAATTTGTTCTCATATGTTAAAAATAATAATTTACATTTGTGTATAATATAAAAGTTATTAGTGAGATGTTTTGATAATTGTATTGAATTTTTTATGTTTTATAACTATACAATTGTGTCATATCCATTTCACACATTAATTTTGTACTTATTCCTAAGAAGTGATACTTTTTCTAAAAAATAACAAATTATGGTCATGGTTTTGTTTATTAATCAAATAGTAAAGGTTGAAACTGTTTTTGGTAGATACAAATATAACATGGTGGTTAGTGTTTAAATAAAATTAGATAAAATTATATAAAGTGAATAATAAATGGATCTTTAAATAAATGGAATAATTAGATGGACATAACATTTATAATAGGTCATATAATCATATTATAGTAGAATAGATGGTGTGATACAAATTAGAAACAAAACCGATGTTAACATTTATAATAACATTTACCAAAATAAAACTTAGAATGATATAAATTAGAAAATAAATTCAAAATAACCACTTTGTATCCCAATGGATACATGAACACTCAAACCTAACTTAAATGTATTTATTATTTGTTCAATTAGTTTTATATTTCATAAATAATGTAACACCCGTTACTTCTGAAAAACCGATAATAATAAAATAACATAATAATAAAAATAAACTCCACTTACAAATACCACAATAGTCAACATTCACGTCGATACAACATCATAAGGCCTAAAGGCCCAATAACGATAACAACCGAAACGTAAAGTACGACATAATACGAAAGTCCGGAATAGAAAATAAACATAAACGATAGATAAAAATCCAAAGGCTCAAAAGCGATAAACGATAAAAGCGATAGAAGTCCAAAGCCTGATAGTAGTAAAAGCCCAAATAGCACCAAGAAGCCCAAGTCCGATACGATCACTCCTGCTCATCGGTCTCACCTGAAAGGGGGGGAAGAGTGAGGGGTGAGCGACAGGGGAATCACTCAGTGAGGTATGAGGTACTACCCCGAAGTCCGAGTAAACGGTTAACATTTTGAATTATTATAATTTAAATCTAATACATATCAATCACGGTACCTAAAGTACCCAAGCAACAAACAATGGTCCTAGCGAGGTGCGCACTCGCTGCCCACTAACAGGCCAACAACAACATACAGCTCGAGATAGTGCTCGGACACCGGCCGTAGACGATTTATCGACACACACCAGACTATGGCTCAACCGGTCGACTAAAGTTGACCATAGCCTCCATACAATCCGGCATACAGAAATCCCTCTCTGTATCCGTCTCAAACAATTCTAACTAATAATTTACAATTAAGTGAAGCAATCAATATTGAATCCTCTAACACCCTAGTTCCGGTTTAAGCAGAGAACCTGATATCTAAACAAGCAATGATAGACTCGATTTCAAGCAGACGGAACATACTAGAAATAAATTATATTTATTCAAAATCCTAAGCCGGGTACTAGGAGATCGGGAATAGGCATTCACCTTAGAAATGAAGAGAAGTGATGTCTATGAACTCCAGATGCTCAAATCGACTCCAATTCTGAAATCAGATCGAAATTCCGAGTCAGAACGGCCTTTAAACAGCTCAAAACGGACATTTAGGGAAAAGTCAACCCGCTGGTTAAAGGTCAACCCGGTCAACTCTGACCTAAGCCGGTCAACTATTGACCAGAATCAATTTCTAATAACTGCCTGGTTAACCTTTAACCGATTTCGAATTTAATTAAACCAACCCAAGATTAATTGGAAACCGGTTCAACTTTAACCGAAATCAATTTCTAATAACCGACCGGTTTAACTTAACCAACCTAAAATCGATTTAAATCAATTAAACCAGTCAAACCAACCGGTTGACCGAGTCACCGAGTTGACTCACCGAGTCGACCCGGCCGAGTTGGCGAGTCGCCGGCGAGTCACCAGCTCTGGTCACCAGCGGCGACGGCGGGTGGGCGGCGGCTTACCGGAAAAGTCACCAGCGGCGAAGCGGCGGCGGATTTCCAGCGGCGAACTGATGGTGGCCGAGCACGGCGGCTCCGGCGAACGGTGGTCGGAGGCGGCGACTCGTGCGTTTCACGCCCGCGCGAAGGCTGAACTTCTGGAGGCGATTGCGGCTTCGTCCGGGCTCCGATTGCGGCGATTTTGGTGTCTATAGATTCGTCTCGACGAGAGGAACACGATGATTGTCTTGCATGCACGAAATTCTCAATTGTTAGAAAGTTATGGTCGATTTACCAAAACGGCCGAAACTTAACTAAATGCATGGCGGTTTTGCGGTGATTAACTATGGTGATGATCGGTGGTGATGAGCTGGACGTGAGCACGGCGAACGGTGGCTCCGGCAACAAGCTCTGGCGACTCTCCCTCTACAAAATGATCACACTCTACTTTAGCTCACTCACTCTCTCTATCTCTAACTCTTTCTTTGCAAGTTTCTGAGAAACCAAGGTGGAGAAGTAGACTTTTATAGAGTTTACCTTGGGCCAAATCAATTGGGCCTAGATTTGGTGGGCTCGAAATGGTTGGACCTAGAATTGGGTCATGACAAATATTTTACATGTTTGTTGAAATAACCCGTAAAATTATCACATAAAACTATCAATAATAACTTGTTCCATCATATCAATAAATATTAATAATAGATAGCTATTAATATTTATTTTATCAAAAATATATATAGTTCTCTATTGAATAAATAACACTTCATTTATCTCTAGATATACTGTTAAATCGGGATACCGAACGGAATCAAATTTCCCAGATAAAGATATACAGGTGTGTTCTTTTGGACCAGATACCAATGCATTATTAAGTTATACATGGAAGTTAAATTGTTCGCCAAAGTTGAAACATTTCCTTTGGCAAGCAATTAAAGGAATTCTTCTGGTTGCAACGAATCTACGGTCTAGAGGTATTGCTTGAGAATCGCAATGCAGTCTGTGTGGAGCAGATGATGAATCCATTAATCATGTTCTTTTTGAGTGCCCACCGGCATTGCAAATATGGGCTTTGTCGAAGTTTCCTTCAGCCCCGGGTTTCTTCCCAAGTTCATCTTTTTTCTTTAATATAGATTATCTGTTTTGGAGATTACCAAAAGATCATAATTATGATTCATTCCCTTGTATTTTATGGTATAATTGGAAGAATAGAAATAACAAGCTTTATACAAACAGGTGCGGTGATCCGCAAGCTCTTCTTCGCATAGCAGAGGTGGAAGCAGAGGTTTGGGCAGATGCTCAAAAAATGATTCAGCTAAAGGGACATCCTGCTTCCATGTCTCAGGACTGGATGGACTCGGCAAATATAAGAATTTATTTTGTAGATGGCGCATGGAAGCTACAAGACATATTTACGGGGCACAGATGGTTTTGCAGGAAAAATGGTTCAACTGAGAAAATAATGGGAGCTATGAATCTCCGAAGAAGCTTATCTGCTTTGCATGCTGAATGTGAAGCCTTGATATGGGCTATGGAGTGCATGAAAACCCTAAATTTTCAGGACGTAGTTTTTGCCACAGTATGTTCTCAACTGGTAAAGATGGTGTCATCACCTTGAGAATGACCAGCTTTTGCTACACACTTGGAGGAGTTCCAGCGCAGTAAGTTGTTCTTCCCTACCTTCAAAATACGACATATTCCAAGAGCACGCAATCTAGTGGCGGACAAGTTGGCACGAGGTGCTAAGTGTTCCCCTTCTGCTATGTTTTATGTCGACTCCTCACCTCCGGTTTGGTTCTCTGAATCGGAAGAGCATATATCATAGTTAGTTTATTATTTCTGTTGTCAAAAAAAAGAATTATTTCGTATAAGATTATAGCTTGCCTTTAATCGGCGTCTTTTCTTTTTGCTACTACAGCTGCATGGGTGGCTTTAAATTTATCACTCTATGTAAATATTGTAGCTAAATAATTAACGAGATATTAGTAGAAGGTTTATCTTTTTGATAATTTATGTTTAGCCATGCACTCTATAAATTTATCACTCTATCTAAAATATTGGGGTTTTGAAGTTCTCTTTTTGTCTAAGAACATGCAAGCATTATAGTACAAATTTTAACGAGATAATAGTAGAGGCTGTATAGCAGTACTAATAAGACCAAACTTAATAAATTAGATGCCGTTGTCAATGGCTAATTTTTTTTTTCTTACTGAGCTAACGGATTTTAAAATTTTACAAATTAATTATTATGCTGGACAACTATGATTATATATGTATTAATTCTCAGTATGCTATTATTTAACTCAAAGTGTATTTCAACCTTCTTTTTTTCTTTTTAACATATAATCCAATGTTGTACACATTAATCCAACTCAGTGGTTTGTTTATCTGTTCATGAAAAAATTAATAGATGGGAACAAATGTAAGAAAAAATATTTAATATAGTTACATGATATCCAAACTAACATACATTTCTCTTCTGTTTAGTTTAAAAAATACATCTCTTTTCACGCTCTTATAAATAGGTCTAAACATTTTATTCGATAAATTTCATTCGATTTGTTATTCATTTCTATTCCATCCGAAAATTCTGGATATCTGTAATCTTTCGAAACAAAGCAAATACAAAAAATAAATATCTGTTAAAATCGAAGAAAATCACAAATATTAAAATTTCGGAAAGAGGATACCCGTTCTGATTCGGCACTATATAAATACATGTAAATCTTGATTATATTTACAATTTTATATATTAAAATTACATAATTGTTATTCTAACATATGTTTTGACAAATTTTATTCACATTATTACTTATATAAAAGTATTACGTAAAAGGAACAGAGAAAATTTATGACAATCATAATTGTTTTTCTTAAGTTTTGTGTTATTATAATTGTTAAAATGTTTACAAAATATGCAGATTCACTACTTTTTAAATTTTATCTTATATATCATGTAAATATTTATCTTATAAAATAAATTTGTATCAAAATTTTAAAATTATTTGTACTAATCAAAACATATGAGATATTTGTAATTATTGCAAATATCTATTTATTTTTGGATATTGGTTTTTCTGAAACAAAGCAAAAAAAAATTAGATATGAGTAATATACGAAGTAAATCACAAATACCTTTAAAAAATCGGATATCCGATATGCGTCGAGGCCTAGTTGTAAATATATGTCTGTAGACGTTTTTTTTGTAAAATGAATACGTAAAACAGCAACCCATGTACTAGTCTAATCAGTTTCACGTGTTTTAACTATAAACTAGTTCTTGATCCACACTTTCGTGCGGTTGTTTTATTTAATTTATGTTTAATATAAATTTTTAAACCGTCGATTTAATAAAAAATCTTATGTATGTTTTTTTGTTTTGTAATTTGACGATTTAGTTAATTTCATGAAAATGTTATATCCCTTTAATTTATGCGACTTAGTTAATAGTCGTACAATATTAATAATGATCAATATATAAATATTGATTTGATTAGATAAATTTTGGAAATGTAATCAATTAATTTAAATTGATTATAAATGCAGTTGGTGAATATGTAAATAAAAAGAAATATAGAAAGGAAATACTTAATTTATTATAAATGCAATGGCTAAATGTGGAAATAATAGAAAATACAAAAATACTACTATCCAAGTGACCAAACAATTTTCATTTAAACTCCTATCCTTGTTTCCAAACAGTACCAAAGGTACTTTAGTTTTAATAATATAGACTAGATTCTTACCCACCCTTTCAAAGGCGGGTTTATTTTTTTTGTTTAATATTTTAAAAAAAAATGAATTTTCACATTTATGTTTTTCTTTGTAATCATATTTGCGTATCAATATTAAACAAATTTTATTTTATAAATAATAGCAATTTAAATGTTGAATACCGACATACTTTTGGTTCGTTGTAATCGTATGCATATTTCTGTATAATAATATTTGTTTTTTCTAGATTTTGACCCGAAGGTATAATATTGGTTTGTAATGTTTTTGTTTTATTTTTGTTTCCGTAGATATGTAACATTTCTGTGTAATTTGTTCTCATATGTTAAAAATAATAATTTACATTTGTGTATAATATAAAAGTTATTAGTGAGATGTTTTGATAATTGTATTGAATTTTTTATGTTTTATAACTATACAATTGTGTCATATCCATTTCACACATTAATTTTGTACTTATTCCTAAGAAGTGATACTTTTTCTAAAAAATAACAAATTATGGTCATGGTTTTGTTTATTAATCAAATAGTAAAGGTTGAAACTGTTTTTGGTAGATACAAATATAACATGGTGGTTAGTGTTTAAATAAAATTAGATAAAATTATATAAAGTGAATAATAAATGGATCTTTAAATAAATGGAATAATTAGATGGACATAACATTTATAATAGGTCATATAATCATATTATAGTAGAATAGATGGTGTGATACAAATTAGAAACAAAACCGATGTTAACATTTATAATAACATTTACCAAAATAAAACTTAGAATGATATAAATTAGAAAATAAATTCAAAATAACCACTTTGTATCCCAATGGATACATGAACACTCAAACCTAACTTAAATGTATTTATTATTTGTTCAATTAGTTTTATATTTCATAAATAATGTAACACCCGTTACTTCTGAAAAACCGATAATAATAAAATAACATAATAATAAAAATAAACTCCACTTACAAATACCACAATAGTCAACATTCACGTCGATACAACATCATAAGGCCTAAAGGCCCAATAACGATAACAACCGAAACGTAAAGTACGACATAATACGAAAGTCCGGAATAGAAAATAAACATAAACGATAGATAAAAATCCAAAGGCTCAAAAGCGATAAACGATAAAAGCGATAGAAGTCCAAAGCCTGATAGTAGTAAAAGCCCAAATAGCACCAAGAAGCCCAAGTCCGATACGATCACTCCTGCTCATCGGTCTCACCTGAAAGGGGGGGAAGAGTGAGGGGTGAGCGACAGGGGAATCACTCAGTGAGGTATGAGGTACTACCCCGAAGTCCGAGTAAACGGTTAACATTTTGAATTATTATAATTTAAATCTAATACATATCAATCACGGTACCTAAAGTACCCAAGCAACAAACAATGGTCCTAGCGAGGTGCGCACTCGCTGCCCACTAACAGGCCAACAACAACATACAGCTCGAGATAGTGCTCGGACACCGGCCGTAGACGATTTATCGACACACACCAGACTATGGCTCAACCGGTCGACTAAAGTTGACCATAGCCTCCATACAATCCGGCATACAGAAATCCCTCTCTGTATCCGTCTCAAACAATTCTAACTAATAATTTACAATTAAGTGAAGCAATCAATATTGAATCCTCTAACACCCTAGTTCCGGTTTAAGCAGAGAACCTGATATCTAAACAAGCAATGATAGACTCGATTTCAAGCAGACGGAACATACTAGAAATAAATTATATTTATTCAAAATCCTAAGCCGGGGTACTAGGAGATCGGGAATAGGCATTCACCTTAGAAATGAAGAGAAGTGATGTCTATGAACTCCAGATGCTCAAATCGACTCCAATTCTGAAATCAGATCGAAATTCCGAGTCAGAACGGCCTTTAAACAGCTCAAAACGGACATTTAGGGAAAAGTCAACCCGCTGGTTAAAGGTCAACCCGGTCAACTCTGACCTAAGCCGGTCAACTATTGACCAGAATCAATTTCTAATAACTGCCTGGTTAACCTTTAACCGATTTCGAATTTAATTAAACCAACCCAAGATTAATTGGAAACCGGTTCAACTTTAACCGAAATCAATTTCTAATAACCGACCGGTTTAACTTAACCAACCTAAAATCGATTTAAATCAATTAAACCAGTCAAACCAACCGGTTGACCGAGTCACCGAGTTGACTCACCGAGTCGACCCGGCCGAGTTGGCGAGTCGCCGGCGAGTCACCAGCTCTGGTCACCAGCGGCGACGGCGGGTGGGCGGCGGCTTACCGGAAAAGTCACCAGCGGCGAAGCGGCGGCGGATTTCCAGCGGCGAACTGATGGTGGCCGAGCACGGCGGCTCCGGCGAACGGTGGTCGGAGGCGGCGACTCGTGCGTTTCACGCCCGCGCGAAGGCTGAACTTCTGGAGGCGATTGCGGCTTCGTCCGGGCTCCGATTGCGGCGATTTTGGTGTCTATAGATTCGTCTCGACGAGAGGAACACGATGATTGTCTTGCATGCACGAAATTCTCAATTGTTAGAAAGTTATGGTCGATTTACCAAAACGGCCGAAACTTAACTAAATGCATGGCGGTTTTGCGGTGATTAACTATGGTGATGATCGGTGGTGATGAGCTGGACGTGAGCACGGCGAACGGTGGCTCCGGCAACAAGCTCTGGCGACTCTCCCTCTACAAAATGATCACACTCTACTTTAGCTCACTCACTCTCTCTATCTCTAACTCTTTCTTTGCAAGTTTCTGAGAAACCAAGGTGGAGAAGTAGACTTTTATAGAGTTTACCTTGGGCCAAATCAATTGGGCCTAGATTTGGTGGGCTCGAAATGGTTGGACCTAGAATTGGGTCATGACAAATATTTTACATGTTTGTTGAAATAACCCGTAAAATTATCACATAAAACTATCAATAATAACTTGTTCCATCATATCAATAAATATTAATAATAGATAGCTATTAATATTTATTTTATCAAAAATATATATAGTTCTCTATTGAATAAATAACACTTCATTTATCTCTAGATATACTGTTAAATCGGGATACCGAACGGAATCAAATTTCCCAGATAAAGATATACAGGTGTGTTCTTTTGGACCAGATACCAATGCATTATTAAGTTATACATGGAAGTTAAATTGTTCGCCAAAGTTGAAACATTTCCTTTGGCAAGCAATTAAAGGAATTCTTCTGGTTGCAACGAATCTACGGTCTAGAGGTATTGCTTGAGAATCGCAATGCAGTCTGTGTGGAGCAGATGATGAATCCATTAATCATGTTCTTTTTGAGTGCCCACCGGCATTGCAAATATGGGCTTTGTCGAAGTTTCCTTCAGCCCCGGGTTTCTTCCCAAGTTCATCTTTTTTCTTTAATATAGATTATCTGTTTTGGAGATTACCAAAAGATCATAATTATGATTCATTCCCTTGTATTTTATGGTATAATTGGAAGAATAGAAATAACAAGCTTTATACAAACAGGTGCGGTGATCCGCAAGCTCTTCTTCGCATAGCAGAGGTGGAAGCAGAGGTTTGGGCAGATGCTCAAAAAATGATTCAGCTAAAGGGACATCCTGCTTCCATGTCTCAGGACTGGATGGACTCGGCAAATATAAGAATTTATTTTGTAGATGGCGCATGGAAGCTACAAGACATATTTACGGGGCACAGATGGTTTTGCAGGAAAAATGGTTCAACTGAGAAAATAATGGGAGCTATGAATCTCCGAAGAAGCTTATCTGCTTTGCATGCTGAATGTGAAGCCTTGATATGGGCTATGGAGTGCATGAAAACCCTAAATTTTCAGGACGTAGTTTTTGCCACAGTATGTTCTCAACTGGTAAAGATGGTGTCATCACCTTGAGAATGACCAGCTTTTGCTACACACTTGGAGGAGTTCCAGCGCAGTAAGTTGTTCTTCCCTACCTTCAAAATACGACATATTCCAAGAGCACGCAATCTAGTGGCGGACAAGTTGGCACGAGGTGCTAAGTGTTCCCCTTCTGCTATGTTTTATGTCGACTCCTCACCTCCGGTTTGGTTCTCTGAATCGGAAGAGCATATATCATAGTTAGTTTATTATTTCTGTTGTCAAAAAAAAGAATTATTTCGTATAAGATTATAGCTTGCCTTTAATCGGCGTCTTTTCTTTTTGCTACTACAGCTGCATGGGTGGCTTTAAATTTATCACTCTATGTAAATATTGTAGCTAAATAATTAACGAGATATTAGTAGAAGGTTTATCTTTTTGATAATTTATGTTTAGCCATGCACTCTATAAATTTATCACTCTATCTAAAATATTGGGGTTTTGAAGTTCTCTTTTTGTCTAAGAACATGCAAGCATTATAGTACAAATTTTAACGAGATAATAGTAGAGGCTGTATAGCAGTACTAATAAGACCAAACTTAATAAATTAGATGCCGTTGTCAATGGCTAATTTTTTTTTTCTTACTGAGCTAACGGATTTTAAAATTTTACAAATTAATTATTATGCTGGACAACTATGATTATATATGTATTAATTCTCAGTATGCTATTATTTAACTCAAAGTGTATTTCAACCTTCTTTTTTTCTTTTTAACATATAATCCAATGTTGTACACATTAATCCAACTCAGTGGTTTGTTTATCTGTTCATGAAAAAATTAATAGATGGGAACAAATGTAAGAAAAAATATTTAATATAGTTACATGATATCCAAACTAACATACATTTCTCTTCTGTTTAGTTTAAAAAATACATCTCTTTTCACGCTCTTATAAATAGGTCTAAACATTTTATTCGATAAATTTCATTCGATTTGTTATTCATTTCTATTCCATCCGAAAATTCTGGATATCTGTAATCTTTCGAAACAAAGCAAATACAAAAAATAAATATCTGTTAAAATCGAAGAAAATCACAAATATTAAAATTTCGGAAAGAGGATACCCGTTCTGATTCGGCACTATATAAATACATGTAAATCTTGATTATATTTACAATTTTATATATTAAAATTACATAATTGTTATTCTAACATATGTTTTGACAAATTTTATTCACATTATTACTTATATAAAAGTATTACGTAAAAGGAACAGAGAAAATTTATGACAATCATAATTGTTTTTCTTAAGTTTTGTGTTATTATAATTGTTAAAATGTTTACAAAATATGCAGATTCACTACTTTTTAAATTTTATCTTATATATCATGTAAATATTTATCTTATAAAATAAATTTGTATCAAAATTTTAAAATTATTTGTACTAATCAAAACATATGAGATATTTGTAATTATTGCAAATATCTATTTATTTTTGGATATTGGTTTTTCTGAAACAAAGCAAAAAAAAATTAGATATGAGTAATATACGAAGTAAATCACAAATACCTTTAAAAAATCGGATATCCGATATGCGTCGAGGCCTAGTTGTAAATATATGTCTGTAGACGTTTTTTTTTGTAAAATGAATACGTAAAACAGCAACCCATGTACTAGTCTAATCAGTTTCACGTGTTTTAACTATAAACTAGTTCTTGATCCACACTTTCGTGCGGTTGTTTTATTTAATTTATGTTTAATATAAATTTTTAAACCGTCGATTTAATAAAAAATCTTATGTATGTTTTTTTGTTTTGTAATTTGACGATTTAGTTAATTTCATGAAAATGTTATATCCCTTTAATTTATGCGACTTAGTTAATAGTCGTACAATATTAATAATGATCAATATATAAATATTGATTTGATTAGATAAATTTTGGAAATGTAATCAATTAATTTAAATTGATTATAAATGCAGTTGGTGAATATGTAAATAAAAAGAAATATAGAAAGGAAATACTTAATTTATTATAAATGCAATGGCTAAATGTGGAAATAATAGAAAATATAAAAATACTACTATCCAAGTGACCAAACAATTTTCATTTAAACTCCTATCCTTGTTTCCAAACAGTACCAAAGGTACTTTAGTTTTAATAATATAGACTAGATTCTTACCCACCCTTTCAAAGGCGGGTTTATTTTTTTGTTTAATATTTTAAAAAAAAATGAATTTTCACATTTATGTTTTTCTTTGTAATCATATTTGCGTATCAATATTAAACAAATTTTATTTTATAAATAATAGCAATTTAAATGTTGAATACCGACATACTTTTGGTTCGTTGTAATCGTATGCATATTTCTGTATAATAATATTTGTTTTTTCTAGATTTTGACCCGAAGGTATAATATTGGTTTGTAATGTTTTTGTTTTATTTTTGTTTCCGTAGATATGTAACATTTCTGTGTAATTTGTTCTCATATGTTAAAAATAATAATTTACATTTGTGTATAATATAAAAGTTATTAGTGAGATGTTTTGATAATTGTATTGAATTTTTTATGTTTTATAACTATACAATTGTGTCATATCCATTTCACACATTAATTTTGTACTTATTCCTAAGAAGTGATACTTTTTCTAAAAAATAACAAATTATGGTCATGGTTTTGTTTATTAATCAAATAGTAAAGGTTGAAACTGTTTTTGGTAGATACAAATATAACATGGTGGTTAGTGTTTAAATAAAATTAGATAAAATTATATAAAGTGAATAATAAATGGATCTTTAAATAAATGGAATAATTAGATGGACATAACATTTATAATAGGTCATATAATCATATTATAGTAGAATAGATGGTGTGATACAAATTAGAAACAAAACCGATGTTAACATTTATAATAACATTTACCAAAATAAAACTTAGAATGATATAAATTAGAAAATAAATTCAAAATAACCACTTTGTATCCCAATGGATACATGAACACTCAAACCTAACTTAAATGTATTTATTATTTGTTCAATTAGTTTTATATTTCATAAATAATGTAACACCCGTTACTTCTGAAAAACCGATAATAATAAAATAACATAATAATAAAAATAAACTCCACTTACAAATACCACAATAGTCAACATTCACGTCGATACAACATCATAAGGCCTAAAGGCCCAATAACGATAACAACCGAAACGTAAAGTACGACATAATACGAAAGTCCGGAATAGAAAATAAACATAAACGATAGATAAAAATCCAAAGGCTCAAAAGCGATAAACGATAAAAGCGATAGAAGTCCAAAGCCTGATAGTAGTAAAAGCCCAAATAGCACCAAGAAGCCCAAGTCCGATACGATCACTCCTGCTCATCGGTCTCACCTGAAAGGGGGGGAAGAGTGAGGGGTGAGCGACAGGGGAATCACTCAGTGAGGTATGAGGTACTACCCCGAAGTCCGAGTAAACGGTTAACATTTTGAATTATTATAATTTAAATCTAATACATATCAATCACGGTACCTAAAGTACCCAAGCAACAAACAATGGTCCTAGCGAGGTGCGCACTCGCTGCCCACTAACAGGCCAACAACAACATACAGCTCGAGATAGTGCTCGGACACCGCCCGTAGACGATTTATCGACACACACCAGACTATGGCTCAACCGGTCGACTAAAGTTGACCATAGCCTCCATACAATCCGGCATACAGAAATCCCTCTCTGTATCCGTCTCAAACAATTCTAACTAATAATTTACAATTAAGTGAAGCAATCAATATTGAATCCTCTAACACCCTAGTTCCGGTTTAAGCAGAGAACCTGATATCTAAACAAGCAATGATAGACTCGATTTCAAGCAGACGGAACATACTAGAAATAAATTATATTTATTCAAAATCCTAAGCCGGGTACTAGGAGATCGGGAATAGGCATTCACCTTAGAAATGAAGAGAAGTGATGTCTATGAACTCCAGATGCTCAAATCGACTCCAATTCTGAAATCAGATCGAAATTCCGAGTCAGAACGGCCTTTAAACAGCTCAAAACGGACATTTAGGGAAAAGTCAACCCGCTGGTTAAAGGTCAACCCGGTCAACTCTGACCTAAGCCGGTCAACTATTGACCAGAATCAATTTCTAATAACTGCCTGGTTAACCTTTAACCGATTTCGAATTTAATTAAACCAACCCAAGATTAATTGGAAACCGGTTCAACTTTAACCGAAATCAATTTCTAATAACCGACCGGTTTAACTTAACCAACCTAAAATCGATTTAAATCAATTAAACCAGTCAAACCAACCGGTTGACCGAGTCACCGAGTTGACTCACCGAGTCGACCCGGCCGAGTTGGCGAGTCGCCGGCGAGTCACCAGCTCCGGTCACCAGCGGCGACGGCGGGTGGGCGGCGGCTTACCGGAAAAGTCACCAGCGGCGAAGCGGCGGCGGATTTCCAGCGGCGAACTGATGGTGGCCGAGCACGGCGGCTCCGGCGAACGGTGGTCGGAGGCGGCGACTCGTGCGTTTCACGCCCGCGCGAAGGCTGAACTTCTGGAGGCGATTGCGGCTTCGTCCGGGCTCCGATTGCGGCGATTTTGGTGTCTATAGATTCGTCTCGACGAGAGGAACACGATGATTGTCTTGCATGCACGAAATTCTCAATTGTTAGAAAGTTATGGTCGATTTACCAAAACGGCCGAAACTTAACTAAATGCATGGCGGTTTTGCGGTGATTAACTATGGTGATGATCGGTGGTGATGAGCTGGACGTGAGCACGGCGAACGGTGGCTCCGGCAACAAGCTCTGGCGACTCTCCCTCTACAAAATGATCACACTCTACTTTAGCTCACTCACTCTCTCTATCTCTAACTCTTTCTTTGCAAGTTTCTGAGAAACCAAGGTGGAGAAGTAGACTTTTATAGAGTTTACCTTGGGCCAAATCAATTGGGCCTAGATTTGGTGGGCTCGAAATGGTTGGACCTAGAATTGGGTCATGACAAATATTTTACATGTTTGTTGAAATAACCCGTAAAATTATCACATAAAACTATCAATAATAACTTGTTCCATCATATCAATAAATATTAATAATAGATAGCTATTAATATTTATTTTATCAAAAATATATATAGTTCTCTATTGAATAAATAACACTTCATTTATCTCTAGATTTTATTATACAATAATTTATTTACTAAAAATTAGAAATTTTATACATATATATTTTATAACAACATTTTTAAAAGTACAGATCTTTAAAATTTACATGAATATAATTTTGTGAAAATAACATAATTCATTTATTTACCCTGTGCAGATTAATTTTACATATATTTTAAAGCTTCAAATTAAATACAAATTCATTATTTTATATTTTATTTTGGTCAAAGTTTATTTTACTATTATATAAATTAACTAAATACCATTCAATATATCTCATACTTGATAAATATATTGAATTATTTTAATATTATAATTTAAATATGTATATTAAAATATGAAATTCATTAATTTATATACCTCACTCTAATATTTAGTCTTAATAAGTTGAAATATGTTGTACAAATCATAAATATATGTTATTATTTAATTTTATTAACTGATGTAGTAAATGGATTAAGTTACTTTAAATTTATTAACTGATGTAGTAATTTATTTATGAATGTAAATTATATATAAATATTATTTCTTATTATATAAGTAAAAAAATCGATAATATTATTTTATAATTATAGTTAACATTAATAATGAACTTAATATTTAAAAGTAAATATTAAAAAGAAATGTATATTTACATTTAAAAAAAAAAGATACTGAAAGATATTATTATAATTCAATCTTAAAGAAAATACTCAATAATATCTTTTTGAGATCTTATTTTAAAAATATTAGAATAATAGATTATATATGGTATATATTTAATAATAACTAATTAAGCTAAATAATAGGAAATTAAATAAATATTATGGTTTAACCTAGACTATTTGTAAGTAGATAAAAAATGTTTCTGCTTCAATAGTATTGATTACATAGATAATCTAACTACTGTAATATCTTAATATAAACAATGGTATTTAAAATATAAAAGTCACAAGTGGCTTAATGGTCACCTAACACTTATTTTTGTTTGTTAACATTCTCACCTACTTTCTGAAACCACGTTTAAAATATCTGTTATATATATATTATGCATTTTTTTTTCGAACACCATATTGGGCTGCATATGTTAAATATACTGATCTCTGCTGCACTTCTGTGTCGGTTCAAACTTTTTTTATTATTTTTGGAAAATTAACAAGGGAAAAGCTAACAGACTGTTGTAAATCAATGAGAAAATGTGTCTTATTAATGAGGACCAGAAGTTCCTTATATACAAGTTTAGACCGTCGTAGTAATATGGAAATATCCTATTTTCTAATACATAGTAAAATTGTAAACTACTAGATCTAAGAAAAGAGAAAACACAAGTACATAAGGAATAGGAAAACTGATAAATATATAAATGGAAAGATGCAGTCGACTTGGTCCTGACCGGTATGGCTCGTCCGGTTCAGTCTGGTCCGTCTGGTACGTCTGGTTATGGCTTGTCCACTCCATGGATTTTAACACTCCCCCTTGGACGCCATAACCATACATGGATTGTAATGTGTTTCATGTTGCCTCATTAAAAACTATCCAGGAAAACCCAAAACCCAATGTGGTAAAAAAAGAAACCATGAACAGGAAAAATAGTACAACACATATTACTCCTCCTGTTGGATGCATCACTGACAATTTTTCAGTCGACGCATCCCAAGCTGATGTATGAGCTTCTTCAACGTCTTGGATGGTAAAAGATTTGGTGAATAGGTCGGCTAGGTTGTCACTAGATATGACTTGGACGACTTGAAGTTCTTTTTCCTTTTGCAACTCGTGTGTGAAAAATAACTTTGGCAAGATGTGCTTGGTTCTGTCTCCTTTGATGTAGCCTTCCTAGAGCTGTGCAATGCAGGCTGCATTGTCCTCATACATCACGGTTGGTACCTCGTCTTCAGACATTTCACAATCAGATCGGATATGTTGAGTCAATGATCTCATCCAAACACATTCACGGCTTGCCTCATGTATGGCTAAAATTTCGGAATGATTAGATGATGTGGCCGTGATGGTTTGTTTCATGGAACGCCAGGATATGGCAGTGCCTCCATGTGTGAATACATATCCAGTCCGAGACTTACTTTGATGCGGGTCAGAAAGATATCCAGCATCAGCATAACCAACTAAACCATCTTTATGGTTAGTGAAGAATAGTCCCATGTCCTTTGTTCCTTGTAAATATCTTAAGATATGTTTTATCCCCTCCCAGTGCCTTTTGGTCGGACAAGAACTAAACCTAGACAGTAGGTTCACGGCAAAACTTATATCAGCCCGTGTGTGAGTTGCTAAATACATTAATGCTCCAATGGCACTGAGATATGGCACTTCGGAACCAAGGACCTCCTAACTGTCCTCTTTAGGACGGAATGAATCAGTTTCCGGGCTCAGAGATCTCACGACCATGGGGCTTGTCAATGGGTGAGACTCGGCCATATTAAATCTCTTGAGTACCTTTTCTGTATATGCCATTTGATGCACAAGAATTCCTTTGTTTACATACTCAAGTTGTAATCCCAAAGAGAATTTTGTTTTACCAAGATCTTTCATCTCAAATTCTTTCTTTAGATATGTTTTGGAAATTTCTCCAGAAGTTCCAATGATGTTTAAATCATCAACATATACTGCAATAATCACAAAGCCGTTATTTTCGATTTTTTTTAATGAAAATACATGGACTGATCGGATCATTCTTATATCCTTCTTTTATTAGGTACTCACTTAGTCTGTTGTACCACATCCGGACAGATTGTTTCAGTCCATAAAGTGATTTATCTAACTTTATGCAGTATTGTTCCCGGGTTTTCTCTTTGTTTTTTATTTCAATACCCTCTGGGACTTTCATATAAATTTCATATTCAAGTGGTCCATATAGATATGCTGTTACTACATCCATTAGTCTCATATCTAGATTTTCTTTTATGGCCAGACTTATTAGGAATCTAGATGTTGTTGCATCCGCCACAGGAGAATAAGTCTCCTCATAATCAATTCTTGGTCTCTGTGAGAATCCTTGTGCAACCAGTCGTGCCTTATATCTCACGACTTCGCCATGTTCATTTTTCTTTCTCACAAAGACCCATTTATAACCAACTGGTTTAACATCATGTGGTGTTCGGATTATGGGTCCGGAAACACCTCTCTTCTTTAAAGAGTTTAACTCCACGTTTATGGCTTCTTTCCACTTAAGCCAATCTTTTCTTTGCATGCATTCATATATAGACGTGGGTTCCTGATCCTCATAATCAATTAGTTCAAATGCTACTTCATAAGCAAATATATCACTGATGTCAACATCTTTTCTATTCCATTGTTTTCCAGACAACACATAATTTATGGGAAAATCGCATTTTAAACCCTGAGAGTGTCACTTTCTAGCACTTTAAACACTGAAGTTTTTTACTAGCACTTTAAACCTTCAAAGTGACATTTTTAGCATAACAAACCTCCAACGATGTTTTCCTGTTCATGTGTGACCGGTACTGTTTATATGTTACAAGTACTGTTCATTTTACAGGTAAAAAAATAATAAAAATAATACAAAATTAATAAAAACACATAAAAAATCAAATAAAATTGCAAAGAAATTCAGAAAATCCAAAAAAACTAACATTTCAAAAATATAAAATTAAAATTTTAAATTTGAAAACAAAATAAAATATAAAAAAATCTAATGATTCAAAAATAAGATCTCAAATTAAAATATCAAATTTTAAAAATAATTAAAAAAAAAATCTAAAAATTCATATATAAGAGCTAAATTTAAAAATTCAAACTTAAAAACTAAATATTTAACCAAAAAATTAATAAAAAATAATAAAAATACCTAAAAATCTAAAATTTAAGTTTCATATTTGAAGCAATGGAGCTTCATAGGAATAAGCTGGAAGCAAAAAGGTTTCAATGCTGAGAAAAATTGTTTAAATGTTTAGTTTTTAAGTTTGAATTTTGAATTTTAGCTCTTATATATGAATTTTTAGAATTTTAAAGATTTTTTAAAAAATTATTTTTAATTTGATATTTTAATTTTTGATCTTATTTTTGAATTTTAATTTTTTTTTATTTTTTTTTTAATTTGAAATTTTTATTTTTATATTTTTGAAATTTTAGATTTTTTGGATTTTTTTGATTTTTTTTTTTACAATTATATTCGTTTTTTATGTATTTTTATTAATTAGTATTATGTTTATTAATTTTTTTACCTGTAAAATGAACAGTACCAGTCACATATGAACATGAAAACATCGTTAGAGGTTTATTATGCTAAAAGTGTCACTTTGAGGGTTTAAGTGCTAGTAAAAAAATTTTAGTGTTTAAGGTGCTAGAAAGTGACACTCTGAGGGTTTGAAATGAGATCTCATTATTATCAGGAACATCAGTACCATGTTGCAAGGCATCCCGAGCAACATTGTTTGGTACATCCGGACCAATTTCCTGGTCAGGGAACTTAGATATGACCTCGACTCGGGTAGGGTCGGTCACGACCGTGTCTGGTGGTTCTTCCTCGGATTTTGCACCTTTCTTAGTTTTCCGAGGTTTCTTATCTAAAGAACCAATGGGTCTACCACGTTTTAAACGTGCCCTGCAATTTGTAGCAACTTGATTGTGTTCCTCATGAACATCAATTCTTACTGGTGCACTAATAGTTGGTATACATGACTTAGTCACTCTTTTCGGGTCAGCAAAGGAATCTGGCAATTGATTAGCTAGATTTTGTAAATGTATAATTTTCTGGACCTCAAGATCACACACTTGAGTCTGAGGATCATGCCACGATAAGGATGTTTGATTCCATGAGATTCTCTTACCAGCTTATTATCTCCTCCTAATGTTGGAAGTACGAATTCATCAAAGTGACAATCCGCATACCTTGCCTTAAACATATCACCTGTGGTTGGCTCAAGGTATTTTATAATTGTAGGAGAATCAAATCCAACATAGACACCCATCCGTCTTTGTGGTCCCATTTTAGTTCTAAGTGGTGGAGCAATAGGAACATAAACGGCACAGCCGAATGTTTTGAAATGGGACACGTCTGTCTCATGACCCGTGAGTAATTGGGATGGGGAATATTTGTGTTCACTAGATGGTCTGATGCGTATGAGCTCGGCCGCAAGAAGGACTGCATGTCCCCATGCTGAAACCGGCAGCCTGAACCTCATGAGTAATGGTCGGGCTATTAATTGAATCCTTTTGATAAATGATTCAGCTAAGCCATTTTGTGTATGTACATGTGCCACGGAGTGCTCTACTGCTACCCCCATGGACATACATTAATCATTACCGCCTGCGAAGTGAATTCACTTGCATTATCAAGACGTATAGTCTTCAAAGGAAAATCAGGAAAGTGAGCTCGTAATCTGATTATCTGAGCTAGCAATCTTGCAAATGCCAAGTTGGGGGTCGAGGGGAGGCATACATGTGACCATCTGGTCGATGCATCTATGAGGACCATGAAATATCTGAACGTCCCACAAGGTGGGTGAATTGGTCCACAAATATCCTCTTGAATTCTTTCTAAAAAATGTATGGTTTCCTTTGTCACCTTTACTGGTGATGGTTAAATTATGAGTTTCCCTTGTGAACATGCAACACAATTTAAATGTTTAGGGATAACTATTTTCTCTTTAAGAGTATGGCCAATTGAACTGCAAAACAATTGGTGACAGCTTGTCTTGTGGAATGCTGTTAAAGAGTGAGGACCTGGGTTCGAGTCTCACCAACAACCTAATTATGGAGATAGTGAGATCTCATAATGGAGGGGTTGGGGTCGGTGCGCTGCAGCGCTGTGAGCCTAGGGTCCATGGGCGGGTGTTCAACAAGACGGGTTGTCACATAAATCAATTGGTGACAACTTGTCTTGTGGAATGTTGTTAAATGGTGAGGACCTGGGTTCGAGTCTCACCAAAAACCTAATTATGGAGATAGTGAGATCTCATAATGGAGGGGTTGGGGTCGGTGCGCCGCAGCGCTGTGAGCCTGGGGTCTAGGGATAGTGAGGTCCACAGGACAGGTTGTCACAGAAATATCCCCAAAACTTGGCATGAGCTCTTTGGTAAGGATCAGAAGGGAGGAGTGGGTTGCCTTCTGGCCAAGTCTCGTCGATGTACTCAACCTTGATGAGAGATTCACAAACCGGTTTACCATTGTGGATGAGAACCGGGATTTTCTTATGAACCAGGTTCATCTCGAGAAGAATCGGGCCTTTGTTGAATAGGTCTTGTTCTCTGTAGTCAAACTTGATGTTCTTCTCCTCTAGAGCAACCCTCGTTCTCATTCTGAACATACTCGGCCAGTAATCAAGAAGAATCAACTCATCATACATTGTTGCTAGTCGATAACCTCACTGAAATGTTTATTTGTTTGTCTGGTGACTGTGTTTGGTGTGTATAGAAGAACCAATGTTCTATTATTTATATAGAGGACATAGTCAACAAAGAGATTGGTCTGGTTTGCTTGCCATTATATTCAGAAATGCATTAATTTTCGTATTAAACCATTTTCTAAATAAATAACGAAAATCATCTGTTTGTTCTAAACCTAGTGTTCTTCCTTTAGAACTTCGAACCAGAGAGAGAAAGAGAGAAGATGCCGAGTGGATTTGTGTAAAAGGTGTTGTTGTGTTATTGAAATATCAAATCATAAAGCTCCTTATATATGAAGCTATAGCCGACCTAATACATATATCTAAGCAATGTGGGACTCTCTTAAACAATGTAAAAGTCGGCTGAATAAATAAAACAAGCTAAGGCCCAATCCACATAAGTATTGGCCGGTTTAATATAAGTGAAACAAGGACCCGGTTAAGGCATTCCTTAAACCGTATGGTTTACAACACTCCCCTGAATGCCATAACCATCTAGGGCTCATAATCCGTTTGGTATACTGCCTCGTTAAAACATTTCCATGGTAAACCAAAATTCCAATGTGGTAAAAAGGGAAGTCATGGATCGGAAAAAGAGTACAGCCGCATTACTCCCCCTGAAGTGAACATCACTGAAGGTCTCTCAGTGAACACATACCAATCTGATGCATAAGCTTCTTGAGTGTACACGTTGGTAGTGCCTTGGTGAAGAGGTCGGCTGAATTCTCACTGGATCGGACTTGGAGTACCTTGACCTCTCCTTCTTTCTGAAGATCGTGGATGAAGAAGAACTTGGGGAGAACGTGCTTGGTCTTATCACCCTTGATGTATCCTTCCTTGAGTTGAGCTATGCAGGCCGCATTGTCTTCATAGATAATGGTCGGACCATCTTTGCCGTCCGTGATCCCACATGCTGTCCGGATGTGATGTGTCATGAGTCTCAACCATACACACTCTCTACTTGCCTCATGGATTGCCAATATCTCTGAGTGGTTGGATGATGTAGCTGAAATGGTCTGCTTGACTGATCTCCATGAGATGGCCGTGCCTCCATATGTGAAAACATAGCCGGTTTGAGACTTAGCACTGTGTGGGTCGGATTGGTAACCTGCATCAGCAAAACCAACCAAATCTCCTCTGTTTTTATTATCATAAAACAATCCTACATCCTTAGTCCCTTGAAGGTACCTTAGGACGTGTTTGATCCCATTCCAATGCCTAATGGTCGGACATGAACTGAACCTAGACAGTAGGCTCACTGCAATGGCTATGTCTGGCCTAGTATGAGTAGTTAGGTACATCAAGGCACCAATGACACTGAGGTAAGGATACTCTGAGCCGAGGACCTCTTCATCTTTAGCCTTAGGTATAAACGGGTCAGTATCCAAACCAAGGGATCTTACAACCATGGGGCTGCTAAGTGGATGACACTTATCCATACTGAACCTTTTAAGAATCTTTTCAGTGTAGGTCTTTTGGTGAACAAGGATTTCATCTTTAAGATGTTCAATCTGTAGTCCCAGGCAAAATTTGGTCTTACCCAAATCTTTCATCTCAAATTCTTTCTTGAGATACTCAACTGTTTGAGAAATTTCTTTGGCCGTTCAAAGTGTGTTTAGGTCATCAACATACACGGCTATGATCACATAGCCTTGGCCGGATTTCTTAATGAATATACATGGGCTTACTTGATCATTCTTGTAGCCTTCCTTAAGTATGTACTCACTCAATCTGTTGTACCACATACAACCAGATTGCTTCAGTCCGTATAAAGCTTTGTTAAGCTTGATGCAATGTTGTTCTCGAGAACCTTTAGCATTCTTAGGTATTTATATACCTTCTGGTACTTTCATGTATATGTCATTGTCCAGTGGTCCATAAACATATGCGGTTACTACATCCAATAACCGAAATCTAGATTTTCTCTTATGGCCAGACTTATAAGGAATCTGAATGTCGTTGCATCGACAACAGGAGAATAAGTCTCCTCATAATCGATTCATGGTCTCTGTGAGAATCCTTGTGCAACAAGTCGGTCCTTATACCTCACGACTTCACCATTCTTATTTCTCTTCCTCACAAAGACCCATTTGTATCCCACTGGTTTTATGTCATGTGGTGTTAGGACTATCTTTCCGAAATCACCTCTCTTCTTAAAAGAGTTCAACTCCACGTTTATTGCTTCTTTCCACGTAAGCCAATCTTTTCGTTGCATGCATTCATAAGTAGACGTGGGTTCATGATCCTCATCATCAATAAGTTCAAGTGCTACTTCATAAGCAAATATATCACTGATGTCGACATCTTTTCGATTCCATTGTTTTCCAGACAAGACATAATTTATTGAGATCTCATTATTATCAGGAACTTTAGTACCATGTTGCAAGGCATCCCGAGCAACATCTTTTGGTACATCCGAACCAGTGTCCTGGTCAGGGACTTCGGATGTGACCACGACTCGGGTAGGGTCGGTCACGACCATGTCTTGTGGTTCTTCCTCGGACCTTGCACCTTTCTTAGTTTTCCGAGGCTTTTTATCTAAAGAACCAATGGGTCTACCACGTTTTAGACGTGCCCTGGAATCTGTAGAAACTTGATTGTGTCCCTTATGAACATCAATTCGTATTGGTGCATTAGCAGCTGGTATGTATGACTTGGTCATTCTATTTGGGTCAGCAAAGGAATTAGGCAATTTGTTGGCTAGTTCTTGAAGATGTATAATCTTTTGAACCTCAAGGTCACATGCTTGAGTTCGAGGATCTTGCCATGTTTGGGATGTATTATTCCATGTAATTTCCTATACCAGCTTATTGTTATATCCTCCCAATGTAGGATATTCAGATTCCACAAAGTGGCAATCTCCGTACCTAGCCTTAAACAAGTTACCCGTGGTCGGCTCAAGGTACTTTATAATTGAAAGAGAATCGTATCCAACATATATTCCCATCCTTCTCTGAGCTCCCATCTTTGTTCTTTGTGGTGGAGCAATTGGAAAATAAACAGCACATCCAAAAGTCTTAAGATGAGAGATGTCCGGCTCTCGACCCATTAGGAGTTGGGATGGTGAATATTTATGCTCACTAGATGGTCTGATGCGTATTAATTCCGCAGCATGCAATACTGCATGTCCCCAAGCTGTGATTGGAAGATTACTTTTCATGAGTAAAGGTCTAGCTATCATCTGGATCCTTTTGATAAAGGACTCGGCTAGACCGTTCTATGTATGGACATGTGCCACGGAGTGTTCAACTGTCACCCCCATGGACATACATTACTCATAAAAGGCTTGGGAAGTGAATTCACCAGCATTATCAAGACGTATAGTCTTCAAAGGAAAATATGGAAAGTGTGTTCTCAATTTGATGATTTGAGCAAGTAATCTAGCTAAGGCTAGATTTCGTGTGGATAATAGACACACATGGGACCATCTCGTGGACGCATCAATAAGTACCATGAAGTACCTAAACGTCCCACTTGGTGGGTGTATTGGTCTACAGATGTCACCTTGTATCCTTTCCAGAAAACCGATGGTTTCCTTTGTCACTTTGACTGGTGATGGTCGGATAATGAGTTTTCCTTGTGTACAAGGTACACAGGTATGGATCTTAGGAACAACTCGTCTACCTTTAAGGTTATGACCACTATAATTTAGGATAAGCCTACGCATCATTGATGTTCCGGGATGCCCTAACCGGTCGTGCCACAAGTTGAAATTCTCTTTGAATTCCTTGCTTATTACAGCATTGGCTTCAACCACACTGATCTGAGCATGGTAAAGACCAGTTGAAATAGCCGGTATTGTTTCCAAGACCTTCTTATGGTCTTGGTCGAATTCATAAATGTTTAGGAATTCTTTGGTTCCTTCTCCAACAGTCTCAATATGAAGATCATTCTTGCGAATGTCTTTAAAACTCAAGAGACTTCTCTTAGAGTTTGGAGAATACAATGCCTCATATATTTCTAGATGTGTTCCGTTTGGTAACAAAACATAGGCTTGGCCGTGGCCCTTAATGAGTGATGATACACCAGCTATTGTGTTTACATTGGCATCTTTTAATGTTAATTCAACAAAGAATTTCTCATCCTTTAAAATCATGTGGCTTGATCCACTATCAACCACAAGTGTTTCCATACTTCCTTTCATTCTAGACAATAAAAATATAATCTGAATCATTCAAATTATTATTCAAAGATGAAAGCAATACATAGTTTATTTTGAAAATAACAAAAACATAAAATCTTTAAAGCCTAAATAAACACCAAAAGCAATCAAACACAAATAGTTTGATGCATTACATCATCTAACTTGGTCATCTTCCAACAGGGTCTGAAGGTCTGAAGTCTCATAATCCATGAGATTATCTTTGCCATGATCAAAATCGTCCTCACCATCCTTATACACCATGTGTGCTTCCGGATTTTTGCCTTTGAGACTCCCTTGATAGAGATCCACCAGATGCTTGGCAGTACGGCAATTCTTTGCCCAATGATTCAGCATTCCACATCTGTGAAATGGAGAGCTTCGAGGATTTTGTTGGCTTTGAAGATGTCCCATTGCCTTTGTCTTTACCACGTCCTTTGCTGGACTGGTTCGGACGGTCATAAGGGGTGTTACGCTCTTTGTCGTAGCCACTACGTCCACGTCCTCGCCCATGACCTCCACGGCCACGTCCTCTTCCGTATGAGGAGCCGCGGCCCTTTTCATCATACCGGACATGGTTGGCTTCAGCATCATCTTGAGGCTCATTTGCAATATGATTTGCTTCAGGGACTGGCTTAGTTCCAGGTGGTCTAAGCTCACTGTTCTTCATTAGCAGCTCGTTGTTCTTTTCAGCAAGTAATAGACATGAGATGAGCTCACTGTAGGTCTTAAAACCTTTCTGTCTGTATTGTTGCTGAAGCATCATATTGTCTTGCGACATGGTCTGGAAAGTCTTTTCCAACAACAGCTCATCAGAAATATTGTCGCCACAAAGCCTCAGTTTTGAGACTATTCGGAACAAGGCTGAGTTGTATTCATCCACAGTCTTGTAATCCTGAATCCTGAGATGGGTCCACTCATAGTTGGCACCCGGAAGAATCAAAGTCTTCTGGTGTTTGTATCTCATTTGAAGCTTGTTCCATAACTCGTATGGATCAGCCACTGTGAGGTATTGAGATTTCCAACTTTCCTCAATGTGATGTCGGATGAGCATGAGTGTTTGAGAGTTCTCTCTCTTATTGGCACTGTTTCCCTCAACAATGCAATGCTTAAGCCTTTGGCTCCAAGAGAAATCTCGACATCTAGTGCCCATTGCAAATAGTTGTCACCCCTCACACTTAGAGGTGCAAAGTCCAAGTTTGCTATTTTGGCCATCTGAAAATAAAGATCAGATGTTTAGGTCTTTAAAAATTTCATGTCTGGTCCATCTCTGAAATCTTTAGTTTGAAATTTGGTTTGAAAAGCCTCTTTGAAAATGAGATGGACGAGTGCATGGTCTCGCCGTACCATGTGGTACGCTTCATCGACCCATGCCGGTTTAATGGTCTAGTAGTACCATTCGGCACTCATCACTGTGGTGCGCATCATTGATCATCGCGGATCATCATGGATCATCGCGGATCACCGAGAATCATCGTAGGTGATCACCGTGATCATCGATGATCACGGGTGATGGTCTAGTTGCACCGTATGGTGAACATCATCGACCATTGGTATTTTTTTATGTCTTATTAATAATTCTTATCATGATCTAACCACACTATGGTGCGGATCATCGACCAAAGAACTGAGAACATTTGGCCTTATGTTTTGTTTGGACATATAGTGTGTCATCCTTAAAAGGGGTATCACTTGTTGTCCACACAAAACAATAGGTTTATGTAATACTCAGAAACATTGGTCTTATGTTTTTGTTTGACATATAGCGTGTCATCCTTAAAGGGGTATCGATTGTTGTCCACAAAAACAAAGGTCATGTAACCGTATGTTAAGGTTTGGGGTTTTGAGATCCGAATTTGTGGTTTAGGGTTGCAAAACTCGGATTTGATCATATATGATCTGTTTAGGGTTTTATAAAATTTAGAAGTCGATTTTGAGATTTAATTTTATAAAATCGGTTAGATTACAATAATTAGGTCTAAATTATTTTTCTTTTTTATTTTAAAACAAGAACTTTAAAATCAACCTTTAAAAATATTTAAAATCGGATCCAAGCTATAAAATATTTAAAAGATTTGAAAAAGATTTTGCTTGATCCGCAAGGTAAAGATTAGGGTTTTCGAGTTTACCTTATTCTTAGCCGCGTTTCTCCTTGGCTTCTCTCTTAGAAACCTTGAATAATCAACCAAAGAAGTGAGAGGGTCGATTAGTATCAAGATCTAAAGAATAAAACTTATGGAAAAGTTTTAGAGAGAGAGAAGTGGTTGGCGGCTGCTAGGGTTTTGGATCTGAGCTCTTGACGGTTGATCTGAGAGCTGGGTCGTGCTGATAACGTGTTCTAAACCTAGTGTTCTTGCTTTAGAACTTCGAACCAGAGAGAGAAAGAGAGAAGAGGCCGAGTGGCTTTGTGTAAAAGGTGTTGTTGTGTTATATCAAACAATAAAGCTCCTTATATATGAAGCTATGGCCGACCTAATACATATATCTAAGCAATGTGGGACTCTCTTAAACAATGTAAAAGTCAGCTAAATAAATGAAACAAGCTAAGGCTTAATCCACATAAGGATTGGCCGGTTTAATATAAGTGAAACAAGGACCCGGTTAAGGCATTCCTTAAACTGTATGGTTTACAACACCGTTAGCATTTTAATACTATGAAGTTGAACTGATTGAACATTTTCTCTTCCTTAGCTTCAGCATTAGATTCAGAGATTGAGAAATATTAATGTTATAATCTCTGACTTTAACATTAATTAAAGCTAGTGAAAAGGATTTAGGTCAAGTCAAAAGTTTTATTCCCTTCTTGCATGCTAATAGTAATCTTGACGAATTAACTATTTTTGGTCAATAATTGATGAAATTAATGCAATATCTGGCTTTAATGTGTGTTCTGAATCTGAGTGAAGTAATCAAAGACTTTGCACCTGTGTTTTTTTTCTCGATTATTGTATTGAGTTTAAACCAAATTTTAAATACTTTATAATTTTTTTTCTCATTTCATTTTAAATATTTTTCATAAAATTAAAAACAAAATGCTAACATATAGATTAGTGATGAGTAAATAACATATAGATTAGTGATAATTTTCTTTCAGTTCCAAAACTAAAGTGATTGATGCTTATGACTTCATAATTTAATTTGTCATGTATATCCTTTTTATAGGCTTTTCAACGAATGAAAAAAATAATTTGCAAATACATTGAAGATACAAAAAATAAAAACACTTACACAAAACAACCTAACAAAAACGTATATGTATTATTAAAAATGAAGTAAACATTATTAAGATTGTTTGAAAACATGTATAGTAGACTGAATAAAAACTGTTTGGAAAAATAGAAAAAAAATAATATTTTATATTTTTAATAAAACGACCGGCATGTATATAAATTACAAATATCCAACACTTCCTTACAACTTCATCATCTTTTTATCCAACGCTGCCTCACTTTTTTTACACAACATTTCTAACGTTACTTCGAATAACATTACTTCTTCATTTTCCTTATCCAACAAACAATAGAGCTTGAAAACTGGAGCTAATTTATTAATCCGATTTGAACATGTTTTTGCATCAAGAAACACATTACCTTGAAGTAACATATTTGCTTGATCAAAGATTTCATAGCCGGATTAATGACAGTTCATCTTTCTTATTCAATCTAAGTTAATATCGATGAAGAACACATCGGTTTGGGTGTAACAATTAGTAGACGATATATATCTTTTGTTATGTAATTAATATGATTTTTTAATTTATTTTAACAAGTTAAAATTAAAAAAATGATAAAGGATACATTATTTTTTATCAGATATTTATCACTCAAATCATTAAATCTATATATAAAATAGAGTTTCATTCCATCCTGATGAGGACACATAAGATTCCAGGTCAGAAATTCATCTTCTGTGGGCTTGACACGTGTCCTGAAAACACAAAACACAACATTTCGTCGCTCCTCTTCGTTACGCGTCGGCGCCTGCTCTGCTTCCGTGATTTTTGAAACTGTCCGATTAATGGATTCTATGTTTAATTCCATTAAATCTCTCGGCCATGATGAGGTCTCTTAAGAACGGATTATGTGAAACCTCTATGGCGTTTAAGAAAGTCTCAGAGAGACGATTCTCCTTTGTTAATCGGGTCAGTTCAATCCACTCTTTCTTCTCCGCTATTCAGCTACGAGCACAGAAAAATTGATGAGTTCCCATATCCAGAAGCCATACGAGGTGATGTCTCAATATATGAGGTTAATTTATTTCCTTCTGGGATTTTAGATGTTTGAATGAATCAATTATCTTTTTGAGCGATCTCCAACAGAAGATTTTGTTGGTATTTTTTTTTTTTAATAAAAATTACAGATGATACATTAGTAACAAAAAATGCTGGGTGAGACATTGAGAGCTTTGATTTACAGCAAAAAGCGAACCTTTGATTTACAGCAAAAACAATGTTTGTGTGACTTCACCTCTTTACCTTATCTTTCACCGTACAGGTGAGGCTGAGGAGAGCTGATGGGGATAATAGTAAAACATCTTAGGGATTAGTCTTTTAGTCCGTTTGTTGATAATGATTGGTGTGAAATAAAGAGATAAACAATCAAATAACTCAAGTTTAGTATGACTTTTTAAGGTTCTTTTGTGAGGAACCAAATAAAAGAACTATTAATTAGGTTCCTTTGTGAGGAAAGACTACAATAGCTTCAGTCAAATGTTGTCTTGGCTTAAGGTACGCACTCTTCGAACCCTACTTTCTTTATTGATGGTTGATGTGACAAGGGTTCATATATGAGAGCTTCAACTTCTTAGATAATTCATGTGTTGAGGATCGTTCAGCACAGCAGAGCTTAGTGCTGCCAAGTTTCGATTGGAATTTTTGTTATGTTCTGTTTCAGGTTCTTCTGACGGAATTCATAAAGTCTGTCTCCATTGTTTGAGAATACACCAAATGCTGCTCAAATGCTCACTTTTTCAAATATGTATCTCTTATTGGTTCAAGTCTGTGCGTTTATTTTATATTTGGGCTTCTATTTTCTTTGGGCTTCTATTTTAGGTCTTCATTTTATGTTCCAAGAAATTGTTCCTCTTAATAATGTACTTAGAGCTAAAGACAATGGCCCTGCCAAAAGAAAATGACACTCCCTCAATAGCCTCCCTGAAATTTCTATTCAATTTAATGTTTCTTTTTTGCTTCTCATTGATTATCTATTATATATATATATATATACATATATAGATTACTGTCTCATCTGTCATTTGCGCTTTTTAGTTTAATTCGGGATTTACGTATTGAAGATTTCTAAATGTTTGTGTATGTGATTGGTGGGATTGTCAAGAAATTTCATTCCAGTTTTTTGTGTTTTCGGCAGAAACGATGCATCAGAAGGTGGTTCAGCCAAATGTTTTTGCCGCCAATAGATATTTAAGGAACTCTGTTTCATTGGTAGAAAAGGATCGGATTGTCATTACTCCAAAGCAATGTCGAATTGGTTTCCGTAACCATGTATCGACCTTCTCTCTCAGTCTCTGCTATTACTTCAGGTAAAAATATCTCTCCAGGTACGTATATTTCACTATCCTAATACTTCATTTATTGATTCTTTGTTTGCAGCCATCATCAAGGGGATGCCATATTGGGACTAGAGGTCTCGACTGATATCTTTGATACACAAAGGTAATATATCATTTTTTTGTTTGAGTTCTTAATAGGTGAAATGTAAGTTCTTATATCACCATTCATAATAAGATGTAAATATTGATGTAATTCATTTTAATGTTCAATTTGTTAGATACACCACTGATATTCACATACAAATTGATAGAAGGAATCGGTAATGTTCTTTTGATTTGTTTCCGAGTGTATAGAGAAGAAAGATTACGACAGAACCCCAACAAAAAAAGTTGCTATTCATAGCACATTGTTATAGCACGTTTTACCGAACTGCTGTCGTTGATGAGTGAAATTTTTTTAAGTATAGGTTAGCATTATATAAATGCTATGATAGAGTTTTGCTAAGCGGGAAGCAAAAAACAGCTTTTCCACGAAACACTTGGTAAAAATTAGCTAATATTTTCTGTTTTCCCTCTCTCTCTTCCACGTTCCCTCTCTTCTCTTTCATTTTCCCCCTTTCTCGACAAAACCCCAAGAGAAATCAATCTGGATTCTCCATCTCCTTCTCTCTCGTCCTCTCTCTATTTCCATCTCCGCCTCGATTCTCCATCTCTGGTTCTCCATCTCTGCCTCGATTCTCCATCTCCGCCTCGATTCTCCATCTCTGCATCAATTCTCCATCACTCTCCTTCATCGCCACTTCTCCCAGCTCCAATTCAACTCATGTGCTACATCTCTTAGGTATAGGAAGTCACAATTTCTAAATCTATGTCGGTCTTAAGCTGAAATAAAAGTTTTAACTTTTTTTTTGTTTTAGTTTCTTGGTTGCTTTGATATGTTGGTTGCTTTGATGCTCTGAATATTTTTCCTCTGAATATTTTTGCTTTGGTTGGTATCGTTTCATGCTCTGAATATTTTTGCTATATCATTACATGCTCTGACTCTTATGTGTTCTGTTATAAGTTCGTTTCGTTACAAAAGGTTTCAACTTAGGTTCGAACACAGCATTATGGACAAAGCTTGGTTACATCTAAACAGGTAATGAGCTTAAGCGTATATCTCATGTTTATTTTAGTGATTACTGACTTAGCTTGTCTAATTTTTTTTTTCTTTTGATTGTTAATGGTAGAGTTTATCCTGGATATGAGAGAGGGGCTTCAAAGTTTGTTCGAGATGTGGCTTCAGCAATGGGAGGGGTTGATGTTATTGTATGTTCGTGTATTGACTGCCGTAACATAGTTCGACATTCAGTAAGTGTGGTAGTTGATCATCTTGTTACTAGGGGTATGTAGGAGGGTTATAAGAAGCGGTCTGATTGTTATCTACATGGAGAGTTAAACGCAGAGGTTGCTGATGAAAGCAAAGGAAGTGAGTGGAACGATGAGATCTATGGGTTGTTCAGAGCTGCTGAGTGTTTTGATGAAGAGTTAGCTGGTATGGGGAATCTATCTGATATGGCAGAGAAAGAGGACAAGAAAGAAGATGAGTTCTTGGCAAAGCTAGCTGGCACTGAACACCATTGTATCCGAGCTGTTCAAGCCATAGCAAGTTATCTGCAATTGTTTCGTTGTTCAGATTGAAGACTCAAAATGGATGGTCTGACAAGAGCTTCAATGATTTGCTAGAGACCTTGCCAGACATGTTACGTGAAGAAAATGTCTTGCACACATCACTCTATGACGTGAAGAAGTTCTTGAAATCATTTGACATGGGCTACGAGAAGATCCATGCCTGTGTCAATGACTAATGCCTGTTCAGAAAGAGGTTCAAGAAGCTCGATAAGTGTCCTAAATGCAAGGCTTCAAGGTGGAAGACTAATGTCCACACATGTGAGACGAAGAAAGGCGTCCCACAGAAAGTTCTCCGTTACTTCCTTGTAATACCAAGGCTGAAGAGAATGTTCCGGTCTGAAGAAATGGCCAAGGATTTGAGGTGGCACTTTACCAACAAAAGCAGTGATGGAAAGCTGCGTCATCCTGTAGATTCTGTGACATGGGATCATATGAATGCCAAATACCCTACGTTTGCAGATGAAGCAAGGAACCTGAGGCTGGGACTTTCAACAGATGGATTCAATCCATTCAACATGAAGAACTCGATGTATAGTTGCTGGCCTGTTCTGATAGTTAACTACAACTTACCTCCAGACCTGTGTATGAAGAAGGAGAACATCATGCTTTCTTTGCTGATTCCTGGTCCATATCAGCCTGGTAATAGCATAGATGTGTATTTAGAACCCTTAATCGACAATCTTAACACTCTGTGGAGCATTGGAGAGGTATCATACGATGCTCTAACTCAATCAGCATTTACACTAAAGGCGATGATGCTTTTGGACAATCAGCGATTTTCCACCTTATGGGAATCTAGCAGGCTGTAAAGTAAAGGGGAAAATTGGCTGTCCGTTATGTGGAAAAAATACAGAGAGCATGTGGTTGAAGTTCAGCAGAAAGCATGTGTATATGGGTCATAGAAAGGGTCTGCCACCAACTCACAGTTTTAGAGGAAAGAAGAAATGGTTTGATGGAAAAGTAGAACAAGGAAGAAGGGGGAAAATACTTACTGGGCGTGATATTTCTCAGCATGTGAGAAATTTTTACAATGATTTTACAGATTTCAAACGGTCTGCCAGTAAGAGAAAAATGATGCAAGGTTCAACTAATTTAGGGTCTGATATTGAGGGTATGTCGAGTGAATCAGATGAAGAGGAAGAAGTACTAGTAGATGAGGATGAGTTATCTAGATGGAAGAAGAGGTCAATATTCTTCAAGCTACCTTATTGGGAGGTTAGATTATTATTTCATTTACTTAATTTTTTTTCCTCATCACTGTTATTTTCTTAACTTAAATATGATGTTTTGTTTCTCATGTGTAGGAACTTCTGGTGAGGCACAACTTAAATGTAATGCATGTGGAGAGAAATGTTGCTGCAAGCTTAGTTTCAACGTTGTTGCACTGTGGGAAATCTAAGGATGGTCTTGCCGCTCGTAAGGATCTGGAGGAGAAGATATTTTGCAGGCGTTTATTTGACTTCAAAGGGCCAAATGGATATTGTTCTAACATGTCAAGAGGTGTCTCGTTGGATGACTGTAAAGTCTCTTGTCTGAAATCACATGACTACCATGTTTTGATGCAACAACTTCTGCCGATTGCACTTAAAGGGTTGCTGCCAAAAGGACCGAGGCTTGCAATTTTTAGATTATGCTCTTTCTTCAATCTGTTGTGTCAGAGAGTGATTGACATGGAGAAGCTTCTGGTTATGGAAGCTGAGATTGTTGAGACTCTGTGCTTGTTTGAAAGATACTTTCCTCCAAGTTTGTTTGATACCATGCTTCATTTGACTGTCCATCTAGGAAAAGAAGTTCGGCTTGGTGGACCAGTCCACTTTAGATGGATGTACCCGTTTGAAAGGTAGATATATATGATTTTTTTTTTTTTCATTTTGTTACACTAAAAATCAAAATTGACATTTGCTATTTGATTCAGGTACATGAAAGTCCTCAAAGGCTTTGTTAGAAATCCTGCAAGACTAGAGGGCTGCATAGCTGAGTGCTACCTTGCTGAGGAATGTATCCGGTTTTGTAGTGAGTTCCTGAAGAAAACAACAAATGTTCAAGAGAAACAGGATAGAAACACAGAGTATGAGAACAATTCTGTCGTAGAGGGTCGTCCAATAACCACTGCTACTTCAGTAACTCTCACTGAAACGGAAAAGAGAATTGCTCATCTTGCTATCATCCAAAACTATCGCCCGGAAACATTCCGCGGTCTCAAAAAGCCCATAATCCGCTATGGCATGAGAAAAATCCGTTCACTGCACTGCGAGACGTCGCTTCCTGCTCGAACAATCATTTTTCGATAAAAACTTCGTACGCCTTCTAAACGGCATAAATTCTTTATTGCTGATCACAACAAACAAACTCTAACGTCCTAAACAGACAAGCCACCTAAGGGTAGGCTCTCTTACATCCGACAAGGATCCCATAGCGCGCTATACAAGAAATCCAAATTTTGGTTTAGCACTTCGTAAAGGAAGTAGCTCGATTCATACCCAGACAGATCATATAAGCCGATACCACTTCATAGATTTTAAAACGGTATGAATCAAGTTAAAATCACAAACAGGCAAAACGAAAGCCGATTTGTCATCGCACAGCCTCAGTCTGAGAGTAAACCTAGGTCTTGCCCTAAACCCAGCCTTGCTGGTATCTTAACATCTCATAGGCATAGCGTCAACGACGCGAGATCCCAAAACTTGTCTCTTCACTAAAGTCTGTACGTTTCCACGATTTTTTGCGTAAATCGTAAACCGCAAGAAAATCTCGCTTTGTACAAATGACGAATATGGTGATCATCATGGAGGCAGGAATGAGACGACAACTCACACCCTGTCCCTCTAACTTTGATAGACATAAGTTCTATAAATGCAACATTAATATTTTATAAAGATTGAGCCGCAGAGTTCAACAGATGCCCTGAAAAAGGCCGGAATTCAAAGCCACCAACGGCCAGTCCCACAAATGTACATCATGGCCTCTTAACGGCCAAACACAATCAAAATAAAAATCTCTGAAGGGATTGATAAACCTAGACGCTCCCCGGAGCATCACCTTCATCCTCAAAACTTACCCAAAGTAGGAACGGTCTCATAGTCGCCTCCATTGGTCGCACCACCGCTGCATGTCTCATATGCGCCGGCTTCGCGATCCCTGACTGCGTGGTCGTGGTCCTCCAAACCCTACAAACCCAGGACAAGGGTGCACACGGATTTCAGACCAGCGAGAATCGACTCGAAGTTGCGAGTCCCCGTCTCCTCCAGACTCTGAATCTTCTGTTGAAGACGACGAACTTTCGAGGGCATATGTTCTTCTCTTTCTTCAAATTGAGCAACGAACTCACGGTCTTCCCGACGTCACGTTCGAGATCGCCAATCAAAAGTGATGTGGATTTCCGCAATGAAATACTCTTAGCCAAAAATTTCGATTTTCAACTCATAATCTTCCGCCCGCAAGATCGTCTCCGTGTCTTACAGGCTGGGGGGCTAACTGTTGGGGTCAAAAACGGTTATCTCGAAATCAGCGGCTAAAAATATTTATCGTGCGCGGATTTTACATAAAACAAGTCGTATAGCTTAAAAAACCTATTTAAAGTCGATCGTTCTTGTTTTACACGATAAACTTTACAAGAAAACTAACTAAGATTTAGTCATAAAACTTCGATGATACAATCAAGAAGAACCGAGAGACATTAGGTCCGTAGCTGGGATGACACGACCATACGAAAGTATACGGAAGAAACGGGAAGTAATCTAAGTTTCGACAGGTCGAACGACAAGGAATCCGCCTTGAGACTTCAAAGAGCACGTACTCTCAAACCGTGAGGACCCAGAAAACGATCAAGATATCAACTCGAAGCCCTCGCCGAGACGCAGGTCTTGGGCGGTTATCCCTAGTGTTTGTCCTGGCCGCCGGACGGCTAGCCCCCGTGCTGGTCTTGGCCGCCGGGAAATTTCAAAGAGCCCGTTCTCTCAAACCGTGAGGACCCAGAAAACGAGCAAGATATCAAATCGAAGCCCTTGCAGAGACACACGTGCTGGCCCAGGTCTCTGGGCGGCAAGCGCCCTTGCTGGATGTGGCCGACGGGCGGCTAGCCCCGGCCCAGGTCGCCGAGCGGCTAGCGCCCGTGCTGGCTGTGGCCGCCAGGCGGCTAGCGCCCGTGCTGGCCGTGGCCGCCGGGTGGCTAGCGCCCGTGCTGGCCGTGGCCGCCGGACGGCTAGCCCCGGCTCAGGTCGCCGGGCGGCTAGCGACCGTGCTGGCCGTGGCCTCCGGGCGGCTAGCGCCCGTGCTGGCCGTGGTCGCCGGGCGGCTAGCCCCGGCCCAGGTCGCCGGGTGGCTAGCGCCCGTACTGGCCGTGGCCGCCGGGAGGCTAGTGCCCGTTCTGGCCGTGGTCGCCGGGCGGCTAGCGCCCGTGCTGGCCATGGCCGCCGGGCGGCTAGCACCTTTGTTGGCTGTGGCCTCCAGGCGGCTAGCGCCCGTGCTGGCCGTGGTCGCCGGGCGGCTAGCCCCGGCCCAGGTTGCCGGGTGGCTAGCGCCCGTGCTTGTCCTGGCCGCCGGGCGGCTAGCGCCCGTGCTGGCCGTGGTCTCCGGGCGGCAAACGCCGGCCGTGGTCCCCGGGCGGCTAGCGCCGGCCCAGGCCGCCGGGCAGCTAGTGCCCGTGCTGGCCATGGCCGCCAGGCGGCTAGCGCCCGTGCTGGCCATGGCCGCCGGGCGGCTAACGCCCGCGCTGGTCCTGGTCGCCGGGCGGCTAGCCCCGCGCTGGTTCGGGTCGGCGGGTGGCTAGTCATCGTGCGTAAGTTCTAGGCTTCGAGCTGCTATAAATCCATAATTTGCGTCTTTCCCAAATTCTCGCGGTACGAATCGTTAAGATTCTGCGAACATAACTTCTGTTCTTACTCCAAACCAAGATCGTCGGAAAGACTTCGGAAACCCGTAGATATCAACGGATGGAAAGATCTTGAGATTCTTCATATAAAACAGTAATGGTTATCTTAAAACACCATTCATTTCAACTATACGAAGGACCGGATATCTTCCGATAGATACGACGGTTTATGTTTATCTTCATATAACAAGATAAATGTTAAAATTCCAAAAAGGATAAATGTCAAGTTTCCCGAAGATAATGTCAAGTTTCCCGATAAACACGAATATCGACAAAAATGGAAAAGCCCGATTCGCGGGCCAAAAGGAGAATATACCGTCATAAGGAGGAGTATATAAAGGAGCTTGGGGAGACAAATAAGAAAAGAACAAAAAAAAATCCTAGAGAGAAAGCAAATCCGAGATTGGAGACCTAGAGAGCTCCTGTTAGCTTAAGAAATTAGAATTTAGGCGGTAGACTAGCAAGGTAGGACCTAGAACGTCCGGCCGTCTCTTGTTTTATTTTCATCTTGTCCGCAAACTTCTGTTCCTTCGGAAGAATCTAACAATCCCTTTACTCAGAGTTCCGCACATAGAAACCCTAGGCGTTATTCTCGACACGCCCGTTTCTATGACAAACGCTTATACTAGACAAACTCCGCCAGGCAGTTCGATCTCTTGTTCAAATCTTTCTAACTGAACTACGTCCGACTTGATCCTCGAAAGGGGTACGTAGGCAACCTTTCTATAGGTCCAGTCCCAACTCTTAACAAAACCCTTTTTGTACGATTTTCGTCTTTTGTTATCTTTCTATATTTTCCGCACTTGTTTGGTCACTTGTCGTTGGATGTCGCAGAGAATCCAGACCTTCAGAGAAAGTCGGGTTAACTTGGCTTTCCTCCGTTTTTTATTCAATAAAATCGACAGTGCGAATTTCGGTTCCCACACAGAAGCTGAGGGAATGAAGAACTTAGGTCCAGAATTAGCTAGTGTTTAAGTCAGGCTAATGAACTTGATGTATGATATTATTGCTTATGACTTTGGTTTGTGTTTTAAAACTGCATCAGTAACACTTATGTGTAATGACTTATGTATGTGAAACTTATTTTATGAAAGAGTTAGTTTGTTTTGAAGTTTCAGCTTCTTTTTTATTACAAATTTTCGAAAATGAAAATTCATAGCTCCTACAGAAAATAACAATAGCTTAAAAAAAAACAGTTATGCTTGTAAATCATAGCATTAAAAATTTCATATAATGTAAACTATCATAATATATATCTAAGCTATTAAAATCTTTAGTATAACACTTATCCACAACAATTACCAAAATAAGCTACTGCTATTGTAGAAGTCGATACCATGGCATGCAATACGTATCATAATCAATTTGTAACAAAAAATAATTGTGCCGTATATTCATTAATAATATCAGCTAATTAACGCTATCGTAAACGAACATTTCGTAGCATCAAAGAAAAACGCTATTGTAGAGGGGGTATCTATGATGGCTGTCGTATACACAGCAGTCGTGAATGAGCTATCAAAACGCTAACATAGCATATAACCCGCGCTAACAATGAGCATTTTTCTTGTAGTGAACATCTTTAGGGTTGTTGCCTTTTCTCTGTGTGAAGTTTCTTAGTAGAGAAGAACACAGAGAGTGGAAAGAACTTGACATAATGTTAGTCTAACTTTTAAGAATTTATTGATAATAGATGGAGAGACTGGTGAAGAAATAGACAAAGATGAAGTAAGAAGATCGAGGGATTTACTGATAATAGAGCGAGAGGTTGGTTGACGCACCATGGCTATGAAAATGGAAGGTTTGGTATGGATGAATTCAAATTGATAAAAATATGGTGTGGAAAATTAAAAATAAAATTCCGTCGGAATAAGCGTCGGTCGGAAAGTCGTCAGAATTTTCCGACAGGTTACTGACAAATTATTCCTACGGAATTCCGATGACTTAGTGTTAAGGGGTTTAACACAAGTTTTTAGATGCAAAATCCAAATCTTTGATAATATATATAGTATTTGCAAGAAGATTTCACTATAATAATATTTTATAACACGATTTTACACAGAAAAGTGTAAGATTAGATGTATTTGATTGTATAAGTATATGAGTGTTAAGATGATATATTATGAAAAAAAATATATATATATATAGATAAATATTTTAATAAGTTGTTAAATTTGAACGGTTGCGATCTAATACTATACTAAACACTTGATATGTGTTAGTTTCATAGTTTCCGTTTCCCAATTTATATATTTTTGATATGAAATTTTGTAAAAACTTATTTCCTCGGAAATCCGTCATAAATTAGTTCATTCAATGTGGACAAGTTCCTTGGAAATCTGTCAGAAAATA
>JABCMI010000131.1:374784-446949 GCA_026261945.1 Hirschfeldia incana | reverse complement strand
AGATTGGGAAAATTTTACAAATACACTTTGTTTGATACCACAATTCAAGTTTACCACCACCATAGAGACATTTTCACAAATACACTTTTAATAAATGAACAAAAGACCATAGTACCTTTATCTGATCTTCTTCTCCATCATATTCTTATTCTCTCTTTTCAGTCGTCTTCATCCAGCGACGGTGTTTCTCGTCGTCGATGTTTTTATCCAGCCTCATCGTCGACATCTTTATCCAGCCTCGCCGTCGTCGTCTTCATCCAGTTTCGCCGTCCTCGTCTTTGTCGTCGACTCCGTCGAGATCCACAGTCGTCGAGATCCATCGTCATCTCCGTTGAGATCCGTCGCCGTCTACGACAAAATTCGTCGTCAATTTCTCTCACACAACCAGCGACAGGCGATTACGAGAATCACGTTTAAAATCTCAAAGATGTTGGCTCCTCACTACGATTCACACTGGTATGTTTCTAATTGTACTTTTTTGTTTGATTCAAGTGATTTTTGGATTTGTTCTTTTTGATATAAACAAATAGGGAAAGAGTTTCAATAGCAAACATTGAGTTTTCAAAAAATTATAAACATTTATAAATTTGGGTTCAGGTAATTTTAGGATTTTCGTTCCTCTGTTTTCCAAAAAACAAACAAAGTTGATTTAGTTTGGACTTGTCATTTAAATAGTTTTGGTTAGAAGAAATGTTTTCAGATAGTGAACATTGCATCTTAAAAAGTTATAATCTCTTATAAATCTGGGTTTTAGGGTCGATAGTACAACTCAATGCTTTACAAAGTTTAATAAAGAAGTTTGAAAACAAGTGTTGATCATATATGACTATAAAAACATATAAATGTGTGAATTTGAGAATTATTGTCTTTTATTATCCTAAATTTGTGAATTTGATAGAGTGCAATGCAATGCGTATAGCAGACTTCATGAAGTAGAGTGCAGAGAAAATTGCAAACATCAGAGAAAAGTTGGCAGTTGATATCTTCTCGGAATTATGAGTACTAATGGGAGAATGAAAAAAAACTTTATCACTTGCTTATAGTTTATGTGTGAACAACTATTTGTTTTTACGTGTACTTGGTGAACTTTGTTTGTTTGTACATTCTGAATGATATATGAGTTTATGTTTTGGAATTTATGGCTCTGCTTTAATTTATAAAGTTAACAGGTAACTTTGTATTTCAGATATACTAGTTTCATGAAGATATTATTTAGCTTATAACCCATTATAAACCTTTATAAAACTCAGATATACTATTTTCATGAAGAGATTATATAACTTATAACCTCTTATAAACCTTTATAAAACACAAATATACTAGTTTCATGAAGAGATTATATAACTTATAACCCCTTATAAACTTTTATAAAACTCAGATATACTAGTTTCATGAAAAAATTGTATAACTTATAACCCTTTATAAACCTTTATAAAACTCAGATATACTAGTTTTATGAAGAGATTATATAACTTATAACCCTTTATAAACCTTCATAAAACTCAGATTATATAAACTCAGAGATTAAAAGGCTAATAAATAATAACTTATAAATGTTTATAGCTGGTCCATGTATCTCAGATATACTAGTTTTATAAAGAGATTATATAACTTATAACCCCTTATAAAAGTATCTTACAACAAATTAAAAATCACTTATAAACCTTTATAAACTCAAATTTACTAGTTTCATGAAGAGATTATATAAACTCAGAGATGAAAAAGCTGATAAATAATAACTTATAAATGTTTATAGCTGGTCCATGTATCTTAAATATTCTAGTTTTCATGAAGAGATTATATAACTTATAACCCCTAATAAAGTATCTTATAACTTATTAAAAAATCACTTACAAACCTTTATAAAACTCAGATATACTAGTTTCACTAAGAGATTATATAACTTATAACCCCTTATAAACCTTTATAAAACTCAGATGTACTAGTTTATAAAATATCATGTAGCTTATAACCCCTTATAAACCTTTATAAAACTCGGATTCACTATTTTCATGAAGAGATTATATAATTTATAAGCCCTTATAAACCTTTATAAAACTCAGATATACTAGTTTATAAAGTATTATATAAACTCACATATGAAAAGGCTGATAAATAATAACTCTAAAACATTTAAATAGTTAAATAGTTTATAACCATTTATAAAGTCTAATAATAGAATTTATAAGGGGTATTATAAGAGTTGTATAAGTTTATTAATCAACTAAAAGAGTCTATAACCATTTAGAAAGACTTATAAAATAATTTATAATGGTTTGTATAATAATTTTAAAAGGTTTATAAGGGTTTGTAAATAATTTATTAAATTTATAAACCATTATAAAGAATTATTAAATAATTTATAAAGGTATGTAAAATTTTTAAAGCGGTGGTGCCTTTCTTGCTGTCCGCATGTGCCTCAGAATCTGCCACGTACCATCATCCCTTTACAAAGCCTACACGCTTTCTTTAATTTTATTAATTTAATCTTGTGTATCAAAGTGTTGAGCTTTAAGCAAAAATGTCTAAAATTGTTTAAGATGTTTCTTTCTTCCGTTTTGGTTGCATGTTGTTCTAGCCCCTTTGAATTTTGATGTTATAAAACTCAGTGTATAAAAAACCATTTATTAGGTTCATAAATATATTCATAAAGTTATCAAAACAATTTATAAGGCTTTCTATATTTCTATAACTATTTAGAAAGCCTTACAAAACAATTTATGATGGTTTGTATGATAATTTATAAGAGTTTATAAGCGTATGCAAATAATTTATACGGGTTTATAAAAATAATTTATAAACTTATTACACCATTATAAATGATTATAAAACAATTTATAACCCCTTATAAACCTTTATAAAACTCAAATATACTAGTTTCATGAAGGGATTATATAAACTCAGAGATGAAAAAGCTGATAAATAATAACTTATAAATGTTTATAGCTGGTCCATGTATCTTAAATATTCTAGTTTCATGAAGAGATTATATAACTTATAACCCCTAATAAAGTATCTTATAACTTATTAAAAAATCACTTACAAACCTTTATAAAACTCAGATATACTAGTTTCACTAAGAGATTATATAACTTATAACCCCTTATAAACCTTTATAAAACTCAGATGTACTAGTTTATAAAATATCATGTAGCTTATAGCCCCTTATAAACCTTTATAAAACTTGGATTTACTATTTTCATGAAGAGATTATATAATTTATAAGCCCTTATAAACCCTTATAAAACTCAGATATACTAGTTTATAAAGTATTATATAAACTCACATATGAAAAGGCTGATAAATAATAACTCTAAAACATTTAAATAGTTAAATAGTTTATAACCATTTATAAAGTCTAATAATAGAATTTATAAGGGGTATTATAAGAGTTGTACATGTTTATTAATCAACTAAAAGAGTCTATAACCATTTAGAAAGCCTTATAAAATAATTTATAATGGTTTGTATAATAATTTATAATGGTTTATAAGGGTATATAAAAATAAATTATTAAATTTATAAACCATTATAAAGAATTATTAAATAATTTATAAAGGTATGTAAAATTTCTAAAGCGGTGGTGCCTTTCTTGCTGTCCGTATGTGCCTCAGAATCTGCCACGTATCATCATCCCTTTACAAAGCCTACACATTTTCTTTAATTTTATTAATTTAATCTCGTGTATCAAAGTGTTGAGCTTTAAGCAAAAATGTCTAAAATTGTTTAAGATGTTTATTTCTTCCGTTTTGGTTGCATGTTGTTCTAGCCCCTTTGGATTTTGATGTTATAAAACTCAGTGTATTGAAAAAAAACCATTTATTAGGTTCATAAATCTATTCAATATTAGTTATCAAAACAATTTATAAGGCTTTCTACATTTCTATAACCATTTATAAAGCCTTACAAAATAATTTATAATGGTTTGTATAATAATTTATAAGAATTTATAAGCGTATGCAAAAAATTTATACGGGTTTATAAAAATAATTTATAAAGTTAATACACCATTATAAATGATTATAAAACAATTTATAAGGGTACGTAAAATCATTTGTAAGAGCATATAAACCATTTATAAAGGCATATAAAACATATTATAAAATCTATTAACCATTTATAAATGTTTATAAGAAAGTTATGAAAGTTTATAAATAATTTATGAATGGTATGTATACTACTAATAAAGGTTTATAAAAAAATTATGAAAGCTTATATTTTATTTATAGGAGATGTTATAAGAGTTGTATAAGTTTATAAATCAACTAAAAGTATAACCATTTAAAAAGACTTATAAAAATATTTATAATGGTTTCTATAATAATTTATAAAGATTTATATATGTATGTAAATAATTTATAAGGGTATGTAAAATAATTTATAAAGTGTATACACTATTATAAAATATTATTAAACAATTTATAAAAGTATGTAAAATTTCTCAAGCAGTGAAGCATTGTTTGCTGTCTACATGTGCCTTCGAATCATCTGCCACGTATCATCAATTATAGAGTGTATGACAAAACATTGTAGGTACATTAAGAAATTCAATCTAAAATTAGCATTACATTTTCAACTTCACAAAGCACTTCACCAGGAGCCACTTAATCACCTTCTTTCTTCAGCCACTTGGCAATAATAATATCACCATCTTTCTTCATTACTCATAACTCCTCTTTATTTATAAGAGTTAATAAATCAATTTACAGGAATTTATAAATCAATTTATAAGGGTTTATAAATCAATTTGTAAGAGTTTATAAAAATAGTTTGTAAGAGCAGATGTTATATAGCCAACAAACTTAACTTTTCAGGTTTTATTAAGAGATTTTTTGTTTATATTGATGAGTTTATTGGAGTTGATAAATCGGATGTGGAAGTTTAAAAATCATTTTATAAAGTTTTATAAATCAGTCATAAAAGTGTATAAATCTCTTCTAAGGATTTCTAAATATTTATAAGAGCTTATACATAAATACATGACATATGATATAACCAATCATTGCACCAGGAAGGATTGATTACAACAAGATCATGCTAAAACCAATCCTGCACACACACACACACACAAAAATACAAAGTTGACTTCCAACCAGAAACTTAAAAACACAAAGAGAGAGAGACTTGGAAGGATAAAAAGCAGAAAACCTGTCTTTGACGCTAGAGCAGGGCTCCATCATCTCAAGATTAGCAGCAACACGACCAACACATCCTTCAGCAACACTGTTCAGATACACCAACGGTGTGTTCCCAATCAACTGTCGGAAGAGAAAAACAGAGTCAATCATTACATGAACATGGATCATAACTCAATAAACAGAGAGAGGGAGAGCTTACCTCGGTTACATCATTAGCAATACGAGGGGCCATGATGATTGAAGCTTCACTGCTTTATTCAGAAGGAAGAAACGTACATCAAAAAAGCAACAAACTTTGTCTTCGTCGCGATTGGGATTGATCTCATCTTTTGCAGTCTATTGCCCATCACTTTACCATGGCGATAACAGGACCAGAGCTAAAGAAGTCACACAAGCCGTTGAAGAAAGGTCTTTCCTTGAGATCACGATAATGCTTCTGTGCAAAATCCTTGGAAGGAACAACGACCTTGATACCAACAAGCTTGATTCCCATCTCATTTCAAATCAAAAAGATCATCCACAATCAAATCAATCTCATTTCAATCCGTGGAAGATAAATAGAAGAAACTGCAAGTCTATTTACAGGATCGGAAAAAATTGAGGTCCGACCAGAAGTAATGCTTTTTAGGCGACGCATCACAATCATCTTCCCCCCACCCCAACCAATTACGAACAAGAAACCCTAAATCTCTCCCTCCAAACATATTGCGACGTTGGCCAAATCTTGCAGGAAACTCTTCATCTTCGTCAAACTCGCCGGACTTTCGCCAGGTTCGTCAAATCTCGCCGGAAACTCGTCGGCTTTGTTAAATCTCGTTGGAGTCGTCAATTTTTGATTTTCATCCTATGTCGCCGGATTCTCATATTGAGATCGAGGAAGAAGATATTAGGGACATTGTAGTCATTTTCCTATTAAAAATTTGGTGGTATAGTTGGTTAGTGTATTTTTGAAAAGTGGTATCCTAAAAATGGTATTAGTGACAATTCCCCTAAGAGATTCAACATGAAACTTATGAGATTGGAAGTGTATTCAACAGTTGAACTCCCACAATGAACATGTTAAAAAAAATTAAAATGCCTATATAGATTAAACTGAGTTGAAACTTTTCAATATGTTGAAACACAAAAATTGGGACCTACAAATGACATTTTTCAATTAGTCAATGAGAAAGAAGAGAGAGAATAATGTATTTGATATTTTTTATCCTCCGAATTGTTTGTGACTAGATTTTTTATATAAATAGATTGATTTAATTTATTTTATTGTATAGAAACTTGTTTTATTTAATTTTTAAAAAGATATTTTTAATACATAATTCTACTACTTTTTAGTAAACTATTTTAATTTTTATTGCATGCAAAAATATAAAACATGAACAAAAATAATTTAAAAGTTATTTCTTTTAATTTTTATTTAAAAAATTATTTCTGTTAATATTTAGATATTTTTTATAAAATATAATATGTAGATATACAAATATACAAAAATAAAATATAAAACAAAATTGTGGGGTAGGTAGTTTAAATTTATCAAACAAAAATGTTGTAGGTGTTAAAAATGAATTGGGTGTTGAATAATGAGGTGGAAAAAAAGAAGATGATGTGGATAGGTACAATGAGAAATGAAGGTGTTGAATTTACACAACCATTGTACATAGTCTTAGGACTTTTATAAAAAAACATATTCACTCGTTTTGGTCTTCTAATTTATTTTTAATAGTTTGTTACTTGTTGGATTTCTCTGTGTGTGGGGAACATCTTTTACCATTCTGTAACTTTATTACATTGATATACAAATCCAGCGTTAAAAAAAAAGAAAGAAGAAATTTGGCCAAATCCTAAAATTTTATAAAACCCCTAAAACAATGACCCCCCTGTAGAATCCCGTTAAAAAAAAAAATATTATTTAGTGGTCATACCGCGGGTGATGGATGGTCGAAGAATTGATCGTGAGTGAACCTTAAGCTGCTGGACCATGTTTAGAAAAGTGTTAGGTTGATCAGAAGGATGTTTTGGAAGCATAACATTTTTGGAAGCACGACGGTTTAGAAGCTCGACGTTTCAGAACCCGACGTTTTCTTAGCAACGAAGTTTTCTCCAAAACTTTGTATATATCAGTAAAATATTATTTGGGAGAAATTATAAGTTGGAAGCAGGACGGGAAGTAAGCACGACGGGAAGTAAGCACGACAGGAAGAAAGCACGACGGGATCGAAGTATGACGGGAAAACCCGAAGTTGGGCGAAAACCCTAATTTCGGTATTATCGATTTTTCGAGGAAGCCGGAGGCTCGGGAAATATTTTTCTGTCAAGGTCAGAATCACTTGGAGGTTATTAAAAATATTTATCTCATCAGAACGGGCGTAGAAAAATATTCGGGATCGATCGCGGCACGAAAATTCACCGGAAGGATCGAAAACAGTCGAACGGACCGAGAAGCTCGAGGTGGCCTTATCTGTGAGAAAAGGACGTGATGTAACCTTCCTGGCATGGTATGTGGCAAGGGAAGCAGGAGGTGTTGAAGCCCAGGAGAGCACAGCATGCTGATTGACACCCAGAAGCACAAGGTGCCGCGAAACCTGCGAACGAAGCATGTTGAGCGACATGTGTGCGCTGAGTGTCAAACTGGATGAGTTCAGGACGTGGATGAGACATCTGGATGGCGTGGTGTCACTCTGCAGGACATCCTGGTCATGCCATCAGACATGTGGAGCACGAGGTGTCGCGACGCATGCGTCCGGAGCCATGCGAAGCGACACACGGGCTGCCACACGGCTTGTTTCTGATTGGTTGCTGCATCCTATATAAACCCCACGACCCCAGCTCATTTCAAAACATCCAGCAAACCTGAAACTCAGAGAAAACGTGAGAGAGAAAGCTATAGAAAGAAAGTTCGAGTTTCGATCATTTTCGAGTCTTTTTCGGCAGTTTTTGAGAACAGTTATTCTGCTCGATTCGAGTCTACATATAAGAGAGGTTCTGCTCGACTCAAGATCAGTTCATAAGTGGGTCTATTTGTGAAGGTCAAGAAAGGGTTCGGAACGCAGAAGACGGATTCGGGGTCAAGGCCACGGTCAACCAAAAACAGTGAGTTATAATCAATTGTTTGCTAAGCTGTTTTTATGCAGGTTCCCATTACTTGGAAGTTGGATCATGGCAGGAGGTCAGGTCTAAACTGAGTAATGGTTTGATTAGTTGATAGTAATGGTTAGATTGATTGAGTTGATAGCATGCTTAGTTGTTATTAGAGAACCGTAGTTGCATGCTAATGGTTAGGTTGATTGGTTAGCAATTTCTGATTGCTTAGATGATATCGCTAGGTTGTAGATAGTTAGATATTCTGGAATTAGTCTTTATGCTAGATTCTAGAATATATTTGATTGTGTTTGGTTGTTGTGATTGTGAAACTTTGATTATATTACCGGGTTTTGGTATTTGTTATGTATTGGCCGACAGCATTGTGTAACCCACATTGCTAGGCATGTGTAGGGGTGAGTTAGTATTCCTTCAGACCTCGTACCCAGCGGGTTCAAGGAAACCCCTTATTCGCTGGATCGGGAAGACTCAGAGAGACGGGGTCATGGCCTAGGGCTGAGTGATTACACGACGGTGTAATGTGGCAGTGACCCGATGGACTGTGGTCTGTAGCGCGGTTACCCGATGGACTGTGGGCCGCGGTCGGTTGAAAGTTCTTTCTTCCTGGCCTGTGTGGTGGGAAGTTAGGATATTGCCGATAGTGAAGGAGGAACCTAACGTCACCGGGGCCCGAGTTAGAGTTATATATTTTATAAAGGGATTTGGTAAACCCTGGTTAAGTTTTATCGACTATATTATAGTATCGATATTTTACTCGTATTATTTTACTACGGGTTTCAGATTTCGGTTATGTTATTGCTGTTATTTCTTATTTATGCTATTAGGTGAACCTCTCGCTTTAGATTATTTGGGGTTGGGATAGCGAGGGGTTGTATATGTTTAGTTGGGGATTGTAACTCACTGAGTAATGCTAGATTACTAACCCCTCACTCTTTGTTGTTTTCAGGTAACCAGTAGTTTGTAGCGGTCGCGGGAAGCTAGGCGAGCTGGTGTAGATTTTGCATCTTTTTGCTTGCGACGTTTTCAGACTATACGTATGTATCTTTTGCTCGATGGCATGCCACTACGCTTATAATATTTTGTGTGTTGTGAACCGAATATGATATAAGATAAATAAATCGATGTTTTATGTAAATGCCTTGTTGTTTCTGATATTAGCTTTGTCCAAGCTAACACAACGCCAGTTCGGAGTACAGGTTGAGAAGCCTTAGGCTTCGATCTGACGGGACGTGTTAGCGGGTGAACTGGCCAAGTAACGAATTGCACTTTTTGTGACAAGGCTGGAACGCCCCTAGCCCGTCATGTAGCGCTCCCGGACCTTGGTAGAAAGTCAGCCGTCGGTCATGTTCTTGTTTGATTGTTGGCCGGTGGTTCGACCTATACCTAGAACGGTTCGGGGGTGTTACAGAGGTGGTATCAGAGCATGGTTACGTCCATGCGTGACACAAGTGTTTTCAATGTTTTATCGAGTCAAAAGAGTCGCAAAAAGATGTTTTAGGAAACCAGCCGCTTCCCGCATTAGGTTTAAATAGGAATAGGACTTACCCTTTTATGTGTGTGCAGATGGCTAATCGCGGGATAGGTGATGATGGACGAGATCGGATTTGGGGAGAGGGTAGGGTCTCAACAGGGAGAGGATTGGGTTACAGATCAGAGCAAGAGAATGGAAATGGCGTTAGTGAAATGTTTGGACACGATAGGAGCCCTCTGCAGAGAACAAGATCTTTTCCGGTGTACGGTAACCCGACCAGAGTTACAAGGCAGGCCAGTTTGGCGAACGTTAGTCCAAGTCGTAATCAGGAGCATAGACATCAGCAAGATCAATCCGCTCAATCAAACCCAAGGACAGATCAGAACCGTGCCATAGAGAGACCACAAGATCAAGGAGCAGAAAACACTTTGAAGCTGTTGCACGATGTGATGACCCAGGCACTTACTAACCGAAGCACCCGTACTGATACCCCTGAAGTTTCCAAGCTTTTATCTACCATGAAGAACATCGGATCCTACAGATACTAGGGAGGATCAGATCCTATTGAAGCTCTCAAGTGGATTACTATGATGGAGAAGAATTTTGAAGCCATGGAGTGCCCAAAAGAATATATGAAGAAGATCGCAGTGTACTATCTTGAAGGAGATGCAACTGGATGGTGGGACAGCATAGAGAGGCAGCATGGACACACTATCATATCATGGGAATCATTCAAGGCAGAGTTCGAAAGGAAGTACTTTCCTCCTGAAGCAAAGCATCGGTTGGAGCGCCAGTTTATGAACCTTGTTCAAGGAGATAGGCCAGTAAGGAGTTATGATTCTGAGTTCACAAGATTGAGACAGCATGTTTTTGATGGACGTGAAGATGAAGGAACGATGATCCGTAACTTTATGTACGGATTAAAGCCGGAGATTGGAAGTCGTTTAGCTGGAAGCAACTGTAACAGCTTATCCGATCTGGTGGAGAAGGCTGCTAACGTTGAGACTGCGGTAGAGACAGAAAAGATGGTTACACAATATTCTGGGAGACACCCCAAGTTCAACCAAGGAGAAAGATCAAATTTCAAAGGTCAAAGGTTTAACAAAGGCAAAGGGCGAGGATTTGGAGGCCAAGGCAATTATCGTGGTAACTCTGGAGTCTGTTACACATGTGGTCAGCCGGGACACATATCAAGAGCTTGTCCCAACAATCAGCGGAACAACCAGCGGGGTAACCAGCAGGGTTATCCACAGATAAGGATCGAGTAGGTGACTTGTTTCTCTTGCGGAAGGAAGGGCCATTATGCTTCGTCATGTCCAAACAAGCCAATCCCTGCGACCCCTCTCGCGATCCGAGCTCCTCCTAGCCGTCCAGCAATTGAGCCAGCACCAAAGAAGCAAAACCTAGGAGGTAAAGTTTATGCTTTAGAAATAGAGAGTCGTGACAATGCAGGACCTTCCCACGGTCCCATTACAGGTATAGTGGGTGTTCAACCTCCTCTTTTAGTGTATGGAATTTAGTTAGGATTCTGGTTATATTGCTTGATCATTAGGTTGCGCGTTTAGAAATATTTTGATTGTGATTGTGTTAGCCTTGATGTATTCTTGTGATTGAGATGTTGTTATTGAGATATTGTTGATTGAGTTACTGTGGCAGGAACCATACATGTTGCTGGTATACCCACTCATGTATTGTTCGACTCGAGGGCAACACATAGCTTTGTGACCCCTGAAGTAGCTGCCCAGTTTTGGGATTGTTTTGTGGTTGACAGGGTAAGCGTGGCAGTCTTGACCCCTGCAGACTGAACCCTTCAAGCGGATCAGTGTATCAAGAATGTTCCATTGGTTATTCAAGAGAAAGAGTTCGTGGCAGATTTGCTAGTCGTGCCTTTGGAAGGGTACGAAGTCATCCTTGGAATGGACTGGTTATCGAGATACGAAGTTCAGATTGATTCTGGAAAAGGGAGATTGCTGTTCGGCAGAGGCAAACATCCAGAGATGGTATACTATGGAATCAGTCCTAGTATGACCGTGTCACTGATAGCAGCATTGAGAGTTCAAGATTTGTTTCAAGACGGGGAAGTGTATTTGGTAACTTTATCGGTTAGTGGAGGAGCCACTGACGATGAGGTTAAGGTTGAAGACATAGACGTGGTCAAGGATTTTGAGGATGTATTTGCACCGCTAAAGGAATTACCTCCACCTCGGAGTAATCCCTTTACCATTACCTTGGAGCCTGAAGGAAGACCTATTGCTAAAGCACCGTATCGAATGGCACCAGCAGAGTTAGCTGAGCTAAAGAAACAATCGGAAGATCTATTGGAGAAGGGATTCATCCGATCAAGTTCCTCACCTTGGGAAGCTCCTGTTCTATTTGTGAAGAAGAAAGGCGGAAGCATGAGGTTGTGTATCGATTACCGCGGTATCAACAACATCACCATCAAAAACAAGTATCCTCTTCCGAGGATAGACGAGCTATTGGATCAACTTAAGGGAGCAAGTTGGTTTTCGAAGATTGATTTGGCATCACGGTATCATCAAATTCCCATTGCTGAGTCAGATACTATGAAGACGGCATTTCAGATGAGGTACGCGCAGTACGAGTTCGTGGTTATGCCCTTCGGTCTCACCAACGCCCCTGCAGCTTTCATGCGTTTGATGAATGAAGTTTTTCATGACTACCTCGACAAGTTCGTGATCATCTTCATTGACGACATCCTGGTGTATTCGAGAAGTGAGGAGGAGCACAAAGAGCATCTGAGACTAGTTATGGAGAGATTGCGAGACCAGAAGCTATTTGCCAAGTTCAGCAAATGTTCATTTTGGAAGAGAGAGATTGGGTTTCTTGGTCATATAGTATCAGGAGAGGGCGTGGCTCCTGATCCAGAGAAGGTCCAAGCCATACGAGAATGGCCTAGACCTACCACAGTGACGGAAGTGAGAAGTTTTCTCGGACTCGCGGGCTATTATCGGAAGTTTGTTAAGGTCTTTTCCTCCATTGCAAAGCCCTTAACCAAACTGACCGGTAAAGGAGTACCTTTCCTTTGGGTGGAAGCAACAGAGAATGCATTCAAGACGTTGAAGGAAGCTCTCACCACCGCACCGGTGTTAGCTTTGCCCGAGCAAGGAAAACCTTACACGGTTTACACGGATGCTTCACGAGTTGGGCTGGGTTGTGTTCTTATGCAAGATGGGAGAGTCATTGCATATGCCTCGCGACAACTACGGAAGCATGAAGATAACTACAGCACACACGACTTGGAGTTAGCGGCAGTGGTGTTTGCTTTACGAATTTGGAGATCATACTTGTACGGGGAAGAAGTAGAAGTATACACAGACCACCAAAGTCTTAAATACCTTTTCACTCAGCCAGATCTCAACCTGCACCAGCGTAGATGGATGGAGTTTGTAGCTGATTATGACCTAAAGATTCGTTACCATCCTGGTAAAGCGAATGTTGTGGCGGATGCCTTAAGCCGAAGGAAGATGGATGCAGATTTAGAGAAAGAAGTGGAGTTGTTGAATCAAGAGTTGAAGCAAGTGAAGTTGGTTGCTTTGGAAGGACATACAAGTGAACCATTGGGAGTACAAGCAGTGAATCAAGCCAGCTTGATACAGAAGATTCGAGAGGAGCAACTTAAAGACGAGAAGCTACAGAAGATTGCTGAAGAACTCATAGGGCAAGATGGACCAAATAGTGCTGGCTACTACTTGGCGGATGATGGAAATTTACTTATCAATGGGAGGATCACGGTCCCAAGAGGAGAAGGGCTGAGAAATGAGATACTAAGGGTCGCACACCATTCTTTACTTAGTATCCATCCTGGAAGTTCGAAGATGTACCGAGACGTGAGAAGATACTATCATTGGCCGGGCATGAAGAGATCGGTAGCACAATGGGTTGCACAGTGTGCAACATGTCAGCAAGTCAAAGTTGAGAACCAAGTTCCAGGAGGACTGTTGCTTAGATGATATCGCTAGGTTGTGGATAGTTAGATATTCTGGAATTAGTCTTTATGCTAGATTCTAGAATATATTTGATTGTGTTTGGTTGTTGTGATTGTGAAACCTTGGTTATATTACCGGGTTTTGGTATTTGTTATGTATTGGCCGACAGCATTGTGTAACCCACATTGCTAGGCATGTGTAGGGGTGAGTTAGTATTCCTTCAGACCTCGTACCCAGCGGGTTCAAGGAAACCCCTTATTCGCTGGATCGGGAAGACTCATAGAGACGGGGTCATGGCCTAGGGCTGAGTGATTACACGACGGTGTAATGTGGCAGTGACCCGATGGACTGTGGTCTGTCGCGCGGTGACCCGATGGACTGTGGGCCGCGGTCGGTTGAAAGTTCTTTCTTCCTGGCCTGTGTGGTGGAAAGTTAGGATATTGCCGATAGTGAAGGAGGAACCTAACGTCACCGGGGCCCGAGTTATAGTTATATATTTTATAAAGGGATTTGGTAAACCCTGGTTAAGTTTTATCGACTATATTATAGTATCGATATTTTACTCGTATTATTTTACTACGGGTTTCAGATTTCGGTTATGTTATTGCTGCTATTTCTTATTTATGCTATTAGGTGAACCTCTCGCTTTAGATTATTTGGGGTTGGGATAGCGAGGGGTTGTATTTGTTTAGTTGGGGATTGTAACTCACTGAGTAATGCTAGATTACTCACCCCTCACTCTTTGTTGTTTTCAGGTAACCAGTAGTTTGTAGCGGTCGCGGGAAGCTAGGCGGGCTGGTGTAGATTTTGCATCTTTTTGCTTGCGACGTTTTCAGACTATACGTATGTATCTTTTGCTCGATGGCATGCCATTACGCTTATAATATTTTGTGTGTTGTGAACCGAATATGATATAAGATAAATAAATCGATGTTTTATGTAAATGCCTTGTTGTTTCTGATATTAGCTTTGTCCAAGCTAACACAACGCCAGTTCGGAGTACAGGTTGAGAAGCCTTAGGCTTCGATCTGACGGGACGTGTTAGCGGGTGAACTGGCCAAGTCACGAATTGCACTTTTTGTGACAAGGCTGGAACGCCCCTAGCCCGTCATGTAGCGCCTAGCGCCCGTGCTGCCTCTAGGCGCCGGGCGCCTAGCGACCGTGCTGCCTCTAGGCGCCGGGCGCCTAGCGCCCGTGCTGCCCATAGGCGCCGGGCGCCTAGCCCCCGTGCTGCACGTAGGCGCCGGGCGCCTAGCGCCCGTGCTGGCTCGGGTCTTCGAGCGACAATTTTCCGTGCACAAGTCCCAGGCCCCGGCCGTCAGAAGTCTGTACTTTGAATCTTTCCCAAGTCCTCGCGGAATGAATCATTGAGATTCCGCGTACAAAACTCCCGTTCTTACTCCAAACTAAGATCGTCGGTAACACTTCGGAAAACTCGTAAGATATCAACGGGAAGGAAGATCTTAAATTCTTCGTACGAAACAGTGATGGTTATCTTGAGACACCACTCATCTCAACTCTACGAAGGAATGAAGATCTTCCGAAGAAATCGTAGAAAACAACGGAAGTCCTAGAGACGGCCCGAAAGGGACCAAACGCGATCGGACAGTCTGTTTACGATTATCTTAGATAGATACGACGATTTACGTTTATCTTTACATAACAAGATAAATGCTAAATTTCCAGAAGGATAAATGTCAAGTTTCCCAAAGATAAATGTCAAGTTTCTCGATAAACATGAAGGCCGACGAAAATGGAAAAAGCCCGCTTTGCGGCCCAAAAGGAAAATAGACCGTCATAAGAAGGAGTATATAAAGAAGCTTTGAGAGAGAAGGAAAGGGAGAGCAAAAAAAAACCCTAGAGAGACTTAGAGAGCAGATCCGAGATTTTAGACTGAGGGAACTTAGAACTTAGGTGGTCAGACTAGCAAGGCATGACCTAGGACGTCTGGCCGCCTCCCGTTCTACCTTCATCTTGTCCGCAGACTTCTGTTCCTTCGCAAGAATCTAACAATCCCCTTACTCAGAGTTCCGAACATAGAAACCCTTGGCGTTATTCTCGACACGCCCGTTTCTATGACAAACACTCGTACTAGACGAACTCCGCCAGGCAGTTCGATCTCTTGTCCAAATCTTTCTAACTGAACTACGTCCGACTTGATCCTCGAAAGGGGTACGTAGGCAGCCTTTCTCAAGGTCCAGTCCCAACTCTTAACAAAACCCTTTTTGTACGATTTTCGTCTTTTGTTATCTTTCCATATCTTCCGCATTTGTTCGGTCACTTGTCGTTGGCTGTCGCAGAGAATCCGGGCCTTCAGGGAAAGTCGGGTTAACTTGGCTTTCCTCCGTTTTTACTTATCAAAATCGACAGTGCGAATTTCGGTTCCCACTGTTTGGCGCTAGAAGGAGGGGAGGACGGATTACTCTTACTCTTACGGCCGCAAAACGCTTGATCAAAGCAATGTCTGGAAATGTGAAAGACAAACTCGCAGCTCACATCGACGCTGGTAAAACAACTGCAGCAGTGACTGCTCCTACGACCAACGCTTATGCAAACGGTTATCTAAGATTATCATCTTACGGACAAACGTCCCAAAGAACGGACCATCCTGACCAAGTTCGGGTCCTATCAACCATGCACCCCCGTCCAAGTTCCTGCAACACGGTCCTCGGGTCCATGGACACAACCCCCCTCGCTCGGAAAAATTCAAAAAATGACTTGGTAGTCGAAACGGATTCTTGCCTGACGTATACAACGGCTATGGTTAGCTTGAACACCAGTTGCCTTAACTATACAGGGAATCGAAATCCTTTCGGAAAAACCAGCGTCACATCAACGGCCTTTTCTAAAGAAAAATCGTAAAAACGTCTAAGTCCCAAGACGGCCCAAAAGGGGCCCGAATCACGGCAAAACGACCCACATACGATTTTAGAGTAGGATCGAGTAGAGTTTCGACTGGAAATGTTTTTTAGAATTTCCCGGAAAAATAAAGACTTGTTCTCCTGGAAATCGTGGAGAAACCCCGAATACTCATGAAACAGAAAGCACGACTGATCGGGTTACCAATCAGCGTTTCTAATGCTAAAATTCAATAACATTTTACGGAACACCTTTCGTAAAATAAATTCTCGAAAAATATTTCACGAGACAGCTTTTGCATGATTAAACTCGACAACATTTTACAAAGCAGTTTCCGTAAAATTAACTCGACAACATTTTGTGAAATAACTCTCGTAAAATAAAAGGTCAACAACGTTCTAAGAAAAAATTCCTTGCTGGGATCATGATGGAATCCATGTCGAAAAATCTCGGAAAAACAATTAGAGAAACCTCGAGAGACTAAGTGTCGATCGAGAAACCTTAAAAAAAAAAAAAAAAAAAAAAAAAACCCGGGAAAAACAGGCAGTTCCCGCAAGGAAGCACAGTCCCGGGCGGCTAGCACGCCCGTGCCGTCCCTAGGCGCCGGGCGGCTAGCACGCCCGTGCTGCCTCTAGGCGCCGGGCGGCTAGGACGCCCGTGCTGTCCCTAGGCGCCGGGCGGCTAACGCGCCCGCGCTGCGCTGGTCGCCGGACAACAAAACATTCGGCGAACACGGAAAATCCTCGCGAAACCATCCCGACGATAATCCAACCAAATACTTTGCACCTTTCGTAAAATAATCCTAAACAATACTTCACGAGACAGCTTCTGCACGATTAAACTCGACAACATTTTATGAAACAGTTTCCGTAAAATTAACTCGACAACATTTTGTTGAATAACTCTCGTTAAATAAAGGCTCGGCAATATTTTACGAAACATCATTCGTGAAGTATAACAAGATCGAAAGCTTCTTGACCTGACCAGTTCGCTCATAGCTTGACGAAACAAGAAGCCCCACTCAAGTGACATCTTGCCGTTCGTTTTCACTTGTCTACCCACCTTAGCCTTCTTCGAGTTTTGCTACTTCTCCTCCCTTTGCTTCAACGATTCTGCAACGATTCTGCACTGTTCGTTCGGGTTTCATCAAAAATCGATTCTCGATTCAGTGTCAGACTTTTCGAAGACCTTTGACAATGAAACGTTAGAAGACAAAGAGGAACGGACATGAGGCAATCTCGAGTAATCAATGAGACTAAGGTACGTCCGACTTAGAAAATTTTATCAAGGTTTTAATCTTTTCGTACGATAGGAATGAGAACGTCTTGTAAACTGCCGTAAAATTTAGGGAACTTAGAACCTAGGTGGATAGTCTAGCAAGCTAAGTCTTAGGCATTTTCTTCCAGTTTTGTTCTATTGTTCCTTGACTGTCTAGGCAGAACACGCAAACCGATCTAATCTCTCGAAAAACCGAGACACGATCGCCACGAATCCTTGGCATACTCATTCTACTTCATAAAGAAAAAATTCCTTTCAAAAGGCAAACGACACTCTAAGATTCGTCCGAAACGTTAGCGGCATAACGGCGTGGTCAAACCGTTACAAACATAGTCTTGAAAACTCTACACCATCTCTTGTTGCAATCTCGCGACAAGAAACTCGTACAACGTCAGACTAATAGCACGACGGTGAGCTAAAAAATTAACGGAATCACCTTCGGTAAAACTCCATGAGTAATTCGAAGCAACTTTCGCCAAAAGACGAAATCAAAGCGGAAACATTTCCCGTGTAACCCATAACTCGGAAAACTCCGCTAAGATTTGCATGTCTATCTCAACGAATGCTATTCGGCCATCGGCCGACTACACCTTTCCATAAAGCCCGAACCTGAATTCGGCATCACCATTAAGGACAATCGTGAACCAATATGACCTTAATGCGAAAGGATCGCAGTCTGATCGTTTACCAACTCCTTGGTTAAACGGCTGAACACAGCCTTCACGCCAAGACAAAACAGCTGAACGATCGCCGCTTCAATCACTTAAGGGCCAAACGATAATCCACGATTTGTCATAAAACGCCAAGTGACCATTACGCGAGCAACTCTGTCGCATAGCCCAAAAGCGGAAATCATGCGATAAATTTCTCGTAATAAAATCAGTCCTAACAGCCATACGGTTAACGGAAAAATTTGAACTTAACATCGACTGATTAAGTTCTATACACCCCGTAAACAAAGCATGAAAAGAAACACTCGTGACAAAGCTCCTGGAGTTATACGAGTCATCCTTAAAATCCCGGAAGGCCAACACTTCGCAAAGCAAAGCGAAGGTAGACGCCTCTCCCTGGGTCAAATATACGCGACCCCTGGTCCTAATTCCTCGATCAAAATTTTTTAACTTGCGCGTCCAAACTGAAACAACAGTTTCCATCTACGGACATTCGCAAAACATCTCCAAGCCCGCGAAATTTGAAGTGCGGCACAAGTGAAAATTGACTCGTACACATTTGAAATGTGTATGCTTGTATAATCCCACGTTTTTTGAAGAAACCGGATTTTCGAAACTCTTTACAAACACAGAAACCGAATTTTCGAAACTCTTCGCAAACAAACTCGCCAATCGCTAAACGGTCTCAACAGTGGATCCAGTATCCACCAAATAAATCATAAACTATCGCCCGGAAACATTCCGCGATTTCTAAAAGCCCATAGTCCTTTATGGCATAAGAAAAACAAACTTCAAAGCACTGCGAGACGTCGCTTCGTGCCTGAACATTCGTTTTTCGATTAAAACCTTCATACGCCTTCTAAACGGCATCATATCGTTGTTGCTGATCACAACAAACGAACTCTAACGTCCTAAACAGACAAGCCACCTAAGGGTAGGCTCTTTTACATCCGACAAGGATCCCATAGCGCGCTATACAAAAATATCCAAATTTGGTTCAGCACTTCGTAAAGGAAGTAGCTCGATTCGTGCCCAGACAAATCATATAAGCCGATACCGCTTCGCGGATTTTAAAACGGTACGAATCAGGTTAAAATCACAAACAGGCAAAACGAAAGCCGATTTGTCATCGCACAGCCTCAGTCTGAGAGTAAACCTAGGTCTTGCCCTAAACCCAGCCTTGCTGGTACCTTAACATCTCATAGGCAAAGCGTCAATGACGCGAGATCCCAAAACTTGTCTCTTCACTCAAGTCTGTACATTTCCACGAATTTTCGCGTAAATCGTAAACCGCAGGAAAATCTCGCTTTGTACAAACGACGGATACGGTGATCATCAGGGAGGCAGGAATGAGACGACAACTCACACCCTGTCCCTCTAACTTCGATAGACAGAAGTTCTGAAAACGCAACATTAATAAAGATTGAGCCGCAGAGTTCAACAGATGCCCTGAAAAAGGCCGGGATTTGAAGCCACCAACGGCCAGTCCCACAAGTGTACATCATGGCCTCTTAACGGCCGAAACACAATCAAAATAAAAATCTCTGAAAGGATTGATAAACCTAGACGCTCCCCGGAGCATCACCTTCATCCTCAAAACTCACCCAAAATAGGAACGGTCTCACCGTCGCCTCCATTGGTCGCACCACCGCTGCATGTTTCATATGCGCCGGCTTCACGATCCTTGACTGCGTAGTCCTGGTCCTCCGAACCCTCCGAATCCGAGACAAGGGTGCCCACGGGTTTCAGACCAGCGAGAATCGAGTCGAAGTCCTCTCCGTCAAACTTGCGAGTCCCCGTCTCCTCAAGACTCCAAATCTTCTCTTGAAGACGACAGACTTTCGAGGACATATGTTCTTCTCTTTCTTCACATTGAGCAACGAACTCACGGTCTTTCCGACGTCACGTTCAAGATCGCCAATCAAAGGTGATGTGGATGTCCGCAATGAAATATTCTTAGCCACAAATTTCGACTTTCAACTCATAATCTTCCGCCCGCAAGATCGTCTCCGCGTCTTACAGGCTGGGGGGCTAACTGTTGGGGTCAAAAACGATTATCTCGAAATCAACGGCTAAAACTATTTATCATGCGCAGACTTTCCATAAAACAAGCGTCGAAAGCAAGACAAGTCGTATAGCTTAAAGAACCTATGTTAAAGTCGATCGTTCTTGATTTACACGATAAACTTTACGAGAAAACCAAATAAGATTTAGTCGTAAAACTTCGATGATACAATCAAGAAGAACCGAGAGACATTAGGTCCGTAGCTAAGATGACACGACCATACGAAAGTATACGGAAGAAACGGGAAGTAATCTAAGTTTGGACAGGCCGAACGACAAAGAATCCGCCTTGAAACTTCAAAGAGCCCGTTCTCTCAAACCGTGAGGACCCAGAAAACGAGTAAGATATCAAATCGAAGCCCTCGCCGAGACGCACGTGATGCCTCTAGGCGCCGGGCGCCTAGCGCCCGTGCTGCCTCTTGGCGCCGGGCGCCTAGCGCCCGTGCTGCCTCTAGGCGCCGGGCGCCTAGCGCCCGTGCTGCCTCTAGGCGCCGGGCCCTTAGCGCCCGTGCTGCCTCTAGGCGCCGGGCGCCTAGCGCCCGTGCTGCCCGTAGGCGCCGGGCGCCTAGCGCCCGTGCTGCCCGTAGGCGCCGGGCGCCTAGCGCCCGTGCTGCCCGTAGGCGCCGGGCGCCTAGCGCCGGTGCTGCCCGTAGGCGCCGGGCGCCTAGCGCCCGTGCTGGCTCGGGTCTTCGAGCGACAATCTTCTGTGCACAAGTCCCAGGCCCCGGCCGTCAGAAGTCTGTACTTTGAATCTTTCCCAAATCCTCGCGGAATGAATCATTGAGATTCCGCGTACAAAACTCCCGTTCTTACTCCAAACTAAGATCGTCTGTAACACTTCGGAAAACTCGTAAGATATCAACGGGAAGGAAGATCTTAAATTCTTCGTACGAAACAGTGATGGTTATATTGAGACACCACTCATCTCAACTCTACGAAGGAATGAAGATCTTCCGAAGAAATCATAGAAAACAACGGAAGTCCTAGAGACGGCCCGAAAGGGACCAAACGCGATCGGACAGTCTGTTTACGATTATCTGAGATAGATACGACGATTTACGTTTATCTTTACATAACAAGATAAATGCTAAATTTCCAGAAGGATAAATGTCAAGTTTCCCAAAGATAAATGTCAAGTTTCCCGATAAACATGAAGGCCGACAAAAATGGAAAAAGCCCGCTTCGCGGCCCAAAAGGAGAATAGACCGTCATAAGAAAGAGTATATAAAGGAGCTTTGGGAGAGAAGGAAAGGGAGAGCAAAAAAAACCCTAGAGAGACTTATAGAGCAGATCCGAGATTTTAGACTGAGGGAACTTAGAACTTAGGTGGTCAGACTAGCAAGGCATGACCTAGGACGTCTGGCCGCCTCCCGTTCTACCTTCATCTTGTCCGCAGACTTCTGTTCCTTCGCAAGAATCTAACAATCCCCTTACTCAGAGTTCCGAACATAGAAACCCTTGGCGTTATTCTCGACACGCCCGTTTCTATGACAAACACTCGTACTAGACGAACTCCGCCAGGCAGTTCGATCTCTTGTCCAAATCTTTCTAACTGAACTACGTCCGACTTGATCCTCGAAAGGGGTACGTAGGCAGCCTTTCTCAAGGTCCAGTCCCAACTCTTAACAAAACCCTTTTTGTACGATTTTCGTCTTTTGTTATCTTTCCATATCTTCCGCATTTGTTCGGTCACTTGTCGTTGGCTGTCGCAGAGAATCCGGGCCTTCAAGGAAAGTCGGGTTAACTTGGCTTTCCTCCGTTTTTACTTATCAAAATCGACAGTGTGCGAATTTCGGTTCCCACAGTAGAGACAGAAAAGATGGTTACACAATATTCTGGGAGACACCCCAAGTTCAACCAAGGAGAAAGATCAAATTTCAAAGGTCAAAGGTTTAACAAAGGCAAAGGGCGAGGATTTGGAGGCGAAGGCAATTATCGTGGTAACTCTGGAGTCTGTTACACATGTGGTCAGCCGGGACACATATCAAGAGCTTGTCCCAACAATCAGCGGAACAACCAGCGGGGTAACCAGCAGGGTTATCCACAGATAAGGATCGAGGAGGTGACTTGTTTCTCTTGCGGAAGGAAGGGCCATTATGCTTCGTCATGTCCAAACAAGCCAATCCCTGCGACCCCTCTCGCGATCCGAGCTCCTCCTAGCCGTCCAGCAATTGAGCCAGCACCAAAGAAGCAAAACCTAGGAGGTAGAGTTTATGCTTTAGAAATAGAGAGTCGTGATAATGCATGACCTTTCCACGGTCCCATTACAGGTATAGTGGGTGTTCAACCTCCTCTTTTAGTGTATGGAATTTAGTTAGGATTCTGGTTATATTGCTTGATCATTAGGTTGCGCGTTTAGAAATATTTTGATTGTGATTGTGTTAGCCTTGATTAGTATTCTTGTGATTGAGATATTGTTGATTGAGTTACTGTGGCAGGAACCATACATGTTGCTGGTATACCCACTCATGTATTGTTCGACTCGGGGGCAACACATAGCTTTGTGACCCCTGAAGTAGCTGCCCAGTTTTGGGATTGTTTTATGGTTGACAGTGTAAGTGTGGCAGTCTTGACCCTTGCAGACTGAACCCTTAAAGCGGATCAGTGTATCAAGAATGTTCCATTGGTTATTCAAGAGAAAGAGTTCGTGGCAGATTTGCTAGTCGTGCCTTTGGAAGGGTACAAAGTCATCCTTGGAATGGACTGGTTATCAAGATACGAAGTTCAGATTGATTGTGGAAAAGGGAGATTGCTGTTCGGCAGAGGCAAACATCCAGAGATGGTATACTATGGAATCAGTCCTAGTATGACCGTGTCACTGATAGCAGCATTGAGAGTTCAAGATTTGTTTCAAGACGGGGAAGTGTATTTGGTAACTTTATCGGTTAGTGGGGGAGCCACTGACGATGAGGTTAAGGTTGAAGACATAGACGTGGTCAAGGATTTTGAGGATGTATTTGCAATTACCTCCACCTCGGAGTAATCCCTTTACCATTACCTTGGAGCCTGAAGGAAGACCTATTGCTAAAGCACCGTATCGAATGGCACCAGCAGAGTTAGCTGAGCTAAAGAAACAATTGGAAGATCTATTGGAGAAGGGATTTATCCGATCAACTTCCTCACCTTGGGGAGCTCCTGTTCTATTTGTGAAGAAGAAAGACGGAAGCATGAGGTTGTGTATCGATTACCGCGGTATCAACAACATCACCATCAAAAACAAGTATCCTCTTCCGAGGATAGACGAGCTATTGGATCAACTTAAGGGAGCAAGTTGGTTTTCGAAGATTGATTTGGCATCAGGGTATCATCAAATTCCCATTGCTGGGTCAGATACTATGAAGACGGCATTTCAGATGAGGTACGGGCAGTACGAGTTCATGGTTATGCCCTTCGGTCTCACCAACGCCCCTGCAGCTTTCATGCGTTTGATGAATGAAGTTTTTTATGACTACCTCGACAAGTTCGTGATCATCTTCATTGACGACATCCTGGTGTATTCGAGAAGTGAGGAGGAGCACAAAGAGCATCTGAGACTAGTTATGGAGAGATTGCGAGACCAGAAGTTATTTGCCAAGTTCAGCAAATGTTCGTTTTGGAAGAGAGAGATTGGGTTTCTTGGTCATATAGTATCAGGAGAGGGCGTGGCTCCTGATCCAGAGAAGGTCCAAGCCATACGAGAATGGCCTAGACCTACCACAGTGACGGAAGTGAGAAGTTTTCTCGGACTCGCGGGCTATTATTGGAAGTTTGTTAAGGACTTTTCCTCCATTGCAAAGCCCTTAACTAAACTGACCGGTAAAGGAGTACCTTTCCTTTGGGTGGAAGCAACAGAGAATGCATTCAAGACGTTGAAGGAAGCTGATATCACTCAAATTACCCTAAAGAGTGAATTACTCTCTCAAATAAGAGGTTCAATTGTTGTACTTAGGGATCGAATCCACAGAGACTCTAGGATCACACAATAGATTGTATAGTCTTTGAAATAAAGCTAGATAAATAGGTTTTAAACAGTAAATTAAATGATGAGCAAGGTAGTTGCTCGATTGATTTGATTTGAGGTTGTTAACAGGAGGAAAGATAGCTAGATTTAGGTATAATCTCAGGTATGATAAGTTTGCTAGTTAATTAGGGTTTTTATTATTCATAATTCTGAACTCAAACTTTAGGTGAAATCGATTAGATTACCTTCAACTGGATCTCAGATCATCAACTATCGTTCGATGATCATGAGAAAGTGTCGATCGATTATTCAATTGAATATCGATCGATGCACCTTTCACAATATCGACCGATACAACGATAGTTGCGTCGATCGATATTGCTTCCAGCGAGCCTTAAGATCGGGTTTGATGGGTTCTCCAATCTGACTATGAACAACTCTCGTATGTTCTTAGTCAGATTAAAACAAACTAGTTTAGTTTTCAGGAATTTGCTAAGTTCTCACTTATCCAAATTAATCCTAAGATCTAGGTCAAGGATGATTAATCCTAAACTAAGCATTAAGAACAACTAGATGAAGAACTATATTTTAAACACCCTAATAGCAATTCATGTTAGCAATATATAATCAACCTTATGAGAAACCTAAATCTAACAGCAAGATTACTCAAACATATTCATAAGAAACATCATGATGGTTTGAAATACTTTAATAGATAAAACAAAGAATAGAGTAAAGAAACAAAGGGAGTTCAAGATCTTCCCTCTCTCAAGGTGCTAAGATCTCTCTCTCCAATCCAAAGCTCTCTCTCTCTCTAATCTCTCTAATCTCCAAAACAAGCTTAGCAGCCAACAATGGCTTAGAAAACAGTAAAATAGGGTTTCTGGTCGTCCGAGGGTATTTTGGTAATTTGGGTTGCTTTAGGGCTTCTGGCGGTCATGAAACATAGTAATCCCACGTCCTGACATTCATATCGATCGATATGGGTGATTTCCCATCGATCGATATACATTCCTCTTCTCGACAGCCTTCTCTCGCGAGGCAGACTGACCACTCTTCAGTAAAATGGGCACAACTTCTGATCTAACCGTCAGATTGACCTCAAAACGGTGGCATTGGAAAGCTAACTCAAAGATCTATCTTGTGTCCAAATATCAGCTCAATCGCACCGTAGAAAGGTCTCCATCCATATCTAAACATCTGACGCGTCTGCGCGATTCTGCACTTAAAGGCTCCAGAAGACACCAAAAACACCATATTTCTCCAAGTCGTACCTGAACCTGTAAATAATCTAAATAGACCCTATTTCATAGTAAATATATGTAAAAACACTTATATACCATGGGTAAAAGTGGGTCAAAATCATGGTATATCAACTCCCCCAGACTTACCCTTTTGCTTGTCCTCAAGCAAAACCAACATGCAGTCTCTCTGAAAGAGGTTTGAAAACAGCAGGGGCTCAAAAAGATTTTAAAACTTAGTCACCATCTCTCTAGTAGTGCAAACCAAATCATAGACATCCTAACATTAGAAGCATATTATACAATATCCTAGTATAGCAACCAAATTCACCTAGTCAACAACTTAAAAGATCCTGTCTGACAATCCCCTCTACTGATCTCATTTCTTAACATAAATAAAAGTGTAGGCTTTACCTTGGGAGTATCGATCACAAGATGCAAGGATTCTCAAACAAGTATCTGGACCTGCAGGTAAAAGTTAGTTTCTATCCTCTCTCTCTACTTATTTCTTTCTTAGTCAAAGTCTGCTTTCATTGCAGGATCATTGACCAAGATTGGACGGGCTTCCATGAATCAAAACTTAATGGTGGTTGTCACCAAGTCTTGTTCACTTCTTTTTGACCTATATCCAAGAATTCATATGAATCGAACCTTGATGATTGCCGCCACCAAGTCCCGTTCGAATTCTTTTAGTTGGAATCCTTATGAAGCAAGCCTTAATGGTTGTAGCCACCAAGTCCTGTTCGGATTCTTTTAGTTGGAATCCTTATGAAGCAAGCCTTAATGGTTGTAGCCACCAAGTCCTGTTCGGATTCCACCTAACTTAAAACCTATATATATATATATATATATATATATATATATATATTTCTTTTTCTCTCTTTTTTTTCTTTTTTTTTATTTTTTATTATATATATATATATATATATCTTTTTATAGTAATAATAAATTTTTTTTTCTCTACCTATATATCTAGGGTCGAAATAGAGAGAGAGAAGGTGATAAATCTACACAAGGCTTTACCTTCCAGACTTGTTTGAAGAATCTGATCCCATGTATACCAAAACCCAAGACAAGCAAAGTTGAGCTCAATTAGGTTGGAGATCAGCTTTGGTTCCTTCAAACATTCTCAGCAAGTGCAAACATAGTTAACAAGTTGATCCACTTTAGTATCTCTAGTACTTCTGCAGTCAGTAAATCTAAGATTGGTCTAAAGAGTGGTTAGATGACAAGTAATAAATTGAATTAGATCATCATCCCCTTCTTGACTCAATAAAAACTTTTTGAAAACATTTTTAATAAGACTCATAAAGTAGATAAACGTTAGTAATCCCCCCAGACTTAAATTACACTGTCCCCAGTGTAACACAGTCGGTGGTAAGGTGAAAAATATAAATCATATGGATTAAAATGAACAAATGGAATCAACATACCTGACTGAACTCTGGATCGATCGATGGAGTGAAGATAACATCGATCACTGCAAGTGGTTTACTGTCGAACGATATCGACTGGGTCTCGTCGGTCGGTAGCATGCTAATCCCTATACTTCGATCTATACTTCAAGTAAAGCCAAATTAAAAATTATCGAATAGTGGGTTGCCTCCCACTCAGCGCTTATTTAAAGTCTTTTAGCTTGACTTTTCTATTCCTTACTCTAGGTGGAGTTAGGCATGGATAACCCTAAAGGTTTAACATTTGGGGGTTTGACCCAATAATGTTTTACTCGTTGACCATTTACCGTGAATTCTTCTCCTTTCTCGTTTATAAGGGTAATGGCTCCACTTGGTTGGACTTCAGTTACAGTAAAAGGTCCAGACCAACGAGATCGAAGTTTTCCAGGAAATAATGTCAAACGAGAGTTATATAAGAGAACTTGATCATTTGGGATGAAATGTCGAGAAATGATCTTTTTGTCATGATAAGCTTTTGTTCTCTCTTTATAGAACTTTGAGTTCTCATAGGCCAGATGCCTTATCTCATCCAGCTCGTTAAGCTGGATAAGTCTCCTTTCTGCAGCCGGCTTTATGTCAAAATTTAACAGTTTAGTAGCCCATGCTGCTTTATGCTCTAGCTCGACCGGTAAGTGGCAAGATTTTCCATAGAGCAAGTGAAATGGAGTGGTTCCAAGAGGAGTCTTAAAGGCGGTACGATAAGCCCATAGTGCATTATCTAATTTCTTAGACCAATCCTTTCTTGTGGCTCCGACAGTCTTTTCCAAAATTTCTTTTATTTGTCTGTTAGAAACTTCGACTTGTCCACTCGTTTGCGGATGGTAGGGTGTCGCCACTCTGTGGTGAACTCCGTTCTTTCTGAGTAGATTCTCAAAAATCTTATTTATGAAGTGAGTTCCACCATCGCTTATAACTACTCTAGGAACTCCAAATCTTGGAAAAATGATGTTTTTGAAAAGTTTGACAACAACATAAGCATCATTTGTTGGTGAAGCAATTGCTTCTACCCATTTGGAAACATAATCGACAGCAACCAAGATGTATTTGTTTCCGTAAGAAGAAGGGAACGGACCCATAAAATCTATCCCCCAGCAGTCAAAAACTTCTATTTCAAGTATGAATTTCTGTGGCATTTCATGTCTTTTACTGATTTTTCCTCTTCGTTGGCACCAATCACATTGTGCAATGTATGACTGAGCATCTCGAAACATGGTAGGCCACGAGAATCCGGCTTGGAGTATTTTGGAAACCGTTTTAAAGGTTGCAAAATGTCCAGCGTATTCGGATCCATGGCAGTGATAAATGATATCTGAAGTCTCAGTTTCAGCTACGCAGCGTCTAAATATGCCGTCGGCACATTGTTTATAAAGGTAAGGTTCATCCCAATGATACCTCCTTACTTCTCTGAAAAATTTCTTTCTGTCGTAGCTCTTAAGTTCTTCAGGTTCTACATCTGCGGCTAGATAGTTTATTATGTCAGCATACCAAGACCTATCTGAACTAGTTGCAGCCACCGCACACACCCCCAGACTTGAACTTCTACCAATGGGAGAACCCATATCAGTTTGCATAAGGTGGTGGGCAACTTTGATATCTAAGTCAACTATCACTGTGTCTTTGTGTGTCTTAAGTTGATGGTTGTCTAAAGTGTCGATCGATAACTTTCCTTGTGTATCGATCGATGCTTCCTCAGATGCAAGACACACATGATCTATTGATTCTGAATCCGCTCGATAGATGTTTTCTAAAGGTAGAAAATCATTGATGGGGACGTCATCTTCAATTCTGATTCGTGAAAGATGATCAGCAACTCCATTGTCTACTCCCCTCTTATCCTTTATCTCTATGTCAAATTCTTGTAGAAGTAGGATCCATCTTAATAGCCTTGGTTTCGCATCTTTCTTCTTCATCAAGTATCTTAGGGCAGCATGGTCAGTGTGGACAACTACTTTCGAACCAACTAGGTAAGAACGAAACTTTTCAAAAGCGTAGACGACTGCTAGCAGTTCCTTTTCTGTTGTTGCATAGTTTCGTTGTGCATCATCGAGAGTCTTACTAGCATAGTAAATTACATGTAATTTCTTATCCTTTCTCTGGCCAAGTACTGCACCTATAGCGAAATCGCTTGCGTCGCACATTATTTCGAAGGTTAAACTCCAATCAGGGGCTTGGACGATAGGGGCAGTTACTAAAGCAGATTTGATCCCCTCAAAAGCTTTTAAACATTCTGGGGTAAAGTTGAATTTTACTTCTTTGCACAGAAGAGTCGTTAAGGGCCTAGCTATTTTGCTAAAGTCCTCTATGAATCGCCTGTAGAAACCAGCGTGCCCAAGAAAACTCCTCACGTCTTTTACGTTGGAGGGTGTCGGCAGATTGGTCATTACTTTGATTTTAGCTCGATCCACTTCTATACCGGCCGACGAGACCTTGTGCCCCAAAACAATTCCATCATTTACCATAAAATGGCACTTCTCCCAATTTAGGACAAGATTCTTCTCCTCACATCTTTCTAATACTTTGCATAAGTTGTTAAGGCATGATGTAAAATCAGATCCATACACCGAGAAATCATCCATAAAGACTTCCATGAAATCCTCAATCATATCTGTAAAGATAGACATCATACATCTCTGGAAGGTAGCAGGAGCATTACAAAGCCCAAATGGCATCCTGCGGTATGCGAAAGTACCATATGGACAAGTGAATGTGGTCTTTTCTTGGTCGTCTGGATGGATAGGAATTTGGAAAAATCCTGAGTACCCATCAAGAAAGCAGTAATACTCGTGGTGTGCAAGCCTTTCTAACATCTGATCTATGAAAGGTAGAGGAAAATGATCTTTTCTCGTAGCAGCATTGAGCTTCCTGTAATCTATGCACATCCTATGCCCAGTAATAGTCCTCATCGGGATAAGCTCATCTTTTTCGTTCTTGACCACTGTAATACCTCCCTTCTTTGGTACTACATGGACTGGGCTTACCCAATCGCTATCCGAAATTGGATAGATTATCCCTGCATCAAGTAATTTGATGATTTCTTTCTTTACGACTTCTTTGAGGTTTGGGTTCAGTCATCTTTGATGTTCTATTGACGACTTAGATTCGTCTTCCAGATGAATCCGGTGCATACAAAGGTCAGGGGAGATACCTGGAATATCATCCAAAGAGTATCCAAGTGCCTTCCTATGTTTACGAAGTTTGCTCAATAATAGATCAAGTTCACTATTAGTGAGGTTAGCGTTAACTATCACTGGATAGGAATTATCCAAAAGAAAAGCATATTTTAGCCCAGCAGGTAATGGCTTAAGTTCCACATTTGGTGCTTTTTCTTTTGTTAGATTTTCGACTGACGGAGGTCGTCGACCGATATCAGGTTTTAGGTATCGATCGATATCGATCTTTGATTCATCACCGTCTTTGGCTTCGTCATTTGTGGTCGTATGACCAGTGTCTATGAGATGATCACATTCGTTTGCTCTGTTATCTATGCTGAATATTTCGTTTTGCGCAAGCATAAGCTCATTATCGAGATGATCGTCCGAAAATGATTCTTCCAGGAGGTCTTTAGTTAAATCCTCAATTTCGTCCACATATGAGGATGGTTTGTCAATTAGGGGAAGTGTGGCGATTTTTTTCATGTCAAATTTCATGTGGATGTCTCCTATTTTGAGATTGATTCGTCCCCCTTTGACATCAATAATGGCATTCGCAGTCGCAAGGAATGGCCTACCTAGTAGTATTGGATCTCTTGGTTCGTTCTTATAATGGAGAACGACGAAATCCGTTGGCACGGATAATCCGTTTATTTCTACAGGTACGTCTTCAAGTACTCCTTCCGGGATTCGTACAGAGCGATCCGCAAGAAGTAATTGGATGTTGACTGGTGTAAATTCAGTGTAACCAAGAAATATTGCAACTGAGTGCGGCATTAAATTTACACTAGAGCCTAGATCGCAGAGTGCTCTTGGGAAGAGCTGATCTCCAATTGTGCAACGAAGGACAAAACTTCCTGGGTCGGATACTTTTTCAGGAGTTTCGCTCTGTATAATAGCGCTAACTTCCTCAGAGACCATCATTGTACTACGCTTACTTGCTGAAAGGTTTTTTGTTGTCAGCCCTTTGAAGAACTGATTTATTGCAGGCGAAAGTATGATGGCGTCTCTGAGTGGTATTTTTATCTCAACGTCCTCGAAATTTCGTCGACAGAGTTCCTGTTCTCTGTCGCGTTTGTTGTTCGTTTTGGGAGGGAAAGGAGGTTTTGTGTTGTATACCCGTTCTATGGTTGGCTCAGCGGGCTTCGATTTTTCTTCAGAACTAGTGGGTATCTGTCGATCGATGCTAGTTGTTGCAGATCGATCGATATCAATTGGTTCCGCTACACTCTCTTCATCCTCATCGATGTTGATCACCTCTGTCTCAGTTTCTTGATTATTGGCTTTCATTTCTTGAAACTGAGGTGATCCGTTTTTCGGGTAAGAGAGGAGCACGGGGTTTAGGGTGGGTTTGGAAGTTTCTGTTCCTTGATTCACCGAGGTCTTGTTCGGTGCAGTGTTTGGAGTTATTTGTTTTCCGCTTCTCAACACTGCAGCACTCATCTGGCGTCTCGGGTTTGCATCAGACATTCCAAGGTGATACCCTTTTTTCCTTCTGACAAATACATCGTCATGTGAAATTTGGCTATTTAATCTCTTAACACGGTGATTCAAAGTTTCAAACTTATCATGCAAATGAGCGTACATCGAATCAAGTTTTTTATCGAAATCCACACTCATCATCTGCGCGTTTTTCAGAACTTGTCCCATCATAGACTCCTCCATGCTCTTTTGGGTCTTCGCTGCCTCGTAGCTTCTTATAGAGCATATGTCTCTCTGCTGGCCTGAAAGTTTCCCAGATAGCTGATCTTCATTGTGGTTCTTGGCCATCTTTTTCCTCTCAAGATCAGTCTTCTTGGCACTAGTGCTAGTCGCCACATTTTCAATGAGTCTCATAGCTTCTTCAGGGGTCCTGGTTTTGAAGTTTCCTTGACTCGCAGCGTCCAAAGCTGCTTGGTATGTCCAGTCGAGACCTCTAAAGAAGATATTAAGTAGCTGAATCTCGAAAAAACCATGATGTGGGCAGTCTCGTTGGTAGGCTTTGAATCTTAACCAAGAAGCTTTAAAAGCTTCTGTAGTGCCTTGAGAAAAATTATAAATTTTATTCCTAAATTCCTCGGTCCGTTCATCATCGAAGAAATTGTTGAGGAAAACGCGCTTGATATCATTCCAACAAGTCAAAGATCCTGGCTGCAGTTGTTTCAGCCAGTGAATCGCATCCCCAGCAAGAGAGTGTGGGAATAGCTTGCAAAATAAGTAATCTTCAGAGACATCGTGCATCTTGATGTTAGACACAAGGTCTTCAAGTGCTTCGATATGGTCTATGGGATTTTCATGAGGAAGACCATGAAAAGGATGCTGACCTACTAGAGAGAAGTATCTAGGTTTCAGTTCAAAATCTTTCCTCTGAATTTCTGGTGAGCGGATCGCAGACCTATTAGTGTAAAACTGATCAGGTCTGTTATAATCCCCAAGCGTTCGGTGGTTCTCCGACCCAGCATTCAAAACAACGGCAATCCCAACAGGAATTTCAGCACTAGGTTTATGATTAATTTGATGCAATGCATTGCTTACTTGTTTATCTAGGTATCCTAGAACTACTTTCCCATAATTGAAATTGGTAAGCAAAGACTTACCTGCTTCCAGTTGGTTGGCGTCGATCGATTTGTTTAGCTCATCGTCGATCGATTTTTGTTGATCTGCATCGATCGATTCCAGCATGGAAGTATCGATCGATTTGTCCGTCGATTCGTCGCTCGATGTCCTGGTCATCTTATCGATCGATGCTCGGCCGAACTTGTGTTCCTCTTCTTAAGTTCCTGTGTCAGTAAGGAAAGAAGAAAAACTTTTTAAATAAACAGTAAATAAAATCTAGACTATATTCTAAACTTAATCTAATGGCAATAAGAAAGAGTCCCCGGCAACGGCGCCAAATTTGATATCACTCAAATTACCCTAAAGAGTGAATTACTCTCTTAAATAAGAGGTTCAATTGTTGTACTTAGGGATCGAATCCACAGAGACTCTAGGATCACACAATAGATTGTATAGTATTTGAAATAAAGCTAGATAAATAGGTTTTAAACAGTAAATTAAATGATGAGCAAGGTAGTTGCTCGATTGATTTGATTTGAGGTTGTTAACAGGAGGAAAGGTAGCTAGATTTAGGTATAATCTTAGGTATGATAAGTTTGCTAGTTAATTAGGGTTTCTATTATTCATAATTCTGAACTCAAACTTTAGGTGAAATCGATTAGATTACCTTCAACTGGATCTCAGATCATCAACTATCGTTCGATGATCATGAGAAAGTGTCGATCGATTATTCAATTGAATATCGATCGATGCACCTTTCACAATATCGACCGATACAACGATAGTTGCATCGATCGATATTGCTTCCAGCGAGCCTTAAGATTGGGTTTGATGGGTTCTCCAATCTGACTATGAACAACTCTCGTATGTTCTTAGTCAGATTAAAACAAACTAGTTTAGTTTTCAGGAATTTGCTAAGTTCTCACTTATCCAAATTAATCCTAAGATCTAGGTCAAGGATGATTAATCCTAAACTAAGCATTAAGAACAACTAGATGAAGAACTATATTTTAAACACCCTAATAGCAATTCATGTTAGCAATACATAATCAACCTTATGAGAAACCTAAATCTAACAGCAAGATTACTCAAACATATATATAACAATCATCATGATGGTTTGAAATACTTTAATAGATAAAACAAAGAATAGAGTAAAGAAACAAAGGGTGTTCAAGATCTTCCCTCTCTCAAGGTGCTAAGATCTCTCTCTCCAATCCGAAGCTCTCTCTCTCTCTAATCTCTCTAATCTCCAAAACAAGCTTAGCAGCCAACAATGGCTTAGAAAATAGTAAAATAGGGTTTCTGGTCGTCCAAGGGTATTTTGGTAATTTGGGTTGCTTTAGGGCTTCTGGCGGTCATGAAACATAGTAATCCCACGTCCTGACATTCATATCGATCATATGGGTGATTTCCCATCGATCGATATACATTCCTCTTCTCGACAGCCTTCTCTCGCGAGGCAGACTGACTACTCTTCACTAAAATGGGCACAACTTCTGATCTAACCGTCAGATTGACCTCAAACCGGTGGCATTGGAAAGCTAACTCAAAGATCTATCTTGTGTCCAAATATCAGCTCAATCGCACCGTGGAAAGGTCTCCATCCATATCTAAACATCTGACGCGTCTGCGCGATTCTGCACTTAAAGGCTCCAGAAGACACCAAAAACACCATATTTCTCCAAGTCGTACCTGAACCTGTAAATACTCTAAATAGACCCTATTTCATAGTAAATATATGTAAAAAAGCTTATATACCATGGGTAAAAGTGGGTCAAAATCATGGTATATCAGAAGCTCTCACTACCGCACCGGTGTTAGCTTTGCCCGAGCAAGGAAAACCTTACACGGTTTACACGGATGCTTCACGAGTTGGGCTGGGTTGTGTTCTTATGCAAGATGGGAGAGTCATTGCATATGCCTCGCGACAACTACAGAAGCATGAAGATAACTACAGCACACACGACTGTTGGGGTCAAAAACGGTTCTCTCGAAATCAACGGCTAAATCTATTTATCATGCGCGAACTTTCCATAAAACAAGCGTCGAAAGCAAGACAAGTCGTATAACTTAAAGAACCTATGTTAAAGTCAATCGTTCTTGATTTACACGATAAACTTTACGAGAAAACCAAATAAGATTTAGTCGTAAAACTTCGATGATACAATCAAGAAGAACCTAGAGACATTAGGTCCATAGCTAAGATGACACGACCATACGAAAGTATACGGAAGAAACGGGAAGTAATCTAAGTTTGGACAGGCCGAACGACAAAGAATCCGCCTTGAAACTTCAAAGAGCCCGTTCTCTCAAACCGTGAGGACCCAGAAAACGAGTAAGATATCAAATTGAAGCCCTCGCCGAGACGCACGTGCTGCCTCTAGGTGCCGGGCGCCTAGCGCCCGTGCTGCCTCTAGGCGCCGGGCGCCTAGCGCCCGTGCTGCCTCTAGGCGCCGGGCGCCTAGCGCCCGTGCTGCCTCTAGGCGTCGGGCGCCTAGCCCCCGTGCTGCCTCTAGGCGCCGGGCGCCTAGCGCCCGTGCTGCCTCTAGGTGCCGGGCGCCTAGCGCCGGGCGCCTACTGCCCGTGCTGCCTCTAGGCGTCGGGCGCCTAGCGCCCGTGCTGCCTCTAGGCGTCGGGCGCCTGGCCCGTGCTGCCTTTAGGCGCCGGGCGCCTAGCGCCCGTGCTGCCTCTACGCGCCGGGCGCCTAGCGCCCGTGCTGGTCCTAGCCGCCCGTGATGGTCCTAGCCGCCGGGAAACTTCAAAGAGCCCGTTCTCTCAAACCGTGAGGATCCAGAAAACGAGCAAGATATCAAATCGAAGCCCTCGCCGAGACGCACGTGCTGCCTCTAGGCGCCGGGCGCCTAGCGTCCGTGCTGCCTTGAGGCGGTAGACTAGCAAGGTAGGACCTAGAACGTCCGGCCGCCTCTCGTTCTATTTTCATCTTGTCCGCAGACCCTTATTTCTCGCGGAAGGATCTAACAATCCTTTTACTCAGAGTTCCGCACATAGAAACCCTAGGCATTATTCTCGACATGCCCGTTTCTATGACTAACGCTCATACTAGACGAACTCCGCCAGGTAGTTCGATCTCTTGTTCAAACCCTTCCAACTGAACTACGTCCGACTTGATCCTCGAAAGGGGTACGTAGGCAGCCTTCCTTAAGGTCCAGTCTCAAATCATAATAAAACCTTTCCGCATTTATTTGATCACTTGTCGTTGGTTGTCGCAGAGGATCCGGACCTTCAGGGAAAGTTAAGTTTACTTAGCTTTCCTCCGATTTACTTAATCAAAATCGACAGTGCGAATTTCGGTTCCCACAGTTTGGCGCTAGAAGGAGGGGGGGACGGATTACTCTTACTCTTACGGCCGCAAAACGCTTGATCAAAGCAATGTCTGGAAATGTGAAAGAAAAACTCGCAGCTCACATCGACGCTGGTAAAACAACTTCAGCAGTGACTGCTCCTCCGACCAACGCTTATGCAAACGGTTATCTAAGATTATCATCTTACGAACAAACGTCCCGAAAACGGACCATCCCAACCATATTCGGGTCCTATCAACCATGAACCCCCGTCCAAGTTCCTGCAACACAGTCCTCGGGTCCATGGACACAACCCCCCTCGTTTGGGATTATCGAAGAAAGACTTCGGGAAAATTCATAAAAAGACTTGGTAGTGGAGACGGATTCCTGCCTGCCATATAAAACGACTACGGTTAGCTTGAACACCAATTGCCTTAACTATACGGGGAATTGAAATCCTTTCGGAAAAACCAGCGTCACATCAACAGCTTTTTCTAAAGAAAAATCGTAAAAACGTCTAAAGTCCCAAAACGGTCCAAAAGGGGCCCGAATCACGGCTAAACGACCCACATAAGATTTTAGAGTAGGATCGAGTAGAGTTTCGACTGGAAATGTTTTTTAGAATTTCCCAGAAAAATAAAGACTTGTTCTCCTGGAAATCGCGGAGAAACCCTAGATTACTCATGAAACGGAAAGCACGACTGATCGGGTTACCAATCAGCGTTTCTAATGCTAAAATTCGATAACATTTTACGAAACACCTTTCGTAAAATAAATTCTCGAAAATATTTCACGAGACAGCTTTTGCATGATTAAACTCGACAACATTTTACAAAACAGTTTCCGTAAAATTAACTCGACAACATTTTGTGAAATAACTCTCGCGAAATAAAAGGTCAACAACGTTATGAGAAACAATTCCTTGCTGGGATCATGATGAAATCGATGTCCAAAAATCTCGGAAAAACAATTAGAGAAACCTCGAGAGACTAAGTGTCGATCGAGAAACCTTTAAAAAACCGAGAAAAACGGGCAGATCCCGCGAGGAAGCACAGTCCTGGGCGGCTAGCACGCCCGTGCTGTCCCTAGGCGCCGGGCGGCTAGCACGCCCGTGCTGTCCCTAGGCGCCGGGCGGCTAGCACGCCCGTGCTGTCCCTAGGCGCCGGGCGGCTAGCACGCCCGTGCTGTCCCTAGGCGCCGGGCGGCTAGCATGCCCGTGCGGTCCCTAGGCGCCGGGCAGCTAGCACGCCCGTGCTGCCTCTAGGTGTCGGGCGGCTAACGCGACCGCGCTGCGCTGGTCGCCGGACAACAAAACATTCGGCGAACGCGGCAAATCCTCGTGAAACCATCCTTGACGATAGTCCAACCAAATACTTTGCACCTTTCGTAAAATAATCCTAGACAATACTTCACGAGAAAGCTTCTGCACGATTAAATTCGACAACATTTTACGAAACAGTTTCCGTAAAATTAACTAGACAACATTTTGTTGAATAACTCTCGTTAAATAAAAGCTCGGCATTATTTTACGAAACATCATTCGTGAAGTATAACAAGATCGCAAGCTTCTTGACCTGACCAGTTCGCTCATAGCTTGACGAAACAAGAAGCCCCACTCAAGTGACATCTTGCTGTTCGTTTTCACATGTCTACCCACCTTAGCCTTCTTCGAGTTTTGCCTACTTCTCCTCCCTTTGCTTCAACGATTCTGCAACGATTCTGCACTGTTCCTTCGGGTTTCATCAAAAATCGATTCTCGATTCAGTGTCAGACTTTTCGAAGACCTTTGACAATGAAACGTTAGAAGACAAAGAGGAACGGATATGAGGCAATCTCGAGTAATCAAAGAGACTAAGGTACGTCCGCCTTAGAAAATTTTATCAAGGTTTTAATTTTTTCGTAGGAATGGAATGAGAACGTCTTGTAAACTGCCGTAAAATTTAGGGAACTTAGAACCTAGGTGGATAGTCTAGCAAGCTAAGTCTTAGGCATTTTCTTCCAGTTTCGTTCTATTGTTCCTTGACTGTCTAGGCAGAACGCGCAAACCGATCTAATCTCCCGGAAAACCGAGAAACGATCGCCACGCATCCTTGGCATACTCATTCTACTTTATAAAGAAAAAAATTCCTTTCAAAAGGCAAACGGCACTCTAAGATTCGTCCGAAACGCTAGCGGCATAACGACATGGTCAAACCGCTACAAACATAGTCTTGAAAACTCTACACCGTCTCTTGTTGCAATCTCGCGACAAGAAACTCGTACAACGTCAGACTAATAGCACGACGGTGAGCTACAAAATTAACGGAATAACCTTCGGTAAAACTCCATGAGTAATTCGAAGCAAATTTCGCCAAAAGACGAAATCAAAGCGGAAACATTTCCCGTGTAACCCATAACTCGGAAAACTCCGCTATGATTTGCATGTTAATCTCAACGAACGCTATTCGGCCATCGGGCGACTACACCTTTCCATAAAGCCCGAACCTGAATTCGGCATCACCATTAAGGACAATCGTGAACCAATATGACCTTAATGCGAAAGGATCGCAGTCTGATCGTTTACCAATTCCTTGGTAAAACGGCTGAAAATAGCCTTCACCCCAAGACAAAACAGCTGAACGATCGCCGCTCCAATCACTTAAGGGCCAGACGATAATCCACGATTTGTCATAAAACTCCAAGTGACCATTTACGTGAGCAACTCTGTCGCATAGCCCAAAAGCGGAAATCATGCAATAAATTTCTCGTAATAAAATCAGTCCTAACAGCCATACGGTTAACGGAAAAATTTGAACTTAACATCGACTGATTAAGATCTATACACCCCGTAAACAAAGCATGAAAAGAAACACTCGTGACAAAGCTCCTAGAGTTATACGAGTCATCCTTAAAATCCCGGAAGGCCAACACTTCGCAAAGCAAAGCGAAGGTAGACGCTTCTCCCTGGGTCAAATACACGCGACCCCTGGTCCTAATTCCTCGATCAAAATTTTTTAACTTGCACGTCCAAACTGAAACAACAGTTTCCGACTACGGACATTCGCAAAACATCACCAAGCCCGCGAACATTTGAAGTGCGGCACAAGGGAAAATTAACTCGTACACATTTGAAATGTGCATGCTTGTATAATCCCACGTTTTTTGAAGAAACCGGATTTTCGAAACTCTTTACAAACACAGAAACCGAATTTTCGAAACTCTTCGCAAACAAACTCGCCAATCGCTACACGGCCTCAACAATGGATCCAGTATCCACCAAATAAATCATAAACTATCGCCCGGAAATATTCCGCGATTTCTAAAAGCTCATAGTCCTTTATGGCATAAGAAAAACAAACTTCAAAGCACTGCGAGACGTCGCTTCGTGCCTGAACATTCGTTTTTCGATTAAAACCTTCATACGCCTTCTAAACGGCATCATATCGTTGTTGCTGATCACAACAAACGAACTCTAACGTCCTAAATAGACAAGCCACCTAAGGGTAGGCTCATTTACATCCGACAAGGATCCCATAGCGCGCTATACAAAAAAAATCCAAATTTGGTTCAGCACTTCGTAAAGGAAGTAGCTCGATTCGTGCCCAAACAAATCATATAAGCCGATACCACTTCGCGGAGTTTAAAACGGTACGAATCAGGTTAAAATCACAAACAGGCAAAACGAAAGCCGATTTGTCATCGCACAACCTCATTCTGAGAGTAAACCTAGGTCTTGCCCTAAACCCAGCCTTGCTGGTACCTTAACATCTCATAGGCAAAGCGTCAACGACGCGAGATCCCAAAACTTGTCTCTTCACTCAAGTCTGTACGTTTCCACGAATTTTTGCGTAAATCGTAAACCGCAGGAAAATCTCGCTTTGTACAAACGACGGATACGGTGATCATCAGGGAGGCAGGAATGAGACGACAACTCACACCCTGTCCCTCTAACTTCGATAGACAGAAGTTCTGAAAACGCAACATTAATATTTTATAAAGATTGAGCCGCATAGTTCAACAGATGCCCTGAAAAAGGCCGGGATTCGAAGCCACCAACGGCCAGTCCCACAAGTGTACATCATGGCCTCTTAACGGCCGAAACACAATCAAAATAAAAATCTCTGAAAGGATTGATAAACCTAGACGCTCCCCGGAGCATCACCTTCATCCTCAAAACTCACCCAAAGTAGGAACGGTCTCACCGTCGCCTCCATTGGTCTCACCACCGCTGCATGTTTCATATGCGCTGGCTTCACGATCCTTGACTGCGTAGTCCTGGTCCTCCGAACCCTCTGAATCCGGGACAAGGGTGCACACGGGTTTCACACCAGCGAGAATCGAGTCGAAGTCCTCTCCGTCAAACTTGCGAGTCCCCGTCTCCTCAAGACTCTGAATCTTCTCTTGAAGACGACGGACTTTCGAGGACATATGTTCTTCTCTTTCTTCACATTGAGCAACGAACTCACGGTCTTTCCGACGTCACGTTCAAGATCGCCAATCAAAGGTGATGTGGATGTCCGCAATGAAATATTCTTAGCCACAAATTTCGACTTTCAACTCATAATCTTCCGCCCGCAAGATCGTCTCCGCGTCTTACAGGCTGGGGGGCTAACTGTTGGGGTCAAAAACGGTTCTCTCGAAATCAACGGCTAAAACTATTTATCATGCGCGAACTTTCCATAAAACAAGCGTCGAAAGCAAGACAAGTCGTATAGCTTAAAGAACCTATGTTAAAGTCAATCGTTCTTGATTTACACGATAAACTTTATGAGAAAACCAAATAACATTTAGTCGTAAAACTTCGATGATACAATCAAGAAGAACCGAGAGACATTAGGTCCATAGCTAAGATGACACGACCATACGAAAGTATACGGAAGAAACGGGAAGTAATCTAAGTTTGGACAGGCCGAACGACAAAGAATCCGCCTTGAAACTTCAAAGAGCCCGTTCTCTCAAACCGTGAGGATCCAGAAAACGAGTAAGATATCAAATCGAAGCCCTCGCCTAGCGCCCGTGCTGCCTCTAGGCGCCGGGCGCCTAGCGCCCGTGCTGGTCCTAGCCGCCCGTGATGGTCCTAGCCGCCGGGAAACTTCAAAGAGCCCGTTCTCTCAAACCGTGAGGATCCAGAAAACGAGCAAGATATCAAATCGAAGCCCTCGCCGAGACGCACGTCCTGGCTCGGGTCTTCGAGCGACAATCTTCCGTGCACAAGTCCCAGGCCCCGGCCGTCAGAACTTTGTACTTTGAATCTTTCCCGAGTCCTCGCGGAATGAACCATTGAGATTCCACGTACAAAACTCCCGTTCTTACTCCAAACTAAGATCGTCGGAAACACTTCGGAAACTCGTAAAGATATCAACGGAAAGGAAGATCTTAAATTATTCATACGAAACGATGATGGTTATCTAAGACACCACACATCTCAATTTTACGAAGGATTGAAGATCTTCCGAAGAAATCGTAGAAAACAACGGAAGTCCTAGAAACGGCCCGAAAGGGACCAAATTCGATCGGACAATCCATTTACGATTATCTAAGATAGATACGACAGCTTGCGATTATCTTCCTAAACAAGATAAATGCTAAATTGCCGGAAGAATAAATGTCAAGTTTCCCGAAGATAAATGTCAAGTTTCCCGATAAACATGAAGGCCGACGAAAATGGAAAAAGCCCGCTTCGCGGCCCAAAAGGAGAATAGACCGTCATAAGAAGGAGTATATAAAGGAGCTTTGGGAGAGAAGGAAAAGCAGAGCAAAAAATCCTAGAGAGAAAGCAAATCCGAGATTGGAGACCTAGAGAGCTCCTGTTAGCTTAAGAACTTAGAATTGAGGCGGTAGACTAGCAAGGTAGGACCTAGAACGTCCGGCCGCCTCTCGTTCTATTTTCATCTTGTCCGCAGACCCTTATTTCTCGCGGAAGGATCTAACAATCCTTTTACTCAGAGTTCCGCACATAGAAACCCTAGGCATTATTCTCGACATGCCCGTTTCTATGACTAACGCTCATACTAGACGAACTCCGCCAGGTAGTTCGATCTCTTGTTCAAACCCTTCCAACTGAACTACGTCCGACTTGATCCTCGAAAGGGGTACGTAGGCAGCCTTCCTTAAGGTCCAGTCTCAAATCATAATAAAACATTTCCGCATTTATTTGATCACTTGTCGTTGGTTGTCGCAGAGGATCCGGACCTTCAGGGAAAGTTAAGTTTACTTAGCTTTCCTCCGATTTACTTAATCAAAATCGACAGTGCGAATTTCGGTTCCCACAACGACTTGGAGTTAGCGGCAGTGGTGTTTGCTTTACGAATTTGGAGATCATACTTGTACGGGGAAGAAGTAGAGGTATACACAGACCACCAAAGTCTTAAATACCTTTTCACTCAGACAGATCTCAACCTGCGCCAGCATAGATGGATGGAGTTTGTAGCTAATTATGACCTAAAGATTCGTTACCATTCTGGTAAAGCGAATGTTGTGGCGGATTCCTTAAGCCGAAGGAAGATGGATGCAGATTTAGAGAAAGAAGTGGAGTTGTTGAATCAAGAGTTGAAGCAAGTGAAGTTGGTTGCTTTGGAAGGACATACAAGTGAACCATTGGGAGTACAAGCAGTGAATCAAGCAAGCTTGATACAGAAGATCCGAGAGGAGCAACTTAAAGACGAGAAGCTACAGAAGATTGCTGAAGAACTCAGAGGGCAAGATGGACCAAATAGTGCTGGCTACTACTTGGCGGATGATGGAACTTTATTTATCAATGGGAGGATCACGGTCCCAAAAGGAGAAGGGCTGAGAAATGAGATATTAAGGGTCGCACACCATTCTTTACTTAGTATCCATCCTGGAAGTTCGAAGATGTACCGAGACGTGAGAAGATACTATCATTGGCCGGGCATGAAGAAATCGGTAGCACAATGGGTTGCACAGTGTGCAACATGTCAGCAAGTCAAAGTTGAGAACCAAGTTCCAGGAGGACTGTTGCAGAGTCTTCCGGTACAACAGTGGAAATGGGACTCGTTTTCCATGGATTTCATCACCGATTTACCCACCGCTCCAGGTAGATCGAACAACTCAATCTGGGTGATTTTATGGATAGGTTGACCAAGGTCACACACTTGTTATCTATGCGGGATACGGATAAAGTTGAAGTACTGGCCGGGCTGTACATCAACGAAATCGCGAAGTTACATGGAGTACCTTCAGACATCGTCTCAGATCGTGACCCTAGGTTCACCGCAGCATTTTGGGAAGCATTACAGGAAGCCTTGGGGACGAAATTGTTTAGAAGCACGGCGTTTCATCCAGAAACAGATGGCCAAACGGAGAGAACTATTCGAACAATCGAGGACATGCTTCGGATGTGTATTCTCGATTGGGCAGGAAGTTGGGAGAAGCATTTACCGTTGGTGGAGTTCTCATACAACAACAGTCATCATGCGAGCATAGGGATGTCACCTTATGAAGCTTTGTATGGAATGCCATGCAAAACACCTTTGTGTTGGACGGAAGTGGGAGAGAGAAGAATGTTTGGATCGCCGATTGTTCAAGAGACTACAACAAAGCTGGAGACAATTAAGACCAACATGAAGAAGGCTCAGGACCGTCAGAAGAAGTACGTAGACCAGTCAAGAAGAGAGGTAACATTTGAGATAGGAGATTGGGTCTATTTGAAGGTTACAGCACAGAAAGGAAGGGACAGATTTGGCAAGGTTGGGAAACTCGCGGTCAGATTCATTGGTCCGTACAAGATCATCGGGAGAGTTGGTGAGGTAGCTTACCGTTTGGATCTTCCTGAAGATATGCATCTACATCCAGTGTTTCATGTCTCCATGCCTTAGAGACATATACGAGATCCAAGTGCTGTAGAGCCGGAGAGAATCGAGGAGCTAAGGTCAGATCTTACATATCCAAAAGGACCGATTCGATTGGGAGAAAGGCGTATTAGAAAATGTGGGAACCGAAATTCGCACTGTCGATTTTAGTTAAGTTTTATCGGAGGAAAACTAAGTAAACCTAGTTTTCCCTGAAGGCTCGGATTTTCTGCGACAACCAAACGAAATTGATAGAACAAGACAATGTAGCGGAAAAATTGCACTAAGGCGTTTTATTAAATAGATGGTAAATTGAATACAATATTCTTCCGAAAACAGAAAGTAGAGATACACTGAAGAGGAAAGAACGGAAATATAGGAGACAAAACGTTCTAAGTCTTGCTCCGCTAGTCTAACCTCCTACGTCCTAAGTTCCCTAAGCTAGCAGGAATTCTCTAAAACCCTAGATTTCGGATTTGGTCTCTCTCTCGATGATTTTCGCTCTGCCTCTCTTCCTCTCCCAAAGCTCCTTTATATACTCCTTCTTATGACGGTCTATCCTCCTTCTGGGCCGCAAGGCGGGCTTTTTCCATTTTCGTCGGCCTTCATGTTTATCGGGAAACTTGACATTTATCTTCGGGATACTTGACATTTATCCTTCCGGAAATTTAGCATTTATCTTGTTACGTAAAGATAAACGTAAATCGTCATATCTATCTTAGATAATCGTAAATGGGTTGTCCGATCGCATTTGGTCCCTTTCGGGCCGTTTCTAGGACTTCCGCTGTTTTCTACGATTTATTCGGAAGATCTTCAATCCTCCGTAGAATTGAGATGTGTGGTGTCTTAGATAACCATCATCGTTTCGTATGACTAATTTAAGATCTTCCTTTCCGTTGATATCTTACGAGTTTCTGAAGTGTTTCCGACGGTTTTTAGTTCAGAGTAAGAACGGGAGTTTTGTACGCGGAATCCCAATGATTCATTCCGCGAGGACTCGGGAAAGACTCAAAGTACAGATTACTGACGGCCGGGGCCTGGAACTTGTGCACGGAAGATTGTCTCTCGAGGACCCCAGCCAGCACGGGCGCTAGGCGCCCGGCGCCTAGAGGCAGCACGGGCGCTAGGCGCCCGGCGCCTAGAGGCAGCACAGGCGCTAGGCGCCCGGCGCCTAGAGGCAGCACGGGCGCTAGGCGCCCGGCGCCTAGAGGCAGGTCGGGGTCGGCTGCTCGGTTCCTTCGGTTTGCGGATGTTCGTGTGCGTCCTTCGGAGGATTTTTCGTATGACAAATGGACTTAGCCGTTGATTTCGAGATACCGTTTTTGACCCCAACAGAAGACTGAAGAATCGTGAGATTGCTCAAGTACAAGTTTTCTGGGGAAGACGAAACATGATTCATGTTACTTGGGAGGATGAAGAGAGATTCAAGGTCGACCACCCTGAGTTTTTCCGAAAGGATGTTGTGATGGAGGAAGGAGGCCCCTCAGAGGTTTAGAATTCGAGGACGAATTCTGTTAAGGGGGGAAGAATGTAGAATCCCATAAAAAAAAAACAATTATTATTTAGTGGTCGTACTGCGGGTGATGGTTGGTCGAAGAATTGATCGTGAGTGAACCTTAAGCTGCTGGACCATGTTTAGAAAAGTGTTAGGTTGATCAGAAGGATGTTTTGGAAGCATAACATTTTTGGAAGCACGACGGTTTAGAAGCTCTACGTTTCAGAACCCGACGTTTTTTTAGCAACGAAGTTTTCTCCAAAACTTTGTATATATCAGTAAAATATCATTTGGGAGAAATTATAAGTTGGAAGCAGGCCGGGAAGTAAGCACGACGGGATCGAAGCATGACGGGAAAACCCGAAGTTGGGCGAAAACCCTAATTTCGGTATTATCGATTTTTCGAGGAAGCCGGAGGCTCGGGAAATATTTTTCCGTCAAGGTCAGAATCACTTGGAGGTTATTAAAAATATTTATCTCATCAGAACGGGCGTAGAAAAATATTCGGGATCGATCGCGGCACGAAAATTCACCGGAAGGATCAAAATCAATCGAACGGACCGAGAAGCTCGAGGTGGCCTTATCTGTGAGATAAGGACGTGATGTAACCTTCGTGGCATGGTATGTGGCAAGGGAAGCCGGAGGTGTTGAAGCCCAGGAGAGCACAGCATGCTGATTGACACCCAGAAGCACGAGGTGCCGCGAAACCTGCGAACGGAGCATGCTGAGCGACATGTGTGCGCTGAGAGTCAAACTGGATGAGTTCAGGACGTGGATGAGACATCTGGATGGCGTGGTGTCACTCTGAAGGACATCCTGGTCATGCCATCAGACATGTGGAGCACGAGGTGTCGCGACGCATGCGTCCGGAGCCATGCGAAGCGACACACGGGCTGCCACACAGCTTGTTTCTGATTGGTTGCTGCATCCTATATAAACCCCACGACCCCAGCTAATTTCAAACCATCCAGAAAACCTGAAACTCAGAGAAAACGTGAGAGAGAAAGCTAGAGAAAGAAAGTTCGAGTTTCGATCATTTTCGAGTCTTTTTCGGCAGTTTTCGAGAACAGTTATTCTGCTCGATTCGAGTCTACATCTAAGAGAGGTTCTGCTCGACTCAAAATAAGTTCAGAAGTGGGTCTACTTGTGAAGGTCAAGAAAGGGTTCGAAACGCAGAAGACGGATTCGGGGTCAAGGCCACGGTCAACCAAAAACAGTGAGTTATAATCAATTGTTTGCTAAGCTGTTTTTATGCAGGTTCCCATTACTTGGAAGTTGAATCATGGCAGGAGGCCAGGTCTAAACTGAGTAATGGTTTGATTAGTTGATAGTAATGGTTAGATTGATTGAGTTGATAGCATGCTTAGTTGTTATTAGAGAACCGTAGTAGCATGCTAATGGTTAGGTTGATTGGTTAGCAATTTCTGATTGCTTAGATGATATCGCTAGGTTGTGGATAGTTAGATATTCTGGAATTAGTCTTTATGCTAGATTCTAGAATATATTTGATTGTGTTTGGTTGTTGTGATTGTGAAACCTTGGTTATATTACCGGGTTTTGGTATTTGTTATGTATTGGCCGACAGCATTGTGTAACCCAAATTTCTAGGCATGTGTAGGGGTGAATTAGTGTTCCTTCGGACCTCGTACCCAGCGGGTTCAAGGAAACCCCTTATTCGTTGGATCGGGAAGACTCAGAGAGACGGGGTCATGGCCTAGGGCTGAGTGATTACACGACGGTGTAATGTGGCAGTGACCCGATGGACTGTGGGCTGTCGCGCGGTGACCCGATGGACTGTGGGCCGCGGTCGGTTGAAAGTTCCTTCTTCCTGGCATGTGTGGTGGGAAGTTAGGATATTGCCGATAGTGAAGGAGCAACCTAACGTCACCGGGGCCCGAGTTATAGTTATATATTTTATAAAGGGATTTGGTAAACCCTGGTTAAGTTTTATCGACTATATTATAGTATCGATATTTTACTCGTATTATTTTACTACGGGTTTCAGATTTTGATTATGTTATTGCTGCTATTTCTGATTTATGCTATTAGGTGAACCTCTCGCTTTAGATTATTTGGGGTTGGGATAGCGAGGGGTTGTATTTGTTTAGTTGGGGATTGTAACTCACTGAGTAATGCTAGATTACTCACCCCTCACTCTTTGTTGTTTTCAGGTAACCAGTGGTTTGTAGCGGTCGCGGGAAGCTAGGCGGGATGGTGTAGATTTTGCATCTTTTTGCTTGCGACGTTTTCAAACTATACGTATGTATATTTTGCTCGATGGCATGCCACTACGCTTATAATATTTTGTGTGTTGTGAACCGAATATGATATAAGATAAATAAATCGATGTTTTATGTAAATGCCTTGTTGTTTCTGTTATTAGCTTTGTCCAAGCTAACAAAACGCCAGTTCGGAGTACGGGTTGAGAAGCCTTAGGCTTCGATCTGACGGGACGTGTTAGCGGGTGAACTGGCCAAGTCACGAATTGCACTTTTTGTGACAAGGCTGGAACGCCCCTAGCCCGTCATGTAGCGCTCCCGGACCTTGGTAGAAAGTCAGCCGTCGGTCATGTTCTTGTTTGATTGTTGGCCGGTGGTTCGACCTATACCTAGAACGGTTCGGGGGTGTTACACCCCCCCCCCAACCTTCCAATACAGTTTTTCCTCTTTCTCTTTCCTTACATTTTTTTCTCAACTCATACCGGTGAGCCTCATTTCTCTCTGTCACAATCCATCTTTGAGAGTCTCAGTTTGCCATTGAAACTCCTTTCAGTCATCAACAACCTCGCTATCTTTTACGATTTTAAAAGGGTGAAGTTTCTATCTTTTTGTAATTTTTGTTGGCCATTTGTCAACTATTCTGTGAAATAATTTACGAACAAAGCTGAATCACCTATACTATTATTTGCGAAGTGATTTTTTTCAATGGAGCTCTCACGTTAAAAGTTAGAGCGGTTAATATCGGTATCACCCTTAATAAATAGTTAGTTCTTTTAATATATAACTAACCATCTATTAAAAACAAATTTTAATAACTTGATAATTATCATTCTACAAAATAGTTTATATTTTTTCATAAATCTTTATTAACCTTAATGAATAATTAAATTAATTACACATAGTTAAAACAAATTTTAGTCTTTTAATTATTATTATTATATAAAAGTAGTTTATATTCTGCTATCCAAATAATAATCTTAAATTTATTTTCTTAAAAAAATATATTTCTCTATATATATATTTTATATAATTTTGTGTATATATGAATTTATTTAAGTTTATTATATGTAATACAAAGTATTTAAGTTATAAAGAAAAAATTGCATATATATTATAAACTATTTAATTTATTATTGAATATTTGAACGTATGAACAGTAATTTACTATCATAGTATTTCAATTTAATAATATATCATTATATAAATACTTCTAAATTATTTAACCGCATAGGCGGACAAACACCAAGAAGCTTTTGACCAAAGAAAAAACACACGGAGAAGCTAATATATAATCAATTATTTGGTGGTGGTAACTTGATTTTTACCCACATACTATTATTTACGAATTGCTTTTTCTTAAAGAAGTTGTCACGTTAAAAGTTAACACCTTATATATGACTTAAGTAAAAATAAAATGAAAATTAATTTATTTAATTAGATAATTAATTATAATCTTAAAATATATTTTAGTTCAAAAGATATTTTCTATATATTGTGTTGTAATCTGAAAAATATTTTTATAAAATATTTTTTTAAACATAAAACATATAAATAAATATTAATCAAGTAAAACTCTTAATTTTATATAATCAAAAAGAGAATATTGAGTGACTTTTAAGATTTGTCTAAATAATGCATACGATGTACAAAAACACTGTCCTAAAATTTATAATATTTAAAAAAATCAAATGAAAATAAAAATCATAATTTACTCTTTTAATTAGCAACTAGATCTCGACCCGCACAACCGTGCGGATATTAATTTTACTGTAATAAACATTTAATTTTCTATGTATATATATTTATTTTAGATCATTATTTAGTTTTAGTCTAATATTAAATGTTTCTTTAAGAATTTCAAATATAATAATTTTAGTTTATATGTTGTAAAATGTTTAAAACCATCACATGTGCTGATGACATAAAAAAACTACCACATGTATTTTTTCTTCTTATTATATATTTATATTATTGTATTTGTATTTAATTATTAAACAAATTAATATGGCATGAAAAACATATTTGATAATTATTTTTTATTTAATTTATGTTAAATTTTTACCCGTCTTTTAAAACTGGATTTCATTTTAGTAATATTCTTACATTTCTTCATTTACATAATACATTATTGTATATAAAAATCTAATATATTTTGTTTTTATACATGTATTGTAGTCTTTCATCAAATTATTATGTTAACATAAATATTTTATATGTATAAAAATTCAAAAAATTATAATCTATCACTTTAATATAACTTTTTCATATGTAGTTCAATATAATAATTTTATTTTAACATGTATAGTTATGATTATAAAATAGATAAGTGTATGATAGAATTTTTATTTAAAATTTAATAAATACTAACTGTGTATATATTATTGCATCATAATATTTCATTGGTAATTAAAAAATTAGTGAAATATTTAAATATATTTTTTGAAAATTAATATGTTGTTAAAATATTTAGGTCAACATAATAATTTTCTTTTAATATGATTTATTTTGATTATATAATTGATAAAAAAGATTGAACATTTATTTTTCATTTTGTAAACAATAACTGAATATATTAGTGTATAGTATATTCAAAACTAATCACTAAATTAATTAACATATTTACATATAATTTTTGAAAATTAATATCAGTTAATATATTTTTAAACAGTTTTTTCGAAATTTTAATATATATATGATTTAAATATAAGTTAGATTCAGTATATTGTTAATTTTATTTATAATATCCCTAAAATATTGGGAAGTTATTATCTTTTATATAATATTAAAGTTATTAATGTTTTAATAATGTAATGTATTTTATCTAATATGTAAATCAATTATGATTAAAATATGATGTGACCAACTCTAGTAGATAGTCCATTTTATTAAAAATCACACATGAATTAGAAGTCATGACTTATCTTTTAATATAATAGATACATATATTAATAAGTATATTTTTTTTAAATTAAATCTGCATGTGCGGACACAACACCTAGTTTTTGAGTATATGGCAACATTCACTATGACCATAATGAATTCAGTCGTTTATGAATTGTAATTTTCAAATAGTTATAGATTTTGTTGATATTTGATGATATATGTTTCACTTTATAGATTGTTCGAAGTTTGTGCTTCTTGTGGATGGGTTTTGTTCTGTATATGCTCAGTTCTATAGATTTTTAAGTTTGTTTGTTTGTACCATTCATGATCTTGTCGATGAGGAGATTTGGCCCTTTTCTTTTACAGGATGTTGGATCTTGGCTTGAGGTTATAAATCTGAGCAGCTACAGCCAGATACTTTAAAGAAAATATAGTGTCAATGGAGAATATCTAAAAAGCATTTATATGTTTACAACTGAACAGGCTCTTCTCTTCATAAATAGATATCTCATGGAAATGGGAGACTTCATCTCCCTTTGTAAAGAACTCAGAAGGATTAAAGGTTTCTTGCTCTTTCACTATTTATTCTTCGGTTTAAAGTTGTTGCAGATATTTGACTAATGGTAAAGAAACTTGTTTCTTTTATGGTGCTTACACTGCTGAGACGGAGAAGTTTAAATGGAGAAAGGGCACAGCGTTCCGTTGTTCATCACAGGGTATGCGAGGATGCCATGGTTGGAGAGAGGCAATGGTGTAGTCTCTTACTTTGGTAGCTTTTGTTCTTTTTTTTTGCTTTGCTTTAAGAGATTTTGAGAATCTGATAGGTTCTTAGGTCAAATTGAGCTTGAGGATGTTTTTAATTAAAAAGTATAATGTGGATGTTTGTAGTCTGTGTACATATTTTTTTTTGTAAAACAATGAACATGTGTATAGTCAAACCTAGATGTCATTTTCCATTATATTTGTAAACACTCAAACGTATTCAATATGTGTAATAGATTAATTAGTGTTAATATTCATTGAAACCCTTTTGTTTTGTGTACTGATTTCATTTTCTATTTTTCACCCTCTTGTATACCAAACACATATCAATGTAGGACAACCAGCAATGGTGAGTACCTAGACAATTTATTAGTATATAAATAATGTTAAAAATAAATTCTCTCCATTTCATAATAAATATCATTCTATCTGTTTTTTCCTGTTACACAAAAATGTGACTTTACAATTTTAATATAAATTATATTTATTTTCAGTTGAAAATTAATTATAAACTGTAATGATTTTATAAATAATTTTATTTATATCAAATATTATTGGTTAAAAAAATGTAACTAATAACAATTTTCCTATGTTTCAAAAAAAATAATCTTTGTGAAAAATGTCGCAGTGACACTTATTCAAAAATGGAGGAAGTGTAAAAGATGAGATCGGTGAGACGCGTTTGTGCTAGGAGAGATGTAAAGAAATGTCAGGGAAACTTTTCTTACATATCTCTTATTTCTATTGGCCAAAACTAAAACTTAATTTTCGCTTTTACTAATTATATTGATATTATATGTGCAGAAACTCAATATAAAAAAAACTAGAATCAAATAAGAGAACGGCAAAAGATGAAATACTTATTTTTAAAACAGAAACCGAAACCCTTTAAATTTTACATTCATATGACCAACAAGTTTTCTCTTTTCCCAGACATCATCACTATCATCAAACATTAGAAACCTAAGGAAGCTTTCAAAACAAAACACTCTCTATCTTCAGGCCAAAAGATGTACAAACACTCAATTTTGTTGCTTTTGTGAAGAAGTAGAACAACACTCATATTGCAACTGAAGCCTCCCCCACCACCAACAATAAGGAAAGAGAAATGAGAAAACTATCTTCAAAGTCGGATCACAAATTGAGAGTTGCGTCCTCAGTTGCCTCTTTAATGATAGGCGGCATTTACATCAGTGATGGCTTCACCTCCTTGTGCTGTATGTAAAGTCAAATGAGTTTAAAAAACAATAATTAAGAGAGGATAAAAGCAACCGAAGTAAGGTGTTGTTACGTTCAAAGACCTGTACATAAAAGGCTCGGATCTCCTCGTCTGTAAGGGGATCTACGTCAGTATTGTTCTCATCCCAACCAAGGGATTTAAGGAACTCAGCCTCTTTTTCATCCGGAAGGTCTGACGATTCAAAAACGCTAACCCTCTCCGCAGCTTCAGAAACTTTCTCGACCCTTTCCACGACGATGTCTACACTTGAAGGGTCACTAGCTACAAGCTCCTTAGAGATGTCTGCTTTTTCCTCTACAGGAGAGAAGAAGCAAGAGCCAGTTGAGTCCTTAGTTGCCTCGTTAATGATAGGAAGCGTTTGCATCAGTGATGGCTTCACCTCCTTGTGCTGTATGTAAAGTCAAATGAGTGCAAAAAAAATCCAAAAAGAATAAAAGCAACCGAAGTATGGGTGTTGCTACGTTCATATATATACCTGTTCATAGAAGGCTCGGATCTCCTCGTCTGTAAGGGGATCTACCTCAGTATTGTTTTCGACCCACCCAAGGGATTTAAGAAACTCAGCCTCTTTTTCATCTGGAAGGTCTGCCGGTTCAAAACCATCATCTCTTTCTGCAGCCTGCACACTTAAAGAGTTACTAGCTACAAGCTCCTTAGAGATATCTGATTTTTCCTCAACCGAAGGGAAGATGCAAGAGCTAGTTGAGATGTTTGTAGATGTCTTCTTCTTCAAAGCACTGTAAAATGCATTCCTGCTCTTAGTTCGAGCCACAGAAGTAGCGAATGGCACAGAGGGAGCAGCTATCATCTGGAAACCAGCAGACAGGCTGTTGTTTATAGGACGTGGATCTCCAGATTCCTTAACCGCAGGTTTGAGAACTACCAGTTTCTTAGCACTATCAGGCTTGTGGGTATTTCTAAAAGAAGAAAGACCAATTGCACCACTTCGAACCATTGGTTTGGTCTTGGAAACCTGACAAATCAAACCAAAATAAATATACAGTATAGCCCAAGGAAAGAGAGGAGAAAATTAAATATCGCTACGGAAACAGCTTACTGATCCCTTTGGTGTAGAAGGCACAAGCGGTATTAGCTTAAGAGCTCGGTCCTGATCAAGTCTTTTTATCATTGAATAGCCCTAATAAAAAATAACATCTTAAACAAACAGAAAAAGGCAAGTGTACTTACTATAAAGCAACACAAATATATACAAATCATACCTGAGGAAGTGTACCAGTTCTAGGAGGCTGCGAGAATGCTTCAGCCATGTTATGAGTATTCGAAGTAACAACGGAGTAAGAACCACTCTTCTCGGTAACATTGGGAATCTCCGCTGGAGCAGATGTACAACCTTCCTCAGCATTCATGCCGGAGTCGTCACCAACAGACAAGCTCTTAACAGCAAGACTTAGATCAGTAATGCCTCCTTCCTCTCTCTCTTCGGTTTTAAGCTGAGGAAAATCCTTGGAAAACCGTTGACCCAAGTGGTCCTCATGTTTCCTTGTCGTCATTGTTGAATTTGATCGCCTGAACGGCTGTTGATTCCTTCCATTTAAGATGGTACCGGAAGGGAAACGAGAATCACGGTCCCATGGGTCTATGTTGCTCCGGCTATCTTTTTCCATTCTCCGATCTTTACCTCTCCTTTGACCATTGAAATTCCTATATGCATTTCTGGTAGACCCATTACTAAACCTTCTCGGTGCATCGGTGGAAGAATTCTTCCGATCGAGAATATGAGACCGAACTGAATCCACATCGGTGTTGGTTCTAGGGTTTCTACTCTTGCTATCATGCGTCAACGAAGAATCTGAACCAAAATGAGAAAGGAAATGGTATTTAGTTACGATGCTATTCAAACAATTGTTTTAAAACGACTATAGAGCCATACAAAACTGGACCACACCTGAGTTTTGATTTTTATTCCCAGCACCAGAACCATTCCCTGAACTTCTCAACCATTCAGGTACGAAAGAGGGTTCACGTTTCTCCATCGGTAAAGCTATACTGTATCAAGTAAAGAACCAATAAGCAATTCTCTGCACTCTTTCACTCTCTCACTATACACCACAAAGGGCAGCGAACAAATCGCAATCTAAAAAATAAAATAAAATTGATTCGTCCCAAACCTACACGAAATCAGTTATGAGAAACACTCTCCCCCACAGATCATCATCGCTGTCAATAAGCCCACAAAGAAGGAACATATGAACAAACAAATGCCTCTTTATCTCTCTACCCCAAAGGAGAACTACTCAATTTTTATGTTTATATTATCTTTTTGTAATACCACTAATGGTTTCCTGGTTTTATTTAAGAAATTGTTTTGAGAAACTGTTGAAATGTTTCTTCGTAGTCCAATGAATTTATAGTAATATAAAAATTTAATACCATAAAAGTATTTCCTTATTTATAGATAACCAATTAATGCATATTTGACAAGTAAAATATCATTAAATAATTATGTTTTAACTATTATAATTTAATTAATATATCTTTGAACAGATTTAAATAAGTTTATTACCATACTTTCGAATACTTAACATATCTATCATTAATAAACTGTTATATATTTTTTGAGGAAATAGAATATATATCATAAATATGAAAAAATATTTACTGAAAAACTGTTCAATAACTATTATATTTTAGTTAGTTTATAATCTACAAATACATTTTGATTACTAAAAAATACTATCATAATTTCATTTAATTGACATACACATATATATATATATATATATATATAGCATTGTTTATAATTGGAAAAAAGGATTTGACATGTATTCAACAGATATAATATATATAAAAATGACATATATTGCTTTTCAGAAAAGAGATACAAAAGAAAATATTTCATTCACACACGCATGCACACACACACACACACATATATATATATATATATATATATATATATATATGAACCAGAAACCAAAAAATGGTAGTACAACATTCATCTATTTGTTTTCACTGCAAGTGGAATTAACAAGCATTGCCTGGTAATTAGGGAGAGAAACAGTGCGGCCGCCCCAGGTCCAAGTCTGAGTATCCCGTATATCAATAGTTAAAGGATTCATTTTTTTTATAAATACATGTTTTTACATAGTATTTTGTTTTTTTTTTAAAAAAAAAACTTGTAAATGATACTGAAGAGTCCCAAAAATTTTATATGTATATATATATATAGTTTTTTTTTCTTCACAGAAAATTGCTGACTATATTCGACAAACAAAAAAAAATTATAACATTAAATAAACAAAAATGTAAAAATGTAAAAAAAAAATGCCCTAGGTCCCCTAACAATATTAAGCCGGCCCTGTGAACGGGATAACCAAATACTCTTTTTAATTCCATTAAATTCCTGCAAATTTTGAGAACGAAGATTACTTTTAAACATCATCTTACCACTTCGAAACTTTCCATTGCAAAAGCCACCACTTATGGTTACAGTAAAAGAAATGCATTATATCCCTAGAAGTTATTTAAATCTGCATCACATATACCTTTTATGAGTGATACGGATGCCTTCTTAAAATAATTCCGTCCAAACTCAAATTCACATATGTATGATTCCATAGACCATCTATATAACACCAACATACTCTTTAATCCATTATCAATAAAACAAAAATGAATAATGATCTCATGTTGTTATGATTACTAGGTGGTTCCCGCGAATTCACGGATATAAATATTGTGCGAAAGTATATATTATGTGTAAAATATTGTAAAGTAACAACTGATGAATTTTAAGTAATAACAAATGTCAAGTTTGAGTAATAGAATGGTCTTTCGATGTAAAAAAAGTAATAACAAATGTTTGTGGAATTATATATGTAATTATCACATTCATTACTAAAACACATATTATGCATATTCTTCGACCTTTTCTTCTTCTTCTTTTTTGTTATTATTTTTTTTTTCTATCAATTTTTTTGTTTACATTTTCCTATTTTTTACATATTTTTCAGATATTTATTTCTCTCTCTAAATAGTAATGAAAAAAACATACAATCGATGAACCAAAAAATCATCTTATTTTCTTTTCAATCATAACATTACCTAAATAGTGATAAAAAACATATAATATTATTTGACGTAAATGCAAAACATTTTTAATCGAAGTTCTTACATGTTCTTTTCAATATGGTTAGTCCAATCTTCAAACCTAATTATTAATAAAACATATATGGACATTATAATATATTAATAACTATAGATACAACTATGTTTTATATGAATATAGAAGACTTACGCGGAGGTCTTCTCGTCAAGTAGAAGTTAGTTTTGCAATTGACTTTTACATGTGTATAGTCAAACGTAGATGCATTTTTCCATTATATTGTAAACATTCAAACGTATTCAATGTGTGTAATAGATTAATAAATGTAAATATTCATTGAAACACTATTGTTTGTACACTGATTTTCATTGTCTATTTTTCATTCTCTTATACACCAAAGACATATCAATGTAAGGGCACCAGCAGTGGTGAGTGAGTGCCAAGACATCTTTATTAATATATAATTTATTAATATATAAATAATGTAAAAATATGAAAGAAGGTAAAAATAGGTCAGAGACGATTGTGTAAGAGATGTAATACTTATTTTTGTACTATTTTTCCTATAATACCCTTCGGTAATCGTGAACAAGAGACATGGATCGTGAAAACCTCGATGGATCAGAAGGACATGAAACATGTGCACAAAAAAACTAAACTAAATTATATAAATAATCTATAGATTATAAGAATTTAAAATCATAATAAATTTGATAAATCAGTAAAATCTTATAATTATCAGATAAAAGTATTCTAAAATAAGAAAAAGAATAAGCAAACTATTTTTCCTATAATACCCTTCGGTAATTCACAAAATAAATGAAATAAATATTCATACAAACAAAAATTAAATAAAAAAAATAGTAACTAGTGATGAAATATCTATATCAACTTATTGGTATTTTTTCAGTTCAAAAAATATTTAAATCATAATTTCATATTTTGTTTTACCAAAAGTAGAATTGACATTCTACAGAGTAGAAAATGTGATTCACTTTTTTCATTGAATCTACTATGTTTAGAATACGAGATCTACATATATAATAGTAATCTAAAAATATTTAGAAAACACATTATGCGCTTAACATATCTTTCTAAAATCTGTAGAAATTAATATCTACACATTACTATAAATTTAAAACCTGTAGAAATCGATTCTACATAATACTATAAATCTATAACTATTAGAAATTGATTTCAAATATGTTTTCAACATTCTAGATATAATAGAATACATATTCTACGGATAACGACAATTAGTTCCAAAAATATAGGAAGATAATATTTGGAAATTCAATTTTCTTATTTGTTAAATCGTTTTAAAAATAATAAAAATATATAAAAAGGAAACGTGTTATAAAAAAATCGATTATGTAAACTTCTTCTTCTTCTGACACCGTCTTCTATTGATTCACAAAATTTTGACAAAACTTTCACACTTATTCTGCCATGATTCATATCAATGCTTCATGTTGTGTTTGGAAATTGGTTGTAGATTCAGGTTGGAGTTTTTCTGCTGATGAAAAGATAGGAGGAAGGTTACTTGCTTTTGAATTGAGTTATTCTATTGAAGAGTTCAACAAAATTATTATAGAGGATTTTAGTTTCAAAGAAACATATACCGATTTAGAGTTGAGTTATCTACTTATTGGATTGGTCAATTCATCAGAATGTCCACCGATGATCATTGCAAACTCACGCCAAGTTCAAAATTTTCTAGGGTTTTGTTGGAAGCATCGGTCAACTCAATTGTGTGTTACTTATAAAGCCAAGCAAGGAAATCCATATAAGATCGACAATGATCTTAACAAGATGGCAACTGATTCACGTACTAGTGAAGAGGAGGAACAAAATCCTTGTGACAATGGGGGTGTCTCAAATAATGTTAAGGGGGCTAAGAATAAGGAGAACAAGAAAGGGAAGATGAAGCAACGCGATGTTGATGGAGTTGATTGTGATGGTGACAAGCATAACAAGAATAAGAAAGAAACGATGAAGCAAGACGAGGTTAATGGAGATGATTAAAATCCTGATAACATCATCTGTGAAAAAGAAAACAGAGAAAATTTGGCAAAGTGTTCTTTGATCGAGTTGGTTAAGAAAGGAGATCTCTTCCTCAATAAAACAGTGTTAAAAGCAAGGTTTGATTTATGTGCAATGAAGCATAACTTTCATTACACAGTTACTAGATCCAATAAATCAGTTTGGTGTATTAGATGCGATGATAATGTGTGCTTTTGGAGTGCCCGAGCAGAGTGTTTGAAGGGCTGCACATATTTTATTAATAAGAAGTATGTCGGTGAACATTCATGCGCACCTTCAAATAAAACCAGTGCATGTATGACATCTTCAGCAAAAACAACCGATCGATCAACATTGGATCGATCTGGCGCGATCGAGTTAACTTGAATCGGTCGATCATTATATGCTCCGCATATTTACGTTGTTTGGATATATTTATCTGGATCAACCAGTCAAGATCGATCGGTTCCTTACCAGATCGATCGGTTTCCTTACCAGATCGATCTTTCCTGATGACTTATAAAACCTTCGGACATTATGATTTTTTATGGGAATTTTAAATCCCTATTTTTAATTTTTTGAGTTACAAATACTTTGAATACTTACAAATTGGTTTATGAATTGTAATTTTTAATTTTTTAATTGAAATTAAAAACAGTATTGCCATTTTAAAAATATTTAGTCTAATAGGACATAAAACACATAAAATTAGTCTAATGGGACATGAACACCATTTTTTTGGTTTATGCACTATTTTCATTGTCTATTTTTTCACTTTCTTGTACACCAAAGACATATCAATGTAAGGATACCAACAATGGTGAGTACCTAGACAGGTTTATGAATATATAAATAATGTAAGAATAAAAAAGTTTGAAAGAACAAGAAAATATGTGGGAGACTTCTGCGCTGGGAGATGTTAAGAAATGTCTGAGAAACTTTTCTTACATGTCTTATTTCTATTGGCCAGAACTAAAACTTATTTTTTGCTTTTACTTACGGTTTTGACCAAAGACAGAAATCGAAAGCCTTTAAATTTTTCATTCATACCACCAACAATTTTTCTCTTTTCCCAGACATCATCACTATCATTTTTTTAAATATTAATAAAAGCCCTAAACCGGCCAAATGGTTTATTGGTTTAAATATCAATTTGAACCGAAAAGCAAAACCGGATTAAACCGGAAACAAGCAGTGAAACCCCTAGAGAGGGAGGCTTAGATCGTTCCCAAATCGCCTCTGCCGCTCTCGCCGGTATCTGCTCACCGCCTTCAACATTAGAAACCTAAGGAAGCCTTCAAAACAAAAGAACTCTCTATATTCAGGCCAAAAGATGTACAAATACTCAAATTTGTTGCTTTTCTGAAGAAGTAGAACAACACTCATAGTGCAACCGAAGCCTCTCCCACCACCAACAATAAGGAAAGAGAAATGAGAAAACTATCTTCAAAGTCGGATCACGAATTGGGAGTTGCGTCCTCAGTTGCCTTTTTAATTATAGGCAGCATTTGCATCACTGATAGCTTCACCTCCTTGTGCTATATGTAAAGTAAAATGAGTTTAAAAAACAATAAGAGAGGATAAAAGAAACCGAAGTAAGAGTGTTGTTACGTTCATATACCTGTACATAGAAGGCTCGGATCTCCTCGTCTGTAAGGGGATCAACCTCAGTATTGCTTTCGTCCCAACCATGGAATTTAAGGGACTCAGCCTCAGTGTTGTTACGTTCATATACCTGTACATAGAAGGCTCGGATCTCCTCGTCTGTAAGGGGATCAACCTCAGTATTGCTTTCGTCCCAACCATGGAATTTAAGGAACTCAGCCTCTTTTTCATCTGGAAGGTCTACCAGTTAAAAACCATCATCTCTTTCTGCAGCCTGCACACTTGAAGGGTTACTAACTACAAGCTCCTTAGAGATATCTGATTTTTCCTCGACAGAAGGGAAGATGCAAGAGCTAGTTGAGATGTTTGTCGATGTCTTCTTCTTCAAAGCACTGTAAAATGCATTCCTGCTCTTAGTTCGAGCCACAGAAGTAGCGAATGGCACAGAGGGAGCAGCTATCATCTGGAAACCAGCAGACAGGCTGTTGTTTATAGGACGTGTATATCCAGATTCCTTAACCGCAGGTTTGAGAATAAAATGGGAGCCACATAAGGATTTGACATGTATTTGACAGATATAATCCCCCTATACATTAAAAGAGAAGTCACTTTAGTGATTTCTCAATAGGTGGCACTCATAGAGAGCTTCTAAGATTAATTCTCTTAATCTTATTGGTTCAGTTTTTGTTGATTCTTTTTGATTTATTTTTTTTTCATCGGCCAACCCATACCAAAAACAAAATCCATATATTTAATACGGTCTTAATAATCGATATATACTTTAAGAGTTCAAATATGGTATATTAATAATGACATACTTTAGTAGCAAGACAATCATATTATAGTTTTGGTAAGTTTGCAATAACATATGAATGAAACTTGAATTTCTATACTCAAATAAGGGGTATATTAATTCGTAATTGACAGAGCAATCATAATAATAGTTTTTAAAACTTTATACTCTGTTTATAGGACAAAAACATGATGACTTATACAAAATTAGTAATTATTATACAAAGCCTAAATTTGTATAATAATTCGAATCATGACAAGGCTTTCTTATAATTTTAACATATAGATGATTTAGTTTCATTAATGATGATTTTGATTTGACATTTCGAAATTGTATCAAAATAAATAAATTTTTATTTAACAAATTGTATATAGTTTCCATAATGATGATTTTGAGGTCGGCTTCTTGATTTTGAGTTGACAATTCGAAATTCTAGCAAAAAATAACTTTATGGGCAAGGCAATCATATTATAGTTTTGGTAAGCTTCAAATAACGAATCAATGCAAATTGAATTTCTATAGTCAAATAAGGCTAATATTAAGAGAGATTTAACAAAGAAATCATAATAATATATTTAAAATTTTAATATTCTTCTTATAAGACAAAACCAAGAAGACTTATACAAAATTAGTAATTATTATACAACCTAAATTTGTATAATAATTCGAATCATGACAAGGCTTTCTTAAAATTAGTTGTCATGTGGCACTCACACATCCATTCTCAGAAGAAATCTAGCGATTCTATTGATTGATTTTTTAGAAATTCTTTTTTTGATTTATTTTTGTGGTCGAGATGCTAATATGAAATTATCACTAATTGCTAATCCCATTAATTATAACTTGCGCAAGAATAATAATAAATAATTTGTATTAATAAGTTTCTTTATTACAAATTCGGTAAACCATTTACTCTTGATGTCGACCATTTATTACATGTTTTAATGGCATAATACAATTTCTATCTAATTAGGAAACTTATTTTTATGAACATACCTTGCTTATGTTCATGTAATAAATTGATTACTTGCGCAAGTTTCATATTATATCATATGCATATCATTTTATGACAATACAAATTTAATATATTTCCTTAAACGATTTAATTATTTACAAGTAGCTTTGTATAGCTTTGTGTGACTTGACTATACATACAACGGCCAGACTTGGCTTCGAAACAAAATATCATGCTACTCAGCTCTATTCTCTGAAGTTAATTGCTCTATGATCTTCTTCTGTGTTGTTGATCTGTTGCTATGAGTTTTTTATTTATTTATTTGGTTTATTGATGATAGTAGGCATATAAATGCTGGGTGGGTGTCGTTTTGATTGGAGTGACTTGTCAAGAGTGCAGGTCAGATCGTTTCTTTAGTTTATACTCTGTTTGGTTTAACAGCTTACTATCACACATTAAGGCATGTCTATGTGTGTGTGTATGGCTTACTCTATTTTTTTCAGTTATTCTGACTTTTTGTATTTTGTTTTAAAAAAGCAGAATCCAGAGAGTTCTAGAATTGTTCGAGTTCCAGCCTCAATGCCAGGTTCCTCACTCGCACTTCTGTAGACACTCGAACTGTTTTGATTTGCGAAGACGATGTGGAGGTAGACAAAAAGTCGTTAGAGTTCGCGTTTTCCGTGTGGACGTTTGTCTGATCGCACCCTGGTCGTTAAATAGGGGGATGTTTGTCTGATCGCACGGTTTTGACTTGGGATCATTTAATTGGATTCAGGGATTAGAGTTTTCGGGTTTAATTGGATTTGGGGGTTAGCCTCACTTGTCGAATCTTCCTTATTATTTGGAACACGGTTGTGTGTAATTGTTGTTTTGTCTGAAAATCTTCTTTTACCTTTCAAAAAATATTTTTTTTATGGGCTAATGTTTGTCCTTTAGGTTTCATTGGATTTTAGATAGGTCTTGTCACGAGACTCTCGTGTGTCATTGATTTTGCTTGTTTGTCTGGAGACGTGAGGACATGAACTTTGATATAATTTAAAGTGTTTCAGTTCTGTTTTGGAATTTGTTACAGGTTGAAAGTTTTTGATTATACGAAGTTTGATCAGTGCAAATCCTCATTGATCTCAACCTCACTTTCACCAAGGCTTACATATCCTCTGATGGTGGCTGGTTCATGGATGGTATGCTTCTGATCTATTTTCCAAATTTCCTGTACTTTTGAACAAGAAATTGAGTCTCCTCTTTATGCACTTGCAGTGTTTAATGTCACTAACCAAGATGGGAACAAAGTCACAGACGAAGTTGTTCTAGACTTTATCCAAAAAGTGAGTTTCTTTTTTTTAAACAAGATTTGGTTTTCTTCATCTTATATGAGTCTAATGAGTTTAATTTCTCAGTCTCTTGGGCCGTTGGTGTCATACCATCAACAGACAGCACGGTCATCGAGCTAACCGGCTCTGAAAGACCAGGTATACTCTCTGAGCTGACAGCTGTCCTGACCCATCTCAAGTGCAGCGTTCTAAACGTAGAGGTATGGACGCACAACACCAGAGCAGCCGCTGTGATGCAGGTGACGGACGGCTCAACCAGTTGTGCAATCTCTGACCCAGAGAGGCTCTCTCGGATCAAGAACCTTCTCAGGAACGTGCTCAAGGGAAGCAACACGCCGAGGGTTCATAAAAAGGTTCTGTCTCACGGGAAGGTTCACACGGACAGGAGGCTTCATCAGATGATGTTTGAAGACAGAACTTTATTATGAACTAACCTTTTTATGTTAGCTTAGGCTGTGAGATTAAGTCTCATCTAGGTTTTTTTAATCGTTTTTTTTTTAACTTGAGAAGAATCTGTACATATTTCTCCAGATATAAGCTTAGTTCTTGGTCGAAGATTCAGCGTTGGGTAGGACATATGACTAAAGTGTTAAAAAATATAAACAACTGTAATTGTCGAGAAATTATGTAGATCATTTGGTCTATTATTAATTATTTTAGATCATCGACAATACTATAGTACATGTAGTATCATCGAGAACATAGTTTTCTTCATTAGAATTTCAGTATTATTTTTATTTAAACCGGCAAAATGATATCACTGATTTGAACCACGCCTCTTTGATCTTAGAACAACCTAATTCGATTACATACCCCTTATTAGAAATTACTTTTACCTTTATTAAATATTTCTTGCGCAAGAATATTAAGTAATACATGTAATACTTAGTTTGTTATTATTCACTTTCCTTATTTATGTTGATTAATTGCGCAAGTTAAAATCCTATCATAAGCATTTCATTTTATGGCAATAAAAATATATTACAACAAATCAAACATTTGTCATTTACATTATTTTGAATATGATTTAATTGCACAAGTTTATATCATATTTATTGTAAATCATTTAATAAAATATAACTTTAATATCTTTTTTTGAACTGTTTCATTAGTTTATATTTTTAAACATCATTTATTATGAAAATATCCATCTAATAACACAAGAAAAAAAGAAGGTAGAGCATATATAAAAAAGACACTTGAGGGATGTCATTACTAACTTAATAGTTAGTCTATTTTTATTCGATAAAATTTTTAAATTTATAAATTCTTACAATTTTTTGTTTTTTCTATTAACATATAAATAACACAGACGAAAGACCGGTTGTAGTTGACTACAAACCATTTTCAGTCTGTTTCAAACCAGTTACCAAATGTGTTCACAGATACGATAAGATATACCCGCTGAAAATGTTCCATCAAGGGTTGATGTTCCTGAGGAACAAAGTGATGGTAACACAATGAATGAACCTGAGGTTCAGTTAAAGAGGGGGAGATCAGTGGGTTATAAAAATAAAAATCCCCGAAAAAAAAATTGGTAAAGTAAAGTCAAAAGGTTCTGGGAGGACCTGATACTGAAAAATGTCTGAAAGAAGGCATAAGTGGAAAGGTTCTGAATGAACCTGATATTGTAAGATGTCTGAAAGAAGGCATAAGTGAAAGGGTTCAAGAAGAACCAAATAAAAATGATTTAGATGACCAGAAGGGAACAATAAGATTTTGTGCGTTCCGAGAAACAATGGTTTCAACTTTTTCAAAGCATGCAAAGAATGTGTATGACTGGGTCAGTGAGTCAACACATACAAGAATCAAGCGGATTAGTTAACAAGAAAGAGCCGATGAAAATATTTGAAGATAATTCAGCGTGTGTCGCTTAACTCAAAGAAGGATATACATCAAAGGCGACGAATAAGCATATCTCTCTAAGATTTTTCTCATACATCTGAGAGTTCAAGAAAAATAAAGAAGTGGACATCGAGTATGTCCACCAAGACTTTTTCCCATTCCGAAAACACGTGTATGGTATCGGAATGCGGCGTGTGCGAAGAAATAGTTATTATTCTCAGGGGGAGATTACGGCAGTGTACTCTTTTTCTCCTCGTCATGGTTTTTATCCCATGGGGTTTTTCCATGATCAGGTTTTTAACGAGGCACTACGTAATTTAGGACGACTAATCAAGGGGGAGTGTTGTAAATGGTGATTAGTCATCAGGACACTTGTCCACTGGTGTCATGTTGTGGACACTGGTCCCCTCCTCATCTAATGTCTTGCTACATCATCATCCAAATGTCAGTATTGATGTTTTGTCTTTTTTCCAATATGGTGACTATAAATAGACCCTCCCCTCATTTGTAATAGATATAAGAACAGATATAAGAATAAAAAAGTTGAATATTAATTACTCCTCCTCACGTTTTACTCTCTACATATAATACATATATCCTCACCAAATATAGTTATAGGTTTGAGCTAATAGTTCACAACAGAAACACTATTGTTTGTACACTAATTTTCATTGTCTATTTTTCATTCTCTTGCACACCAAAGACATATCAATGTAAGGGCACCAGCAGTGGTGAGTGAGTACCAAGACAGCTTTATTAATATATAAATAATGTAAAAATAAATAAATAAAAAAATATGAAAGAAGGTAAAAATAGGTCAGAGACAATTGTGTAAGAGATGTAATACTTATTTTTGTACTATTTTTCCTATAATACCCTTCGGTAATCGTGAACAAGAGATATGGATCGTGAAAACCTCGATGGATCAGAAGGACATGAAACATGTGCACAAAAAAACCAAACTAAATTATATAAATAATCTATAGATTATAAGAATTTAAAATCATAATAAATTTGATAAATCAGTAAAATCTTATAATTATCAGATAAAAGTATTCTAAAATAAGAAAAAGAATAAGCAAACTATTTTTCCTATAATACCTTTCGGTAATTCAAAAAATAAATAATTTAAATACTCTTACAAACAAAAATTAAATAAACAAATAGTAACTAGTGATGAAATATCTATATCAACTTATTGATATTTTTTTCAATTCTAAAAATGTTTAAATCATAATTTCATATTTTGTTTTACCAAAAGTAGAATTGACATTCTACAGAATAGAAAATGTGATTCACTTTTTTCACTGAATCTACTATGTTTAGAATACGTGATCTAAATATATAATAGTAATCTAAAAATATTTGGAAAACACATTCTGCTCTTAACCTATCTTTCTAAAATCTGTAGAAATTAAAATCTACACATTACTATAAATTTAAAACCTGTAGAAATCGATTCTACATAATACTATAAATCTAAAACTATTAGAAATTGATTTCAAACATGTTTTCAACATTCTAGATATAATAGAATGCATATTCTACGGATAACGACAATTAGTTCCAAATATATAGGAAGATAATATTTGGAAATATTCAATTTTCTTATTTGTTAATCGTTTTAAAAAATAATAAAAAATATAAAAAGAAAACGTGTTATAAAAAAATTCGATTCTGTAACTTCTTCTTCTTCTGACACCGTCTTCTATTGATTCACAAAATTTACACAAAACTTTCACACTTATTCTGCCATGATTCATATCTATGCTTCGTGTTGTGTTTGAAAATTGGTTGTAGATTCAGGTTGGAGTTTTTCTGCTGATGAAAAGATAGGAGGAAGGTTACTTGCTTTTGAATTGAGTTATTCTATTGAAGAGTTCAACAAAATTGTTATAGTGGATTTTAGTTTCAAAGAAACATATAACGATCTGGAGTTGAGTTATCTACTTATTGGATTGGTCAGTTCATCAGAATGTCCACCATTGATCATTGCAAACTCACGCCAAGTTCAAAATTTTCTAGGGTTTTGTTAGAAGCATCGGTCAACTCAATTGTGTGTTACTTATAAAGCCAAGCAAGGAAATCCATATAAGATCGACATTGATCTTAACAAGATGGCGATTCACGTACTAGTGAAGAGGAGGAACAAAATCCTTGTGACAATGGGGGTGTCTCAAATAATGTTAAGGGGGCTAAGAATAAGGAGAACAAGAAAGGGAAGATGAAGCAACACGAGGTTGATGGAGATGATTGTGATGGTGACAAGCATAACAAGAAGAAGAAAGAAACGATGAAGCAAGAGGAGGTTAATGGAGATGATTAAAATCCTGACAACATCATCTGTGAAAAAGAAAACAGAGAAAATTTGGCAAAGTGTTCTTTGATCGAGTTGGTTAAGAAAGGAGATCTCTTCCTCAATAAAACAGTGTTAAAGGCAAGGTTTGAGTTATGTGCAATGAAGCATAACTTTCATTACACAGTTACTAGATCCAATAAATCAGTTTGGTGTATTAGATGCGATGATAATGTGTGCTTTTGGAGTGTTCGAGCAGAGTGTTTGAAGGGCTGCACCTATTTTATTAATAAGAAGTATGCCGGTGAACATTCATGCGCACCTTCAAATAAAACCAGTGCCTGTATGACAGCTTCAGCAAAAACAACCCATCGATCAACATTGGATCGATCTGGCGCGATCGAGTTAACTTGAATCGGTCGATCATTATATGCTCCGTATATTTTCGTTGTTTGGATATATTTATCTGGATCGACCAGTCAAGATCGATCGGTTCCTTACCAGATCGATCTTTCCTGATGACTTATAAAACCTTTGAACATTATGATTTTTTTATGGGAATTTTAAATCCTTATTTTTAATTATTTTAGTTACAAATACTTTTAATACTTACAAATTGGTTTATGAATTATAAATTTTAATATTTTAGTTGAAACTAAGAACAGTATAGCCATTTTAAAAATATTTAGTCTAATAGGACATAAAACACATAAAATTAGTCTAATGAGACATAAAAACACCATTTTTTTGGTTTATACACTATTTTTATTGTCTATTTTTTCACTCTCTTGTACACCAAAGACATATCAATGTAAGGATACCAGCAATGGTGAGTACCTAGACAGGTTTGTGAATATATAAATAATGTAAGAATAAAAAAGTTTGAAAGAACAAGAAAATAGATGAGAGACGTCTGCGGTGGGCGATGTTAAGAAATGTCTGAGAAACTTTTCTTACATATGTCTTATTTTTATTGGCCAGAACTAAAACTTATTTTTTTGCTTTTACTTACGGTATTGATCAAAGACAGAATTCGAAAGCCTTTAAATTTTTCATTCATACCACCAACAAGTTTTCTCTTTTCCCAGACATCATCACTATCATTTTTTTAATATTAATAAAAGCCCTAAACCGGCCAAATGGTTTATTGGTTACATATCAATTTGAACCGAAAAGCAAAACCGGATTAAACCGGAAACATGCAGTGAAAACCCTAGAGAGGGAGGCTTAGATCGTTCCCAAATCGCCTCTGCCGCTCTCGCCGGTATCTGCTCACCGCCTTCAACATTAGAAACCTAAGGAAGCCTTCAAAACAAAAGCACTCTCTATATTCAGGCCAAAAGATGTACAAATACTCAAATTTGTTGCTTTTCTGAAGAAGTAGAACTACACTCATAGTGCAACCGAAGCCTCTCCCACCACCAAGAATAAGGAAAGAGAAATGAGAAAACTATCTTCAAAGTCGGGTCACGAATTCGGAGTTGCGTCCTCAGTTGCCTCTTTAATTATAGGCAGCATTTGCATCAGTGATGGTTTCACCTCCTTGTGCTGTATGTAAAGTAAAATGAGTTTAAAAAACAATAAGAGAGGATAAAAGCAACCGAAGTAAGAGTGTTGTTACGTTCATATACCTGTACATAGAAGGCTCGGATCTCCTCGTCTGTAAGGGGATCAACCTCAGTATTGCTTTCGTCCCAACCATGGAATTTAAGGAACTCAGCCTCTTTTTCATCTGGAAGGTCTACCTGTTAAAAACCATCATCTCTTTCTGCAGCCTGCACACTTGAAGGGTTACTAACTACAAGCTCCTTAGAGATATCTGATTTTTCCTCGACAGAAGGGAAGATGCAAGAGCTAGTTGAGATGCTTGTAGATGTCTTCTTCTTCAAAGCACTGTAAAATGCATTCCTGTTCTTAGTTCGAGCCACAGATGTAGCGAATGGCACAGAGGGAGCAGCTATCATCTGGAAACCAGCAGACAGGCTGTTGTTTATAGGACGTGTATCTCCAGATTCCTTAACCGCAGGTTTGAGAATAAAATGGGAGCCACAGAAGGATTTGACATGTATTTGACAGATATAATATATAATAAAAATGACATATAATGCTGTTCAAAAAATAGATATATAAGAAAAACATTTCATTTTTTCAACAACACACATATCTATACTATTATTTATGAAGTCATTTTGCTGATTTGCATTCTTCATGATTTTAGCTAATTTTTCTTATTTGTCATATTCTTATTAGTTTTTCGATTAAATCATCAATTTATTAATTTAGATATTAAAAAGTTTTCGAACTTTATAATTAATTTATTAATTTAAATAATATGAATATTTCGGAATTTCTAATTGGAATTAGATTATAATTATTTCAACTTTCACAAGATTCTTATTAGTTTTTAGCTTAAATCATTAACTTATTAATTTAAATAATATAACTATTTCAAAACTTTCTAATTGGAATTTCAGTTATAATTATTTTTAAAAAGTTAGCACCAATTCTTATTTCATATGATATAAGATGTTTAAACTTTATAGTTTAATTTTCTCATTCATTTCAAATTGTCTCGATTATAATTTTGACATCTATAGTTATGTACTTCTGATATATATATATATATATATATATATATATATATATATATATATATATATATATATATATATATATATATATATATATATATATATATGTGTGTGTGTGTGTGTGTGTGTGTGTGTGTAAAATATTTAATAACACCACTAGACTATCAACCTAATTGTTAAGAATTGGCCGATCCATATTTTTTGAAGGCTGGAAGCTCATGCTTCTACAGCTTCCTATAAAGGCCGGGCATGTGTTTATGTTTGAACCAGAAACCAAAAATGGTAGTACAACATTCATCTATTTCTTTTCACTGCAAGTGGAATAAACGAGCATTGCCCGCTAATTAGGGGGAGAAACAGTGCGGCTGCTGCAGGTCGAAGTCCGATTCTCCTGTATATCAATAGTTAAAGATACATTTTTTTAATGAATAATCCCATAATGTTTTTACATAGTATTTTTCTTTTAAAACAAAAAAAACTTATAAATAAAATTGAAAGGGTCCCAAAAATATTTTTTATGTATATATACAGTTTATTTTTCTTCACAAAATATTGCTGACCAAATTCTAAAAAAAAATAAAATATTTAAAACATTAAATAAACATAAATTTCAAAAGGTAAAAAAAAAAAAAATCCCTAGGGCCCCTAACAATAATTCATTAAATTCCTCCGATTTTTGAGAACAGAGCTTATTTTTAAACATCATCTTACCACTTCGAAACTTTCCATTGCAAAAGCCACCACGTATCACAGTCAAAAATAGCATTATCCCTAGAAGTTATTTAAATCTGCATCACATCTACCTTTTATGAGTGATACTGATGCCTTCTTAAAATAATGTCATCCAAACTCACGTATGTGTGATTCCATAGACCATCTATATAACACCAACATCCTCTTTAATCCATTATTAATAAAACGGAAATGAATAATGATCTCATGTTGTTATGATTACTAGGTGGTTGCCCAGAATTCATGGTTATAAATATTGTAATATATATATATATATATATATATATATATATATGATGTATAAAATATCCTAAAATAACAAATGATGAACATTTAGTAATAACAAATGTTTGTGGAATTATATATATATATAATTATCGCATTCATTTCTCCAACACATGTTATGCATATTCTTCAACATCTTTTTTTGTTATTATTTCATCTCTTATCAATTTTTTAACTTATATCTTTCTATTTTTTATATATTTTTGCCAAATATTTATTTCTCTTTCTAATAGTAATACAAAACATACAATCGATGAACCGAAAATTCATCTTATAATTCTCTTCATTCATGACATTAATTTATTCACTTTATTATTTGACTTAAATGCAAAATATTTTTAATCGAAGTTCTCGCATGTTCTTTTCAATACAATTAGCCAATATTCAAACCTAATTATTTATATAACATATATGGACATTATAAGATATTAATAATTATAGATACAACTATATTTTATATGAATATAAAGTACTTACACATAGGTTTTCTGGTCAGTGTAGATGTTAGTTTTGCAATTGACTTTATATGTGTATAGTCAAACGTAGATGTCATTTTCCATTATATTTGTAAACATTCAGACGTATTCAATGTGTGTAATAAATTAGTAAATGTAAATATTCATTGAAACACTATTGTTTGTACACTGATTTTCATTATCTATTTTTCACTCTCTTGTACACCAAAAACATATCACTGTAAGGGCACCAGCAGTGGTGAGTGAGTACCAACTACCAGGACAGATTTATTGATATATAAATAATGTAGAAAAAATATGAAAGAAGGTAAAAATAGGTCAGAGTCGTTTGTGTGAGAGATGTAATACTTATATTTATAGAAACCGAATGCCATTAAATTTTATTATTCATACCACCAACAAGTTTTCTATTTTCCCAGACATCATCACTATCATCAAACATTAGAAACCTAAGAAGCTTTCAAAACAAAACACTCTCTATCTTCAGGCCAAAAGATGTACAAACACTCAATTTTGTTGCTTTTCTGAAGAAGTAGAACAACACTCATATTGTGCAACTGAAGCCTCCCCCACCACCAACAATAAGGAAAGAGAAATGAGAAAACTATCGTCAAAGTCGGATCACAAACTG